>OY294047.1:8288808-8813519 GCA_958510825.1 Brachypterus glaber | reverse complement strand
CTCCAATAAAAGTTTATTAATAGTATTGAATAGTTATTTTGGTTCCAAAATAACTAAAAAATATTTTTAAATTGTTAAAAATAATCAAATTTTTGCTCCTCCAATAGAGGTTATGTGATATTATAAAATAGTAAAAATACTTATTTAGCCAAAAACAATCGGGAACAATTTTAAAAATTGCGTAATCAATTGAAAACGATCCACCCCAAATACCTTCTAAACTAAGCACAATATAAAAATTAACAATTATTTCATTTTGTGCTTAGTTTGCGAGGTATTTGGTGTGGATTATTTTCGAATGATCACCCTACCCTGTATTACGCAATAGCATATTTCAAAAATGTTCCCGATTGTTTTCGGCGAAGTATTTTTTACAATTATTTTAGGACAAAAATAACTATTTTATTTCAATTAACTTTTATTGGACGGGCAAAAATTTAATGATTTTTAACATTGCCTTTGCTTAATAAAGTTTAGATATAATATTCGTTAAAGAAGCTACCTTGGTTTTGCTTTTATTTATCGGTAATTAAAAAATTATCTGTGATCTCATCTCCCCTATAGTATAAAACTATTGACGTTCACATTCAATGTCAGTTTAAAAATTCAATATGTCAAAAAAATATCCGAGCTTTTCATTCTACGCGATCGATTTGTTTTTCTTATTTTCATAATAATATAAATACTAAAAATTTAGATGTGTCTGTTAAGACGATGATTTAGGAGCAGCTGAATGACCTAGTCATTATTTTTGACATTTGAAGAAAAAAATCTATTCACAACGTATTTTAATTTTTTTCTTTTCTAGAAGATTTTGCATCATGGTAATATATCTATGTCCAACAGATAAAAAATATGCTTGTTCTTGGGAAGGCTCACCAAATGACATATATGACCACTTTATAATGGAACATGAAGATCTTCTTCTACATTCCAACATAGCTAAAATAGATCTAAGCGAGCCATCTGAAAATTTATTAATGTTCTTTAGAGGAGAAATGTATTTAGTTCAATCAAAAATAGCTGATAATAAACTGGCGATATATTTAAGGTTTTTAGGATCAGCTTCAATAGCTGAGAAAATAACTTATCAGTTAGTTTTAATAGAAGAACATGTTCTGGGTAAAAGATCTTGGAAAATACAAAATGGTGTTTATATGGTGGACATATTAGACCTAAAATCAAAGCAGGAAGTTATAACTTGTCAGTTTATTATAAGTTCAAGTGTGGATGCATCTGAAGATGGATTATCACAATCTGATGTTGAATATTGCGATATTTTAGAAGACGTAGAAGAAGCAAATAAAGAAATTGAAAATAATATAGAAGACGATGAAGTTAAAGGTGGTGCAGAAATAAATTGTGTACATTTTAATACAACAGACAGAGAAGAAATATATGAAAATGTACACTTAAGGGAAAAAGAAGAACATATTTATGAAAATATTGATAATTTTTGTCCGATGAAAAGCACCAATATAGAACGAAAGTTAAGTTTTGACGAAAGAAGAAAATCTGATAATAACGAGATAAGAAGAAACCATAGTTTAAATCTTAAACCCATCAATGAAAAATCAGATGATTTAACTTGCACAAATTGTAAAAATACCATGTTGCCTCCAATATACCTGTGTAAAAACAAACATAATTTTTGCTCCGATTGTAAACTACTAGATGTTCCTTGCGAAAAATGTGAACAAAGCATAACTACAGTACGTAATGAAGCCCTAGAAGAATGCAGTAGAAAATTTTTACACTCCTGTAAATATTTCAAACATGGTTGCACTAACAAATATTTATATAATAGCCTTCGATCTCACGAAGCCATTTGCAAATTTTGTGATTACAGATGTCCTTTTGATTCTTGTACAAATGTTAGAGGTCAGTTCATGAAAATTAGAAACCATTTAAAAACTATACATGGAAGCGTACGAATATACGATTCCCTTTTCGGGGACTTTTCTAAAGGACATCACTTTATATTGGCCAATGAAGAGAAGGGAATTTTTTACTGCACCTATTTAACTTATCCCACGTGTATAAATTGGGAAGTACAGTTTTGTGGACCTGTTGAAAGAAATTTTCTTTGCGAATTAAGGGTTAAACATACCAAAGGACCTTTATTTTTAAAAAGAAATGGTAGTAAAGCTGTTTTAGAAATTAGTCAAGAACAATTAAAGGCTTTAAAGGTGAAAGAAAAAAATGTTGTAATTGCTGTTCAAATTATGTAGTAATATATTTTATCCAATACATACGGATAATAAGACAATTACCAGCTTTATTTTAAATAGATAAACTCAATAATAACCCACGCGTGGCTTTTACTTTATTGAGTGGATAATTATTTATTTTACCCACTAAACTGTCACTTGTCGAATTATTTTCTTGTAAATGTCGTTAAAATTTTTAATAAAAATATGAATTCCTAAGCTATTTATTGGATAAAACCTTGTAAGGCACTCATGGTTAAACCGATATTGCCCTCTCGAAAATTAACCTGCGAGGCGTCAGCCCACTAGTACCATAAATAACTATTTTCAATTATTTTAAGTTGTGAATTACCTATTTAAAATAAAATATTGATTGCACAAGTCTACAAACAAATCTCTGTCCTAAGATTCTAACCCATCATTTCCTATGTTTTTTGATGCGCTAAAACCGATTTTACCAACAAAGAAAAGATTCATGGAGCAGTTTTTTCACAAATCGTACATAAATTGAATAAATAAAACTGCGCGATGAATCTTTTTTATGGTGAAATCGGTTTCAGCACATTAAAAAACATAGGAAATTATTGGATAGAACCTTAGGATAGACAATATTTTTTTTGTAGACCTGTGTTATCTTATTGACTATAAAATACACAATTATTTATTTTTGCAGAAAATATCGGCATTCTTTTAGATATTTTGGGCTTAATTATTAGTCCGCTAATAAATATATAAAAGTCTTCAAAATCACAAAGCCATTTAGAAATTTAGTGATTATAGAGTCCTTTGGACTGGTACAAATATGAGGAACCAGTTTATGAAAATTAGCAACTATTTAAAAACTATAGATGGAAGCGTACGAATATATGACTCACTTTTTAGGAATTATTTCCACGAAAAGTGAATTTTTATTGCACTTATTTAACTTATCCTGCGTACATAAATTGGAAAGTAAAATTTTGTGGACCTTTATTTACATCGGCACTTAGTGCTACTAAGAGTGCCGATATATTGAAATCTTCGCCGAAAAGTCAAAATCTTTGACCACGTTTTTTTCACATTTCTCGACGTTTTAGACCATTCTGAGTCAAAATCAGTAAAAAAAATTTTTGCGTCCGTCTGTCGTCTGTCTGTCTGGGTGTAAACTATCTAACTCCATTTCTACATGAGATATGAGTTTGAGTTGTGGTTATTCACCTCGTCATAAATAGTGACACAAGTTGATTCGAAACTTAGTTTCAGATTAATCCCTGAAGATGTCTCTAGTAGTAAGAGACAAAACGTCGGAAAGTGAAAATTTATTAACACGGTCTAAACCCGAAAGTGAAAGTTCTTTATATCTTAATGGCCGTGAAAGCTTAAAATCTAAAATTAAAAAATAGGTAATTTCTTGTAATAATTTAAGTTTCAAGGTTATGCGCCATATTGCGACAAACACTAATTTTCTAGATAAAATTAGTGGCTTGTTTTATCCCCCCCCCCCCCCCATGTATGCTCAAAATCAATAAATTTTATTTTAAAAATATGTTTTACTCTACCAATAAGACAGTTTGACTTAAGAAAAAGTAGTAATTGTCGATTAAAAAAAAAACGCTTAAAATCGCCCAGGTTTTTTTATAAAAAAAACGCTTAATATCGCCCAGGTTTTTTATATGCTTTTTTCTCATGATATGGTACTATCAAAATATGAAAAAACATCCTAAATAGCACGTTTTTGAAAAAAATTGATTCAAATATTTTGATATTTTTCTAATTTTAGAAGTTCGTTTATAAATGTATAAATTAAAACTCTAAATTCACATAATAAAATACTAATTTATTAACGTTTTTATAGGTTTATGTGTCCTTTATCGAAATATAAGACAAAAATTGGAATAAGATTATCAGGGGGTAATATCATAAGTGATACTAGATTAGGTATCGGTGATTTTTTACATAAATTTTACGAATATTAACCCCAATGACGAAAATCCAACGACTGCTTTAGCAGGAGTTGCATTTTCCAAAAATTGGGATTAATATGAGTAAAATTTGAAAAAAAAAGCACCGGTACCTAACCTAGTATTACGAATTGATATTTAGGGAGAGAATATAATTTATATTTAATACACATACCTCTTAATTATAACGTATTAATCCACAAATAAATTATATTTTATAAATTAAAAGGCAAACAATAAGCACGATTTTAGATTAGAGAAAAGAGGGGTAAAAAAACCATCGTAGGGGTAAGGTATTTTCACTTGTCAGTACAGCATACTACATATATATAAATTGTATTCTCTTTATAATACCATATTTAGGGTATTTTTGGCCTACTGGGCTTGGCGGAGAATTTTTTTTATAAATAATACAGAATAATTGTAAACTTGTTAAAATTCTGGCATTTCATACTATTTTTTCACTTAAAATTATGGTCATGGGAGCGGGTTAGCCGACGCGGGCAAATTCCCCCTTCTAAATCCACCACTGTTCTAGGCATAAAGTTTTTTTTAGTCTATCATAGACCTTATGATAGAAATGGCCAATCACAGGTTACGTAACAAAATTCATCTGATGGCCCGTAATAATCGTAACAATATCTGGTGGGTGGAATGGCCGTAACATCATGTAGATTCAACCATGCATTATCATTTGCATATACCTTTTCTGTTTTTTCGTAATATACGACAATGTCTCCTCTTTCTCGAAAACGGCACATTCTGGTTGTATATGTCACGTTTATGGCGGAACCTGGACTAGTTTGAAGACGGGATATTTTTCTAACCTTAAAAATAGATTTATTTGCTTTTAGAATGTAAATATAATACACCCATAGACAAGGAAAGACCTCCAAAACCGTTGCGGAATACTGTGATAAATGTGCCTAGCGCATCTGAGATAAACTTGCACATGCGCACTACTATTGTTGTTTTTGACGAGTATTTTTAACCTTAGATTTGAGTGTCAAATAAAAATTGTAAAAAATTCAACAAAAAACAATAAATATCTACGAAGAAACGTCGAAATAGTTTTTTAAAATTATTTTATAAGAATTTTTCGAGGTGTGTTTGAGTTTCGGGATTTTGTACACCTACTTTGAGTACACCAAGGATTGACCCTTTGCTCTTCATAAAGCAACAATACAGATTAGGTTTAAAGTTATGAACAAATGCAGCAAAAAAACAATTAAAACACAGTAGAAGTCGAAAAATGAACAGAAACAAACGACGATTTGACAGTATAAATAAACTACAAATAATTCGTCACCCCAGTATTGGTTTGCCATATCTCTATTTTTATATATTTTAAGATTTTTACTGGGGTATTTTTGGAGATAAGACAAATGAATACTAGGTTGATGAATTGTTTTACGACCGACAGCATTTCACAGCTGTTAGAGATGCGTACTGCGCAAGGTCAGATATATTGCGTTACGTCATTTCGCTGCCCCGTTCTGTCACAAAATAATCTTGCGCAGGCTGGACTAATGGTTCTTTTTCCTTCCTCTATGAATAAACCTTGAATAACAAAAAAAGGGACGCACTTTGCCCAAGTTTGATGTCGAATACAATTTTATACATATATTTTAGTATTATTAACTCTTTACTCTGAATTCAGAACAAACGGTTAACCGTTTGTTCAATCGTAAGTTAGAAAAATTCGTTAATTTGTAACGAATTTTGTTTTATTTTGTAGTTATTCTTTAAGATTACAAAGTATATATGCAAAAATAGATCGGCCATATGTATTTCGCCATTTTGAATTTTAAGTTTTTATGTGCCAAAAGAAGCCTTTATACCAAATTTCAGCTTTTGAAAATTTTCGAACCACCCTAATGTCGCGATAATTAATTTTTTGTTTTTAAAAATATTATGATTTTATACTGGCCCGTTTTTAATTTGATTTTGAATTTGAATTTTTTTGTAGCGCCAGTATTTTTACTTTCAAGTGATCTCGGAGGGAAGAAATATTGGTAAAAAACAACTCCAGATTTCGGTATAGGTACTCGTATTTATTCGTTTTAAAATTTAAGAAAAACCGATTTTTAGATATCCGTCCGTCCGTCCTTGCGTCCGTCAGTCCAGATGCCTACAGGTCATACCGTTTGACAAATTAAAAAAACAAAACAAACTTTAAACTCCTTTAAGGTTTTTAGGGGAATGCTCAGGAGGGGGTTTTTTACTTTTTCTCTACTCCTCCCCAATAAGGGTAGCTTTCTGGTGAATAAAAAATTAAATATTCGATTTTCTTTAAAATGAGGATTTTGCCTCGGATTTTGCTTAAATATTGAACGTTAATGGTAAATTAAACAAACGTGACGTGTTATTACTGGCTTTCCAGAAAAAATTACATAGTTGTAAATGGTTCAGCGAAAAGGTATATAACGGAAACCGCAAAAATAAAAAAACAATTTTTTTTGCTAATATACCTTTTTACTGAACCACTTACATACAAAACCAAAACCAAAACCAAAATCTTAAGAAAAAATCGCGAAAAAGTAAGTGCGGTATAACCGACGGTTATTAACCGTATCATTTTCTGTTTATTCTAATGGAGATTTCTCCCGTTAGATTAGACAGGGAAAAAAGTTCTACCCAAAAAGGATAGAAGACTTACATACACTCCCACTTCCACCCAACCAAAAAAATTCTGTATTTGTTCTTTGTTGAACAAATACAAAATTTACTTGGCCGGGCGAAAAGTGTAAATATATTACTTTTATTAAAGGAATTACTGGCGCCATCTAAATTTCAGTAGAATTATCTTACTTTACAGATTCACATTAGCTATGTTCGTTCGTGCCGCTCACTGCTACACTTTCCAGCCAACCAAATAAATACTGTATTTGTTGTATGAAAAACAAATACAGTATTTATTTGGTTGGCTGGAAAGTGTAGCACAAATGAGATAGAGATAGGGTAGACGTCTCTTGTTTCATAATTCTAGTTGTAGAGAGCTCCATTGTCTACTAACCTTTCTCGACTTGATACATTTAACGGTTTGTTTATTATGATATCCAGCCAAGCTTGGGTCAACAATTTTTTCTTTGGTTAACTCTTCGCCATCAGGACAACATTTGTAGATAGAAAAAACCTTGCTATCTGTGTCCTCGGCGTTGAGAACCATTCCATTTTTAAGTTCTATAATAAGAACGACTGTTGCTAATAATAAATTTGAAAATCGCATGATTTACAGTAACTACCGACAATTATACATTAAATTTTGACAAAATAAAATCACCTTATTTTATACAATACCTATACAGGATGTCCAGTAAATGATGTCGTTAATTTTAAGGGGTGATTCTACATGGGAAAATGTGAAAAAAAGTTCCTATAAACATATGTCTAAAAATGCATCGTAAGCGAGATGAGCCCCTTTGAAAGTGGCTAAAAAATTTGGTTTTTATTTAATAACTCAAGAACGCTTTGATATATAGCAACGAGCAAAACACGTGAACTAACATTGATAAGGTCCATCTTCGTATGTTATTTTCATGTACTTATTTTAACCAGGGTTGTGTAAAACGGGGTGCCTTATTTTTGGAATATGATTCCTCAGGTCAAAATACATAAAAAAGGTACTCTTGTTCTAATACTGTGGGATACCGTTTTCGATAAAAATTCATTTAAAGGTGAAATTTTACGGATTGATGACGAAAAATTAAGTACTAAAATGTTTAAAATCAAAATTTCAATGATGCAGGCTTATTCTGTAACAATTAAGAAAAAAGTTTCTTTACATGTAGGTCGATAAAACGCTTTTAAAGCTATGGTCCTTTAAAAATAGTGCATTTTTAGGAGCCCATATTATATATACAGTGCGGTCCAAAAGTCACCCCCCCCCCTTAACTTTTGAACGAGTTGAGATATCGATTTCAAATTTAGAACTCTTAAATAAGACAACTTAAACTATCTTTAAGCATATATTTGGTACTTTTATCTCTTAAAATGTGAGCAGGGGGGCATGGGGGGAAATTTTTTTAAATGGAAAGGGGGGTCGTGTGATACATCATTTTAAAGCTGTCAAAATTCTCTATATAACCATACATTTTTAAAATTTTTAAACCTGTTTGTTAAGGTTTTGATTTTTCAGTTTTCTGTGCTAAAAAAATAATTTTTTAAGTTTTTTTTTTGTTAATTTTTATTTATGTCAACTAAAATTAGTTTAAAAGTATAATTTACTTTTTTTCATTATGAAATTATGCATTTTTAAAAAATTGTTTGGATTTTTTAGAGAAATTTTGACAAAAATACCCATTTTCAACCCTATTTTAAACCCAAAAAAAAATGTTTAAAAAAATAAAAAATATACAGTTAAATGGAGAATTTTATAAGCTTTAAAATGATGTGTCACACGACCCCCCTTTCCATTTAAAAAAATGGGGGGTGACTTTTGGACCGCTCTGTATATATATATATATATATATATATATATATATATATATACAGAGCGGTCCAAATATATATATATATATATCATTTTCCTATGTAGAATCACCCCTTAAAATTAATGAGATCATTTACTGGACATCCTGTATAAAATATATTATTTTACTATTAAACTCTTCACAATTCTAAACCTAGAAGAGTGTAAGCGAGGCAAGTTTCGTTTAGAGAAAAACAGTTAAAAAAAAAAGAAAAAAATAATTGCAGTTTAGACCCTCCTGAGTAGTTTTCGTGAAAACTGGTAACTTTTAAGTATGCTAATAGTGAATCTGATAATAAAAAAAACATTTTACGTGCGGAGGTGACAAATGGGAAAGCTCTTTTACTGGGAAGTGTATTTTTTATTTTTTTTGACAATTAATTTGTTAAAAGTATTTGTGAAAAAGCAATATACCATTTAATGTGAATAGTATATAATGGAATGCATACCAATACATATCTTCACGGCTTGTTATATTATTTTACACTAAAAATATAAAAACACGTGTCCAAAACGAAATAATCTAAAATTCTCACCTACATGGAAAATTTGTGGCAATAATTTAATTTATATGACTTTCCCTGAGGAAAGTCTAGTAAAGAAAATTTGAAAATTTTGTGTTCTTTTTTATATTTCTCGAGTTTTTATATCCAAAAAAGATAATTTCCGTAAAAAAACCTGTCTCCAACTCTGTATGTCCGGATTTTTTTTTTGTAGAATGATTTGAGCTCACGACTTCAAACCTGTGTCCTTATCCAAACTTTTAGGCTGGAATTGATTAAAAAAAAACGGGGTGGGGGTTAAAATGAGGTAATAACATTTTTTTTTAATATTTCGCCTTCCGAAAAAAAAATTAAAATAATTTGTTTCTTGAAAAACTTCTTTTTTTAATTTTTCAAAAAAAAAATTAATTATAATTATTATAGTTATATTAAATTTATTTTTTATAAATAAAAATAAAAATAAAAATCAACGAAATAATAAAAATATTACTGCAGGTTTTATTTATTTAGGATCCAAAGGCCCTTAGGCACTCCTGGTGCGTATGATAGATAGATAGATGTTTATTAGTTTAGATATAAATAATAATACTCAAGTGCCCTTAGGCGTATAACTAGTCAATAATATACAAATGTAAAATTACAAATATAATATATTATTATAACAAAATAATAAACATATAAAAAAGTACAAAATAACAATTCGATGTTAAATAAAACAAACAAAAAAAATAGAGGTACATAAAATACAAATTTAAAGTAAGAACATATACCGGGTGATCCAACGAAAATTTTAACCTTGGATAAAATAGAAAGTAATGAATTTTGAAAAAACGTCGAGTTTGTACTTTTTTAATTGACGTTACTACCCCACCACTCAGGACCTACCAGTTTGATTTTTTTTAATGGAAAAATGGGGCATGAACAACATTATTCAGGCCTATTCACATGTACCATTGAGATTGAAATTTGTGGCAATATTGACGAAAATTGCAAGGTCATTTACGTCAACTGTATTAAAACTGCATGGTATTGTAATTTTTGTCAATATTGAATAGATTTCAATGGTACATGTGAATAGACCTGATTGAAAAGGTTCTTTAGTTCTGGTTTTAAAAAAGTTTTTTTAAATCGGTTCAGTAGTTTTCGAGAAAATGTATAACAAAAATTTAAAACATCATATTATAACTGAACAAACGCTATGAAAAAAATCATTATTTTTGTGTTTGTATTACAAATGTTGTATTTTTTTGTTCAAAAAACATTTTCGATTTATAAGTTAAGGAACGTTCAAGTATTACGTAACGCAAATTGTACCAAAATTCATACACTTCATACCCCGGTTCCCGCGTTATTCAAGGCGGTAGGGATTTTATATTTTGGCTACCCCCCTAACACACTCCCTATTTGGCGGGTAACCAAAACATGAAATCTCTACTGCATTTAATAACGCCAGAAACGGGATATGAAGTGTGTGAATTTTGCGTTACGTAACACTTGAATGTTCCCTTAAATGTATTATGCTATGCCAACTTTCTGTCGGTTATCAATGCATGCCCAGGGGCGAATCCTGGAAATGATACTGGGGGGGTAAAATCCAACAAATAAAATTGTACCACCCTGAATTAAGAAAAAAACGTAAGAAAGTCCTAGCGCCGCATGCGAAGTTTTTACTAATTCGATGGTCTATTTTAATTTTAAACCATTCTTTTAATTTACAATTAATTAAATATAAAATTTACATAAATACAAGGAACTACCTACAAATTTTGCAATTATTTTATCCTGGGGGGGGGGGAATTTGTTCTTCTTAAGGTGAGTAAAATTAAGAGGAAAAAAAATCATCATTTGATAAAAATAAATGGATAATTTTGTCATGATCATATAAAATTTATTTATTATAAATTAAAATAAAAATTAAACACAATAACATAATACAAATATTGCTGCAGATTAAAGATCCAAAGGACCTTAGGCAACTCCTGGTGCGTATGATGGGCAACGACGTAGTTTTAGTAGTCGGCATCGCAGTGGTAAGGTATGGCCAATCACAAGTTAAAAAACAAAAGTCATCTAATGCCCCATAATAATCATAACAATATCTGTCAGAGGGAATGGTCACAATATCGTCAAGATTTAACCAAGCAAAATCGTTAACCGATACTTTGTGTATTCTTTCGCAAAACATGACGTAATCTCCCCTTTCAGCAAAACGACACATATTGACAGTATATGACACATTTATTACGGAATTCTGGCCACTTTTCAGATGTGTTATACTCTTATTCTATATAAAAAAATAATAGTTATAATCAGGTCTGGGGAGTTTTTTCATTCGGAAAATCTTTGGATTCATTTGGCATATTTTTAATGTGCACAGTGTTCCCAGCAATAGTTAGATAAACTTACAATGAAATCCCAGAGGTTCATTCGTCACTGAAAAAAAAATCTGGTTGGGACGGACAACTATTTGTCTGGTTGCTGCAACCAGAAATCTGAAAAAAAGTTAATTTTTCGCTGCCCCCCTCCGGGATCCCCCTGAAAAAAATTTTAGGCAATAAAATTTAAATCTTATTAGCGGAAGTTATTCAAAAAGTAATTAAAACGTTTTAAATTTCATTAAAAAATATTAATTGATTCAGTGACTGAATGGCTGACTGACTGACTGACTGACTGACTGACTGACTGACTGACTGACTGACTGACTGACTGACTGACTGACTGACTGACTGACTGACTGATTAATTGATTGACTGATTGGATGGAATTATTTACTGATTTACTGATTGACTAGACTGATTGACACTCATTGAATGAAACACTAAATGAATAATCAACTGATTGACCAATTGACTGATATTTACCTTCTGTGAAAATATACAGTTAATAATTTCGGTGACAAAAAGCTTCGGGTCATTAACTTTAACTTTTGATAACTCTTCGCCAACAGGACAACATTTAAATATGGGGAAAACTTTCGAACCAGGTTTTCCCTCGTTGAAAACCATTTGAATTTGGAATTGCATAATAACTAACGCTATTGATATGAATATGTTTATAAAAATCATATTTTAAAGTACAAAAAAGTATTAAATTATAATTAAAATGATTTTGAATGACATGGAATTCACTGTCATCAAATGTCATTCCTGGATGGGGAACGTTCAAGTATTACGTAACGCAAATTTTGATCATTGTACTTTGGACCTTAGACGTTAAATGTAAGTTCCATTGTTCAAATAATTTGACATGTATGTCAAAGTCTCCACTTGAATTTTATATTTCTTATCAAAATTATGGTTTTTGCAGTCTGAAAATTAGTAATTACTACCATGAACAAAGAAGAACACATTTTAAACATCTGGAGATAATATTTTTATATGTAGAAGAAAAATCTATTTAAAATTTTATTTGTATTTTTGTCAAAACCATGGAGAGCCTCTACCACAAGCTTGGAGCTTATTTGGGGCTCTCCATGACTCTGTACCCTTGAATCTACACAATAAAGAATGTATAAAGAATGTATAACTTAAGACTGTGTCACGCACTCCATTCTGTTGGAAAAGTTAAAAAAATACGGAATTCGTCAAAGTAGTTTTGAGTTAATCCGTTCCTATTTATCGAATAGATATCAAAAAGTATTTTATAATAACGAATTGTCAGAAATAAAACAAGTGCTAATTGGCGTTCCGCAAGGATCTGTTTTAGGACCTTTATTATTTCTCATTTTCATAAATGACTTTGCTGATAGCATGTCAGAAAATGAGGACATTTTTAGTGTTTTGTTCGCAGATGACAGCAACATTGCGGTATGCAATCAGAACTTAACGACAGCTATTGAGATGAGTAAATTGGCACAGGCGAGGGCTTTGGAGTGGTTCTCGAGAAATGGTCTATTAATGAATA
Source organism: Brachypterus glaber (assembly GCA_958510825.1). Lineage (NCBI taxonomy): Eukaryota > Metazoa > Arthropoda > Insecta > Coleoptera > Kateretidae > Brachypterus > Brachypterus glaber. Next base: position 8,800,492 of record OY294047.1, on the reverse strand, counting down.
GCTTTAAGACCGAACAAATATTATTTACGTTAAGGAACTCTCAGGTTGACTTGGGTACTCATGTAAAATTTTTAGGCATATACATAGATGATAGGCTTAAGTGGGATGTTCATGTTGATCACTTGGCTAAAAGACTAAGTAAAAATATATTTTTGCTTCGCAATCTTTCAGAAAATGTATCATCTAAAGTACTCAAATGTGCATATCATGGCTTATGTGAGTCCATACTAAGCTATGGTATAATCGTTTGGGGAAACTCTGCCGAAACAGATAAAATCTTCAGATTGCAGCGCAGAGCTATTAGAATTTTAAGCGGCCTGGGATATAGAGAAGATTGTAAGGAATCATTTAAAAGTTTATGTTTACTCACTTTACCGTCGTTATATATCCTCCAGTGCTTACTTTTTGCATTTAACAACTTAAATGATAGTAAATTAGGCAAACATGTCCACCAATACAATACACGGAATAGTGGTCAAATAAGAAGTGAATATTACCGTTTAAGTAAAACACATAATAGTTTCAAATATATTTCAACGAAGCTTATGAATAAGCTGCCACAAAGAATGTGGAACATGAACTTTAAAAGTTTTAAAAAATCTATAAAAGAAATTCTCTGCAAGCACGCTTTTTATAGTTTAAATGATTTTCTAGGTTTTATTATTGAGTGATATGTTTTGTATTTATGTATTTACTTTTTAATTACCATTTTATATTATATATTTTTATTGTAATTTTTTTTTTTATATTTTTATTGTACTATTTTGACGAGTGTAAATACTTTTGTATATTTTAACACGAATATAGACTTACTTACCTAGATATAGTGTTCCTATAACTAACCCCCTTATTTTTGCACAACGTACGTGCGAGGAAAAGATTAATTGTTTATTATTTTGGTAGTTAATATTGTTACTTATATAAATAACATTCACTGATTATTTTTAAGTGATTGCAAAGTTGTAGACAAAACTACCCCTATAGAAGGGGTGTAATCAACCCCTTTAAAGGGATTAAAGAATAAAAAAATCTAAAAATTATTTCTATCAATTTAAAAAACACATTTTTCTGTAATATCCCATTAAGCAAAATAAAAGGAAACTAGGATTTTTCCTATGAGAAAATTAAACCAGAAGGACTGGAGGCGCAGTGGGTTAATTTTAGAGGGGGCAATATTAAAATATAAGATCCTATGACAGGATTTCATAGAAAATTTCTTGCCATTACTCCCTCCACATATCTGCTCCTGTCCAGTGAAAGGAATTTTCCACAGGCATGGAGAATCCCTACTAATCCGATGATATACATCAAATTAGCAGACTAACCAGCGACTAAACAGTACTGTTCAGTTTACGTAATTCCAGAAAAAGACATTATAATGTCATCAATTTTTAATCAGTAATAAACTTTAAAACTTTGTTTAGTGCGAGGGGTTTATTTATTGGACAATCCTTGTACAACTATCCAACAATCTTCTACAATCCTTGACAATTCCTTCTTTTACAATCATCTATAATCCTCCACAATTATCCACAATCATCTACAATCTTCCACAATCACCTAAAATCTTTCCACAATCTTTAAAAATCTTCATTATTTTTATTTACATCTTTCACAATCTTTTTGACAATCTTCCACAATCCTTTGATTCTCACAATCCTTGTACTCTAATTTTTTCAATAAATACACTCCTCGATTTAGTGGTAGAAAAGAGAATGTGGCGCCACCTACCCACTGAACAAAACTAACTTACAAGAAGCTTACCTCAAGCTTTAAGTAAGTTAGGTAGAATGCTTTAGGAAACCTTACTTTCGTAAGGTTCAGGAAAGCTGGAGATAATTTTGAAATAAGAAAAAATAAAAATGACGCTGCGGAACTTTTCTGACCCCCTAAGAAATCATTGCTTGAGTCCTTAAAAGACAGAAAATAACCATCATTTTTCCCAGAAGTGAAGGGAACATTGATAAAATGTACAGTGAACTTGAAAAACTAAAAGTCGGTCAAAAATGTGAATTTTTGCATATGTACTATTTTTGATAGCTGATTACGAATATGGTGATAAAGATAGTTAAAAACCAAATCCTGCGTCATTAGGGTGGTCATTTTTTTTGTCAACATCTCTCTCTCTCTCTCTCTCTCTCTTAAATTAAAAAAAAAAATTAAAAAGAAAAATGAAATATAGTATTTTGATTTTTTTTTAAATCTGGATACCGCACACAAACATAGTTTAGGCGGATCACCATCTTGTATTTATTATAATGTTGTTTAAATCTGAATAAATTGAATTGAAATTGAAAATTGAAATTGATTAAAAGGCCAAGCAAAGCTGGGGCGGTCTGTCTACTAGCAAGGGGCCGAGCAACCATAACCCTCCTTACAGGGGTCCTTACGGGCCACTGTGGGCTTATGCGACACCTAAGCCTCATGCGGACGGTATACGATCCGACCTGCCCTGGGTGTGGATAGACGAGGAAACGCCCTACCACTTCATAGGGGAGTGTGAGGCTCTGGGCAGGCTCAGACAAGACATCTTCGGAGTGGTAACACTAGCGAAGGAAGAGTTGAGCCTCCTAGCCTGGTCAGATGTTATGAACTTCATCAGAAGGTCTGGCATATTTAGGAAGAGGGAGGATAGGCAGCAGATTGGGTAGGTTATCTTAAGGCGTCGGAGCCTACCCACCTTTTACTACTACCACTACTACTACTACTACTACTACTACTACAACTACTACTACTACTACTTAATCTATTCATTTAAGAGCCAATTCATATAAACAATAGGTATTCCGCTTTTCTTGTAATTTTAATCTTCGATCTTACCGAAATATATTTTTAAAAAAAGGATCGGCAGCGAGTTTTATAGGGGAATGTATTATTTTATTGAGAGTAGTATTTTTTAAAATTGCCTTATCAATAAAACTTATTTATAAGGCGATATGTTATTTACTACAATCTGATATGATATCATTCGTAAAAATAAGTGCTCGCAACATCATAAATTTTATAACCAAACCATTATAATTATCAACAAAAATATTTTAATTAATTACACTGCTCAACACAAAAATTTTCCGACACCATCTGGCTATATTTGATGCGCTGATTTCGAAACCTTTTTTCGTTTTCCTCAATGAGCTCGTTTTTTTGAGATAACGCACAGTGTTTTTTTTTTATTATAGTTGTAGTAAAAAAAAATATTTAAGGTTCAATTAACTTTTTTTTGCAGTGGATTGGTTCTCTATTAATAGGGCTCTAAGTTAAAACAAATCTGGTTTTAAATATCTTTATTCGTTTGTTTTTTATAGGCTTCTAAATTAAAAAAATTATATTTTTTCGTGTTTTTTCGTTATATTTTCATGAAAATTTTATATAAATACTAAACATATGGCTCTGATTTTTATAGGCAACACTAACACATGTGAGATTTGTAAAAATAAAAAATGTTTTGATTGAATCCAGTAAAGGAGATTTTACGGGTTATTGAAAGCGGAACAACAATATTTTAAATTATTTAATAATGTTATTTTAATGTTTTAAAGACAGAATAAAAAGTTTTTTTTATCTTTCTTTATGTTTTTTTTTATAATAAATTTAATTTATTGTATCCAAAGTCCAAAGTCCAAAAAATAAATAAAATATTTAAAAAATTTTGTTTTTTTTGCGATAACTCCCGGTAAAATCTTCATCACTGGATTAAATCTAAAACTTTTTTTTATTTTTATAAACCGCACGTTTGTGTTGGTATTGCATAAAAAAATTAGAGTCGTATCGTTAGTATTTATATAAAATTTTTATCAAAATATATCGAAAAAATGCGAAGAAAACTATTTTTTTGAATTTAGAAGCCATAAAGAACTTTCACTTTCGGGTTTAGACCGTGTTAATGGATTTTCACTTTCCGACGTTTCGTCTCTTACTACTAGAGACATCTTCAGGGATTAATCTGAAACTAAGTTTCGAATCAACTTGTGTCACTATTTATGACGAGTTGTGGTTATTCACCCGTGACGAGGTTTTTCCTATCAAAGACTTCCATATTGCAGGTAAGTGATAACCAGTGTCCCGATTGATATTGTTAGGATGCTTGATGATTTCTATCGATTCCCGTATCTTCCTTGGCATTTTTCTGTTTTCTGTTAATATTTGTTTTGTTTCAGACAAATTGATTTTATGACCTGTTTCATGTACATGTTCGGCTACTGCCGATAAGGAAATTTGTTTCTTTCTTATATTGCGCTCATGCTCTTGAAGTCTTGTAGAAATTTTTCTCTTAGTTTCACCTATGTAAACCGTACCACAGGAGCAGGGTATTTTATATACGCCTTCTGAACTCAGGGGTATTTTGTCTTTTGTTGAAGTCAAACATTGACCTAATTTTTGGTTGGACTGAAATATAGGCTTAATATTTGACTTCTTCAAAAGTTTACCTATTTTATCCGTGATACCGCTTACATAGGGAAGTATAACTTGTGTCTGTCTGTCATTGTCACTATTGTCCTGTTGTTTGGGTCTGGGATTTCTGTATTTGTATATGGTCTTATTAATGTCTTTTTTGGTATAACCGTTCATGGTCAAGGCTTTGGTTAGTTTAAGGAGTTCTGTGTCTAGGGAATTCTTGTCTGAAATCATGAAAGCCCTATGAACAAGTGAATTAACTACCGAGCGTTTTTGAGAGGGATGGTGATGTGAAAATGCGTTTAGGTATCTGTCAGTGAAAATCCATTAACACGGTCTAAACCCGAAAGTAAAAGTACTTTATATCTTAATGGCCGTGAAAGCTTAAAATCTAAAATTTAGAAGTCTATTAAAAACAAACGAATAAAGATATTTAAAATCCGCTTTTTTTTTGGCTTAGAATCAATCCACGGTAAAAAAAAACAATTAGACCTAAATCGTTTTTTTTACTACAACTATACTGTCCAACTACGCTAGAAAGCAGTAACTCCATTTGTCGCATAGCTGCGTTTTCAAAATATTTTATCAGAGTTGGCGTAAAAACGTTGCTCTGCGACAAATGGAGTTACTGCTTTCTAGCGTAGTAGGGTAGTATAGGCAAAAAACCACTGAGCGATATATCTCAAAAAAACGAGCCGATCGATAAAAACGGAAAAGGTTCCCAAATCAGCGCATCAAATATAGCCAGAAGCAAATAAAATATTCCCGGGAAATAAAAAAAAACTTTTTTTGTAGAGCAGTGTTATTTGAAATAACCTTGTTATTTAACAAGATAACATTATTCCATAAATTTAATGATAACAATATAAATAAAATTAAAAAAAAGCCGTGCCTCCCTACCTTAAAAAATTCATGGGCAACTTTACTAATACCGGGTAATTTATGAGAACTAAGCGAGAAAAAGACTCAATATTTACTATAATATTTTTTATGCATAGGTAATATACAGTACTCGGCGAATTTCCAGTATTCCCATAGGCGCCGAGTCGACTCTAGCGTTGATGCAAGGTTTTAAATATTTACATTTTTGTTTCGTTTTATCTTGATTTTTTTTAATAATTCCATTTAAACGAGTAAGGTGGGAAAAAAAATTATCGATAAATAAAAATTAAAAACTTTCGGATTCTTAAAAGTTAAAATCGAATGTCGGTTTTTTCTTTGAAAAGCACCGATATATATACATATGTATAGTTAATATGTATAGTCAATACTGTAGTGTGTAACAAATTAGTGACCCTTATTAGAATTCGGCAAAATTATTCCGTAAGCCTATGTTTCTGTGTTTATTTTCAACGTTGATGAGTCATAACTGAGTTTACGCCGACTTGTAATATAGCAAGAGTCTCGAAGTTGCGCGTACAGTACAAGTTTACTTGTACTGTACTGTCTTATAAGACGTTACACTTAAGGGGTAGTTCTGATTTTTGGTTTCAAAAAATCGATTTTTTTTTGCTTTTTTATACTTTTTAATTTGACATTGTGTAGAATACGCTAAAATATTTTGACGAGTTAGCTAACGTTTTTTTTTCAAAAGCTTGTTATTAATATTTTTTTTACCCATTTTTGGCCGGAAATGGTATTTTTTTTATATTTTTCAGCAAAATACGCATGGATTATTTTTTTTTTTTAATTTTGACTAATGTCGACATTAGCCAACTAAAGGACGTAATTTTTAACATGACTAATTTTGGACTTTATGTTTTAGACCAATAGCGGCGAAGCTATCGCTGAAAACGTTTGCCATGTTATTTTTGAGGTGTACTAAAAATTCAAAAAATCGTCAATTTTTTGCCTTAAAAATCAGAAAAGCCCCTTAGTCAGTAAAATACTTGAATGAATACTGTTTTACCTAGTTTTTTGGGTAACGAATGACTCTTAAACACTACTTCCTCACCATATCTTTTTATTTTATTTTATTAACCACTGTAGTTAGTCAAAGTTAGATTAAGTCAGAATATCCGACGGACATATTTATAAATATTGTTCATGCATTACGATACACAGATAAACATATTTTTAGTCAAATGAATTTAATTTAAGCCAAGTGAATGTTAACATTATATAAACTCGACAATTCCAGATATTATAGTTTTAATACTAAATACCAAAAGATTAATTTAAATAATTATCTTTTGTAGCATAGTGTAAAAAAACTATAGTGACATACTCTCTCTCTCTCTTTATTATTGGCCTTTGCCTTTGTCAATTGGCCAGCTCGTTGCTCTCGTGTTAGTTTCTGCAGATGGTTCGCCTGGTTATTACCATACCATCGCTTTCTTTTGGCCTGGTCTTCTGTAAGACTTCTTAAATGTTTACTTCTTCTCTTCATTAATTATGATTTTTTGGTCACTTATGGTCTTGAACTATCGTCCTTTTTCACCAGACAAGTGTTACAATTGTTTCAAATAAATAAATTTCTTCTATCATAACCTCAAAAACATGTGGATAACCCTAATCCAGATTCAACCACTAAATTATATCACATATACTAACTTTCCATTGTAAAATCATTATCAAAAGTCCAAACGATTGTAGATTTAATAATATTTTCTTAAAAAACACATTTTTACATAAATTACTTGATGCAGTTGGTGCGAAAAACTTACGCCATTTTTAACCTTCGCGTCACCCACCGTGGGTGACCCACGCTGAATGATAGTGACATATTGTCGTGTTAATTCGACATAGTTCGACAATAGTTTAACAAAGATTTTAATAACAGATTCGTCCTTTAATTTAATTCTTCTTCTTCAAAATGACCTTTTGGACACTGAATTAAAGTGACCCAAAAAGTCTTAATGGTCTTGAACTCTCGTTTTTTTTTGACCAGGTACAAGTATCAAGACTTGAAGTGAGTTTCTCTAATCGTTTCAAATAAATAAAATTTCTTCTTAACATAACCACAAAAAAACACGTGGATAAACTTAATCCAGATTCATCCACGAATATACATCACAAACATCATATTTTTCATTGTAAAATCAATTTCAATAGTTAGAACGGTTTCATAGTATTAATATTTTCTTGACAAACACATTTGTACATAAACTACTTGATGCGTAAAATAAACAATGTTACCGATTTACAAATTCTAGCCAAAAGTACATGTTGGCGGTTCCACGTGTGGAACGCAACTCCCTATAATTTAATAAAGACGTACTTACTTTAAGGCAAAGTATATCATATATTGTGGAATACTTTGCTTTAAGGCAATAATAACACCGGCCCAGAAAATAAAACAATAGTGGTCTGCGCCATGGATAGGACCATGATATTATATGTATTTTCCTTCGCTGAAACCGAATCTAAACTCAGTTTAATCCCTACACGTCTGGATTTTTCTCTACAGCCGCACTATGCTACCAAACGGGAAAAAAGTGACCAAAATTATTTTATTGTGTATTTCAACTTTTAATGATTATTAGGACATATAAAATATGTTTTTTTAAATTTTTTAATGTTTTGATAATAATAATAATAATAATAATAATAATAATAATAATAATAAATTCTTCAATGGCAAATATTAAACAAATAAAATACATAATAATAAAATCATTTTGGTGAATTTTTCCCGTATTTTTTTTACTCTATTTTTTTCAATAGAAAATATTTAAATAAATTAAAAAAAAAACATGCTTTTATGTCTTACTAATCATTTAAAGTTGAAATACTCAATAAAATAATTTTGATCACTTTTTTTCCCGATTCGTAGCATAGTGCGGCTGTAGAGAAAAATCCAGACGTGTAGGGATTAAACTGACTTCAGATTCGGTTTCAGCGGGCGAAAATACATAGGAATAACATGGTCCTATCCATGGCGCAGACCACTTTTGTTTTTTTTTTGTGGGCCTGTGTAATTTTTTTTTATAAACTAACATCGTTTTCTTCTTATACAGCTTTATACTGAAAAATAAACTAAATTAATGTTAAAAAAACAATGTATCTTATTAAAAATATACATGTATATAAGGGAACGTTCAAGTATTACGTAACGCTCCTAGGGGGGTGGGGTCATTTTGGAGTGTTACGCCCATGTTAATGGTATAGGAAAATAGCGTTACGTAATACTTGAAAGTTTCCTAATATATAAATATATCGATTGCGTAGAATGAAAAGCTCGTATATCGGTTTTCAATAAATTTGTCACTGACATTAAATGTCTTTGTCAAAACTTAAAAATGTAGGGGAGATTATATCACCATGTGCATATTTTTTTCTTGTAAGCCCTATTTTTCAAAAATAAATATATTTTACTTAAAATTTTGTCAGTATTCAAATTTGCTTTACATTTTGCTTTCCACCAAAATCTCGTAATACCTACTGTCCGAGAAGTAGCTGGAAAGCAGTCCTTGGATTGGTAAAAAAATCATGTTTTGTATTGCCTATTTTTGCGTTTTATGGCTTTATATGCAAAAACACATTTAAGTAAAAAAATCTGTCTGTAGGTCTGTCGGTACACAACTTAAACTATAAATTTCCCGATTCAATTTTTTTTTTGGTGATTATCGGGCCCGCGGGTTGGGAAAGTTTTTGGATGAAAATCTTGCATAACTTGAGAGAATCCGTAATAAACCAAATTTTTGCTCCTCCAATAGACGTTATGTGATATTATAAAATAGTAAAAATACTTATTTAGCCAAAAACAATCGGGAACAATTTTAAAATGTGCTATTGCGTAATCATTTGAAAACGATCCACCCCAAATACCTTGTAAACTAAGCACAATATAAAAATTAACAATTATTTTATTTTGTGCTTAGTTTCCGAGGTATTTGGTGTGGATTATTTTCGAATGATCACCCTACCCTGTATTACGCAATAGCATATTTCAAAAATGTTACCGATTGTTTTCGGCGAAATAAGTATTTTTTACAATTATTTTAGGACAAAAATAACTATTTTATTTCAATTAACTTTTATTGGACGGGCAAAAATTCAATGATTTTTAACATTGCCTTTGCTTAATAAAGTTTAGATATAATATTCGCTAAAGAAGCTACCTTGGTTTTGCTTTTATTTATCTGTAATTAAAAAATTATCTGTGATCTCATCTCCCCTATAGTATAAAACTATTGACGTTCAATTTCTCTGTCAGTTTAAAAATTCAATATGTCAAAAAAATATCCGAGCTTTTTATTCTACGCGATCGATATGTAATATATAAATATTATTTAAAAAAATATTTCCAAATAAATCATTTGTGTTGGATATTATTTTTTTGTATGTACTAGAAATGATGACCATTATTTCTGTATCACCCGGTATATTTGTTAAACACGTCATGCTATTGATAAAATTTGTGATAGTACTAGTCTAATAAACTACACCTTTAGTACGATATGGTGTATTCTCCAAAATGCTACACATTCCGACTGATATACTCGATAAATTGAAGTGCATTTTATGCGGTGGATTCTTGAACTCTAAACCTATTCTAGTGAATGAAAACAAGGACCAAGTGTGCGGTAAATGTTCCTTTACATTGGACCCTGTAGAGCGATCGGCGTATCTGGAGCAAGTTGGCTTAGAACTTATATGTGAAACAGTTTTATTTCCATGCAGATATCGTAACTTGGGATGTCCCAGGCACACTTTGTTCGATGAAGACACTAATCACGAAAACGAGTGTCACTACAAATATTTTCCACTAGACGACTCATCAGAAGAAAATGAAGATAAAACAAGACAGTTGAAATGTGAATCAGATTTACTATCAGCAAATTTTAATTATGAGATCAAAGATAATTCATATTCAAATGAATTTAAAAATTTAATATACAGCTTAGTTATTCAAGGTAAATATGGGAAAACGCTGTCTATTAAGTCTCGTAACAATGAAAAACATACCGATAATAATATTATGAACGTATCTTTAAAAGGTGTAGTTGTATTAAAACGCGAACCAGAGATTTTGTGTAGTGAAATTAAAATAAACCCCATACCTCACAAAACTGATGAAAATTTGTACCATAGTTTAAGGACTAATAAAAAATGTTTTAACTGTAACAGTGACTCTCGAGAAAACAAATACTACTGTTTATTTGGACATAGCTCCTGCAAAAACTGTAAAGGAAATATGTGTGTTCTGTGTGTGAAACAAATGAACAAGGAGTCTAAAAAACACTGCAAAAATTTTAGTAAAGGATGTTTACATTTATTTCCTTCTTTGGAAGTTTCAAAACACGAAGATAACTGTCCATTTAACTATGTTAAATGCCCCTTAGAATGTGATTTTGTTAGTACCATCCAAAATTTAAAAGCACATCTAATGGACCGTCATGTTTTGATTATGAGTACTGAAGTTTCCAAGAGATTTCAACATAATGACCAAACTTGGATCATGAACTGTCACAGCAATATTTTTAAGTGTACATATTTTTATTATAGACATTTCGTAGAACTATGTGTTACTTGTATCGGAAATACAGAAGATTGTGAAAATTTTTATTACGAAGTAACTATACCAGGGGTGTTCAATAAGTGTATTACAAAACGCGCAAAATGTGCAAATAAAAATACTGCAATGATCGAGAAAGGAATTAGTTTTGAGAGAGAAATGTTGGGTAGTATGGAATCCAAGTTAAACTTTGAATTGCGCCTAAAAATAAAGCAAAAGACCTAGATATTTTTAATATTTTAAGCCTTAAACCAGTTACCTGGATGTACCAAATGTATTACTCAGAAAACTTAATTTAATATTTATATATATAAAAAAAACTTATAAGCAAAAATTTGAAAGAAAAAAATTGTACATATAAAGTTATTTAAAGTTATATATCCTTAACAGGTTGACTACCAAGGGGAAATTAGTTTAAATAAATAAACCTAATCTATTTTTATTTTTCGTCTTTCTTGTGACAACGTAGGATTTAATGAACTACACAGAAAAAAAGGATATCTTGAATCAAAGCAAAACGATCTTGAACATACATACTAGTTAGAAGTGATCTATTTTTTAAATTTAAAATGAGCTAAGGAAGGTTTAAGTTTATTTCGAAAGGGTTTTATTGGCCTATTTCAATAAAAAAAATAGTTATTTATGGTACTAGTGGGTAAAGTAAGATATTGCCCATAAGAAAATTAACCTGCGAGGCGGCAGCCAAGCAGGTTAATTTTCGAGAGGGCAATATCGGTTTACCCATGAGTGCCATACAAGGTTTTATCCAATAAATAGCTTAGGAATTCATATTTTTATTAAAAATTTTAATGACATTTACAAGAAAATAATTTGACAAGTGACAGTTGAGTGGGTAAAATAAATAATTATCCACTCAATAAAGTAAAAGCCGCGCGGGGGTTATTATTGAGTTTATGTGTTTCAAATAAAGCTGGTAATTGTCTTATTATCTGTATGTATTGGATAAACATACTTTATTAGTGAATAAATTAAATCCAAAAATGAATATTTAAAAAATATTTATATAGGATGCTTGAAGAAAAAATAGTATGTTTCACTCGGAGGAAAAGTGCTTTTTTTACTCGTCTGTAGTAAAACAATATACTATTTTTTAATTTACCTAGATATTTTGAAAATTTCCAGACTGTGTCATTTCTGTCCTTACTCATAAAAATTCGAGTTTTTTTAATCTCCGACTTGAAAAAAAAATTAAAAATATACAGCTTTCCATGATTTTTCCCAGATTTATGGAATTCCCTAATAGTTCCCTGGTTTCCCTGATTTTTCCAGAATGTGGACACCATGTTTCTTTACATTGATTTGAATCAATATTATTATTACTTTTATTATTATTTTATAAACATTTTCCTAAAACTACCCTTTTAACCTCTAAGGAATAAATGGATCATGTTTTGCAATAACATGGTAAATGAAAGTGAGGTTTTGAAAATTTTACTTAACATCTTAAAAATAATTTAAAATAAAGATTAAAAGTTTTGTAAATGTTGTGGCACAACAACTGTAGCAAATACTTAATATTAAGTGGTTTAGTCAAACCGCTTGAAATTTATTATTACTACTACTTATTATTATAGAATATAATTTATACTTATACCTACTTATAAAAAAATTCAACAGTTACTGTTATCTCACATGTGGGTTAACATATTATTGCTCAACAACACAATCCAAATAATATTAATAAAATATTGTTTTTATTAATGATGATACTAAGAATATTACTAATAGTTATTTATATACCAAGGGACTAAACTGGCTGTTTTAGTCCGGCTGCATTAGTGATTCCTGAGCGAGCGTAGCGAGCGAGGGAAACAGAAATGCAAGGGACTAAAACAGCCAAGTTTAGTCCTGAGGTATATACACCATTTTTTGCAGGACCAAACATAATTTAGGTAGGTAGATAAAATTAAAATTAAAAACCACGCGTCTAAAATCGGTTGTTTTATTTTCGTAATTTAATCAAGATGCCTGTAAATTGCGAAAAGTCAGTTTCATGGCTATTGCGATTTCAATTGTTTTTTAATATGGTTGACACAAACGTCAAAAAAATGGACGATGATGATACATTTTAAGTTATGTATAAATTGTTATAACAATGTTATTTTTAAAGGTTTTCTTTGTTAAAATCAAATAAATTGGTTTGAATCGCTAATTTATTACAAAACACCACCAAACCTAATTTTTTAACCAGCAAAGCACATAGTAAGTATAATATTTCAATATTATCAAGGTTGCCGTGATTTGTATTCCCTAGGGAGAAAAACGGCAAGTTTAGTCCCGAAAATGAAAGCGTAAAATTAGGTTTTAGTCTTGGTCGTGCAAAAATTATTTTATTTAAGCATTGCATGCAGACATGTTTTATTTTTTTGCAAATTATATATAAATATAAATATAGCACGGTCACAAGAGAATAAAATTCTGCTTTGGAGTGTAAACAAAACGTATGGGTGATCTATATGCTTTATCAATATATTTATTTATTTAAATAAATACAGACTTTAATATGTATAATTTAAATGAGAAACGGGAAATACAAATTTATATATCCAGATATACCCAGAGGCTTTTGTTGGCTTTATATTTTTAATTACATTTTAATACTCAAAAGCCTCAATAAAGTCAATGTATATAAAAACGCTGAGGGTCACAATGCACTATGGTCCGGGCGAAACCCAAATATGGCATTAATTCGGCTGTTTCCGTACAGGGATAAAAATTGGTGTAGGGAGGTATTTTAGAATGCTAAAACCGAATATGGCATTAAATTTAAAAATTCAAAATGGCGAGTCCAATATAGCCTCTATAATAGTTAAAGTTATAAATAAAGTTTTACTTTAGTAGTAGTAGTACTAGTAGTAAATTTTTGAGTTGGCCAAAGCCGGACAACTAGGCCATTTCTGGCCCTTTTTGTCACCCCAAGCAATCCCAGCCATTTACTAATTTGAGTCCTCCTTGAACCTGCCCGTCCTTTCAATAAAGGTCAGGATATTGGCCCAGGGGAGATCTCTTAGTTCCTCTTGGTTGAGTCTTTGAGTTTCAAAGACTAGCAACCTGATCCTGTCGTATCTGACACACTCGGTTAAGTAATGAGATGATGTTTCATCCTCTCCGCACTCTGGGTATAGCAGACTCTCTAGAATCCGCATTGTTGCCAGGTGCTTCCTTAGCTTGCAGTGGCCAGTGAGGACCCCTACAAGTTGTCAGAGTGCAGTTCTTCCTTTTTCGAGCAACCAGTCGGTCTTTGATTTGCTTGGGCCAGCCGGCAACCGTCGACCGCCCTCCATTGCTCCTTTAGCTTGGTATAAGCCCACTCATCGAGAGCGGTCTTTACCTGCTTCCTTGTAACACCCAATATAGGTTCCGGCCCCGTGCAGGCCATCTCTGATCCGAGTTTTGCAAGTTCATCTGCCATCTCGTTTCCGGGAATTCCACTATGACACGGTACCCATACCAGTTGAACGTTTTTGGTCCTTGCTAACTCTTCCAAGGCTTCTGCACACTCCGTGACTAGGAGTGACCTAGTGCTGGGATTGTACAATGCGGCTTGACTCTCCGAGCAGATGTATATATCGTGCCCCCGGTGCTTCCTTATTTTCCTGCAATTTGCCCCTTCCTGTATGGCATAGACCTCAGCTTGGAAGACAGTGGAAAAGGTCCTCCACGAAAGTTTTACTTTAAATTGGTAATGTGCTTTTTTGGGTTGCTTAAATTCAATTTGACAATAAGTATAAAAAATATAAAATGGCGTATTCAAAATAGCGTCCATAATCTTTAAATTTAAAACTTTAAACTTTTTTTTATTTTTTTGCACATAAATATATTTTTCTGATACTGCTTTATCTAATTTTTATTATTTCATCGATTTTTAATTATTATCAATTACCTACATACCAAATTTCTTGTTTCTACGACCTCCCGTTCGAAATATGTATATACAGGTCGGCCATCTTGTTTTTTGTTTTGTTAATTTTTGTTTATCATTACATACCAAAAACATACAACCCTACATAGCAAATTTCAAGTTTCTATGACCTCCCGTTCGAAAGATAAGACTTTGACAGGTCGACCATATTGGTTTTTGGTTTTGTTGATTTTTGTTTTTCATTGTGTCCCTAAATACTGAATTTCAAGTTTCTACCACCTCCAGTTCAAAAAATGTCACTGCAATACTTAGTTTTATAGTTCTCTTCATATTTACCACAAATATTTTCCTGCATTTCACAAGAAAAGCACAATCATATAAAACTGAAGTTCCACATACGTGTAACCCAAATAAACAACCAGAAAAAACATTTGTTTTTTATAACATTTATTATCCTTCTCAGTCTCAAAAGTAAAAAACATTGTCTAAAACTGTACATTTAAGTTTTTTTAACGAAATTTATTAGATTATATTCGTGTTTATCATGACAGCAGTTCAGTCATCTTGTTTTAAGCATTGCCCCCTCAGGGGGTGGATTTAGAAAAAATATATTTAAGATTTAGTTTTAGCACCCTCAAAAACCCCAATATACAACTTTTCAATAAAACTACCCCCTTTCCCTCAGGGGGTGAATTTAGATTTTTTTAATATTAGTTTCACCTTCAGCAACCTCAAAAACCCAAATATACAAATTTTCACGAAAACTATCCCCGCCCCTCAGGGGGTGGAGTTAGATTCTTTTTATTATCAGATTCACTTTCAGAAACCTCAAAAACCCCAATATACCAATTTTCACAAAAACAACCCCCTGTCCCTCAGAGAATTTTTTTAATATCAGATTCACTTTCAGCAACCTTAAAAACCCAAATATACTAATTTTCACGAAAACCACCCCCCTCAGGGGGTGAAATTAGAAAATTTTTATTGTCAGATTCAGATTCGTAGACCCCAAAAACCCACATATACCAATTTTTACGCCTCGGGGGTGGAGTTTATTTATTAATTTTTTTTTAAACTTGTTTTGCTTTCCCATTTTGAAAATTTTCAAAATTTCAGATAAGTCTTGTATTCGTGCAAAAATTCTCAATTTTTTTTGTGTATTTTTGCGTTTTATGACGTTTTATGTTGATATAAATCAATTTCCATCGATCGGTCTGTCCGGGAAATCTTGTAAACACGATACCTTAAGAACGCTTTAAGCTAGAGATTAGAAATTTGGCATACAGGTATATTACCAAAAGTTCTCGCTCGGGATGGTTTTTGGTCAAAATTGGGGTGCAGCAAGGCGGGGAAAATACATTGAAAATTGCTATATAGGACTTTTTAATGTTGATGAAATTGAATCTGATAATAAAAAAAACTAACTTTACCCTCTGAGGGGCGGGGGTTGGTTTTCGTGAAACTTGGTACATTGGGGGTTTTAAGGTTGCTGAAAATGAATCTAATAATAAAAAAATTCTAACTCCAACCCCTGAGGGGCGGGGGTAGTTTTCTTGAAAATTGACATATTGAGCTTTTTGAGGTCGCTAAAACTAAATCTTAAAATATATTTTTTTCTAAATCCACCCCTGAGGGGCGGAAGGTAGTTTTCGTGAAAATTTGTATATTGGGGTTTTTGAGGTTGCTGAAATAAAAATCCATTTCACGCGCGGAGGTTAAAAAAGCTCTTTTACTAGGCAGTGTTATTTATTTATTTTTTATTTATTTTTTTAATTTGTATTTTATGTAATTTTTTGTGGTATTTCTTTTAATATTGAATTGGGGCCGATATTGGGGCAAATATTATTTTTCGTAGCTATTTTCAATAGATTAGAAACAAAAAACAAAAACTAATTATTTATTATTAAAATTATTATTTGTTATTATAGCATTTAGTACTGGCGCCAAAGTTAATTAATAATTTAGAGGCTATACTATGCATTTAATAATTTAGGTATTAACAACTATTTATATTAATATAAGTATAAATAAAACCATGATGATAACATTTTGCATTGAAAAATTAAAATTCATATAAATTCAATAAGGTCTATTTAACAACATGTTAATTTTAACTGTACGCAAAAACGGATTTTCACAAAATATCATAAATGGATACCGTTAATCGAAAAGGAAACAAGCGACATTTTTAACGAAATTTTGTGAGGCATGCGATTAGGTTCTTTAGGCTTAGTACAACCTGAAGAGAGTTTTTTTAAATACTAATTTTTGCATGGCCCTGGTAAACGGCCACTTCGATCCGGGCTGTGGTGATAAACCTATCAATTTAAACAAAAAAAAAACGGTTAATTTGTGCAATGTACAAAAGTAGAAGAAACACAAGATGTTAAAAATATAATTTAAATAATATATTTTATGCGAATAAATAAAAAAAAAACGATAAACCTTTGTCCTAAATTGCTTCCTAAGGGAGCTTGGCCCCTTTTAAGGAGCCATTTTTAGAATATTTCTCACTGCATAAATTAACAACGGTTTAATTTATGACATTAAATTTTCACTATAATAAAGAACTAATCTGTCTTGGCCAATGAACTAGAGAAGTGGGGGAACAGGAATGGTGGCTGAACGAGTGGCTAATATGAATGGCAGCCATTAACCATTACTTTAGGGGGTTCAAATTTTTCACACTAGGTGGTGCGATTTGGTAACTTTATAAGGAATTTTTATATTAGGATTGGCCATTGTGGTTTATTGACAATGAAATTTTCAGGGTTATGTCAATGCATTTAGAAACGTATACAAAACAATGAACTAGTTCATTGATATAAAATAACATTCCTCAAAAAAAACAAATTCCTATTTGAAAAATTTACAGAAAAAAAAAACAATAATAATGAAAAACAAGAAGGTAGGTAGGTAGGTACCTTATTTAAAAGCAGTTGAATCTTTTGAAGGACCCGAACCTTCATTCCTATACATATGTAAATGCATTTTGGTTCTGGCGTATAGATTGTTTAATTCCTCGGCCATTTTCCTTATATTAGCCCCAAAATATATTGTTAAAATTGATTTTTGTTGCTGGCTTAAGAAAAGCATATGTATTAGTGTGTTAATACAAATAATTATACTGCTTCCCTTCTGATCCCTTTCATTCCATGTTTTATCATTCTTTCAATGTTATTATGTACCATGCACATTCTTGTTATTATTCAATGCACATTCCTCTCAAATGAATAAAAATAAATTAAAAAAAAACTAACATATAATTCAAAAAGGCTCAAAAAGTCTGCTCAAACATATAAATTATTCAGATAAAGATATCAACATGTCAACCGTAAGAATTACCAGGAAAAACTATTACGATAAAATTCACTATAAAGTTACCAAATCGCACAACCTAGTGTCAAAAATTTGAACCCCCTAAAGTAAAGAATGCGTTTAATGGCTGACAACGTAGTATCACTATTTATTTGTATTGGAATCCTGTTCCCCCACTCCTCTAGTTCATTGGTCTTGGCATAAAATAATTCGTGTAACTGACGGTTCAATGCTGTAATATGTTTTTCATTTTATAAATTCATATGTTTTTCATTTTTAAATTTAATAGTACCTACCAAAATTTTTGGAAAAATAGTTTTCTCAGTGCACATTTTTTTTTGCTTTATTACGCCTCATTTAATAAATTCTTAAAACTTATAAAAATAATACTAATTTATAAATATTTACTTCAATTAATAAAGAGCGTAAGAGCAGATGAAGCTATTTGTGTACTGATGTTAACAAAGGCCTTGTTTATTAGTTGTATATTAGAGATTTTTTTTAAACAAGGGTCATAAAATATTTTTTTTGGTACTAAGGCGTAACAATATAACTAAATCGTTGTCTTAAAAAGGAGTTAAAGGTAATAGGAAACTTTTTCAAAATTTAAGGTCTTTTAGCAATAGAAGCCTTAACTATAACTTGCCACACCACAGGCTTCCACAGTTTTAAAAGGACTATTTAAACTGTTATATATCTGTCTTTAACCATTTGCCCAACAGTTTTAAATATATATTTAAAAAAAAACAAATTTTTCTTATTTTTCATATGCATATTTTGCATCTGGCTATATTTGATGCGCTGATTTCGGAACCTTTTTTCGTTTTTCTCGATCAGCTCGTTTTTTTGACAGTGTTTTTGTTTTGCTTAAAGTTGTAGTAAAAAAAATAATTAAGATTCAATTATTTTTTTGCGGTGGATTGGTTCTCTATTAATAGGGCTATAAGCCAAAAAAAAAGCGGATTTCAAATATCTTTATTCGTTTGTTTTTATAGGCTTTCGTTTTTTTTTTTCGATAAATGTTCATGACTATTTTAGAAACTTATAATAGACCAAGGTTCCGAAATCAGCGCATCAAATATAGACAGACGCAACTAAAAGCTCCCCGGCAAATAAAAAAATGTTTTTTTGTAGAGCAGTATTATGAACACAGGTCAACATGGTTTAGTTCTTGGAAAGCTAAGGGTCATTTCCGAAGTAATTTGCTGCGTAGAATCTGAGTCCGGGGTCAGAACCGGCCCATCACGTCAGGAATTTGAGATATTTGAGGTTATGTACCCGAAAAATGGCGTTTTTTCCTACTTTTGAGGTTATGTACTTACCCTTTAATTTAAGAGTTCAAGAGATCAATTACGATTTTTTTCCCAAAGTTATTGCTATACGAAAAATCGCTTGGGTCGACATCATCAAATCATCAAATCGGAACGTAAATGAGTACCTGACCAACGTAAACGAAGAGTGATGTTGACTGAATTTTTATCGCCAACAATTATATAATAATATAATGTAAACTAAAAACATTTTTCAATATTTACATGTTTTTTGCAAATCTTAATCCGCCATTTTGAATACGCCATATTGGAAATGCAAATTTTAATTTTCGGACTTATATTCGTTCTTAGCGACCTCAAAAACCCCAAAATGAAAATTTTGAAGAGAAATTACACAGTAAAAAATTATTGTCTCAAAGGCTTAATGCAAATGCTAATGACGTCGAAGGGATATATTTCGTAACTTCGAATAGCCATAACTTTGCGAAAAAATATAGTAATTGATTTCTGACCCCGGATTCGGATTCTACGCAGCAAATTACTTCGGACTGACCCTCAGTTTTTCAACAACTGACAAGACCCGGTATTTGTAGACCTGTGTAATATAATAGTATTATTATTATTATTAATGTAAAATCATTCAGACAAAATTTTTTATTTAATAAGGCCATCTCTAACTCAAGTACACTTTTATATGTTCGCACATTTAACAACTTCTATTCAGAGTGTAAGCATGTGACAAAACCCAACGAGATGATTTAAATATTTCCACCGCAAACTAGATATGAATGAAAAGAAAAGCGTCCCGATTTTCCTATTGTTCTTTCTGTGTGGCAGTGCGTGCTTTGGTGAAAAAGTGTTTCAATCTACGTCTGAGGAGGCGGCTGAAAAGGCGCTTCAAAGTCAAGAAGGATACTTTCTGGATTCCCTTAACGACGTCGCTTTTGCCGAAGGGTAAATATTTTATTCAGTGTTTCTACATTTTCGCATATTCTACAATCATTGTTAAAATAAATAGTTTTTAACTTTCAGTAACATGTGCGCAAAAATTATTGTTTTTTTGGGTTTTATATTAGTAGTGTACTATTATTAGTAGGAAAGTCATAGAAGATGAGAAACACAAAAGCTTGTTTAAAGAAATATTTTTACACTACTAAAAGTAACAGCCTTTAAAAAAAATCGTTTTTTACTTCTTACTATTTAAAATTTTTAAGGGTCAATATCTCGAAAAGTACTACTTTTAAAACAAATCTCTACAGATTTTAATTTGAAAAGGTGTACTAAAAGATGCAGAAGCCCTAGTGCGCCGCAAAAAAAAGTTGCAATTTGTAACAAGTTATTTGTAAACTAGGGTAATTAAAGTTTGAATTAAAAAAAAAGATGAGTTTTATAAACAAAAAAAGATGATTTAAACAAAAAAAAATACTGCTACCAACAAAATAATACTTTTCTCGATAGGCCTAGGTTCATTAAAATCAAAAACGAAAAAAAAAAAAATAAAAAAAAATTTAAAAAATAATAAAAAAAATTGTTTTTCAAAAAAAAAATTTTTTCAAAAAAAGTTTATATTTTTGTAAAACGACAAAATAAATTGAAAAAAAAATTTGAAAAAAAAAAATTATCCCATTTTACCCCCTTACCCCAATCCGATTTTTACCAAAACAATCCCAGCCTAGAACTTTGGATAATCAACCTTTCGTCAAAATTTGAAGTATTTAGCCCGAAGCGTTCTTGAGTTATCGTGGTCATATTTGTTGGATATAAAACCTTCCAGAAACCTAAAAAAAGCAATAGTTTTTTTTTTAACTTTTTTTACTAACGTAAGACTTTCCTTGGAGAAAGTAAAATGATTTTATAGAAAAAAATTCTCTCGGTCTTAAGCTTAAGAATTTGGACAATGGATTCCTTATCCAAAGTTCTCAGCTGGGATTACTTTTGGTAAAACTTGAGTAGGGTCAGGAGTCGAAGGGGTAAAAAGTTTTTCCATTTTTTCCCCTTAAAAAATAAAAAAAAACATTTAAAAAAATACATTTTAATCTACATAAACAAAAAAAATAAATAAAAAAAGTTAGTGTATGAGGAGGCGTTTTTAAGTCTTTCAGAGCCAAGATGAGTGCTTTCTAGATTCCCTTAACGACGTAGGCTTTGCCGAAGGGTAAATATAATTTTATTCAATTTTTTATCATTTTATTTTATTTCTTATCATTTTCGCCAACCAAAATTCAACATTTCAAATATTTGACTTAACATGCTACATACAGAGTGATAAAGCACGGCATTCCTGAAGGATTATTGAGATGTACAGTTGTGGCATTAAATATCGGGACAACCTCAAAAAAATTCTTGTCATTTTTATATTTTTTTCATGGATTAACATGGGATTATTTTAAAAATTAAAAACTAGGTTACTTCGTTTTGACATAACAGAATTATTTAGTTGAAGTTTGCTGTCAAAAAATATTAAATTAATAAATTAATATTTATTGATTCATTACATTTTACACAAATGTAATTATTAAAATAATAATGAAATTGATATTCTTTAGATCAAAATTGTACTATACGGGTAAAGAATATGTGTTTAATATTAATTTTTCTCTTCAGTACAGCTAAAAACTCACAAGGTTTTATAAATTTTCTACTGAAAATGGATTTGAGTTTAAGAGTTCATTACTGAAGAGCCTCGCCGAGGTAAGCGAAAAAAAAATCCCTAGTATACGGCAAATGCACCTTGTTTTTCTCGGTTTTTCTTATATAATTAAAAATTTCTTCACCATCCATTGTAGCTTTTGACCACCGATGATCCTTTTTCGGTTTGATATAAGAACCTAATGTTTTCTCAATAAAACATTTCTTAAGAAACAGATCTATTTCTTGAAGCGTTTTCAGTAAAATTGAACCTCATCCACGAGCTCATCCATATCTTCTAATACTAAGGACGAATGAGCATTTTTTCTCTTTAATTTCCACGATAAGCAAACTCATTTTAAATTAAAATAAAGATAAAAAACAATTCTTTTACAAACTACTCTTATAACAGCAAAAAATAAACAAACATTTGACATATTTTGATGTTTTCTAAAGTATGACACAAGACCCACTATAATCTATGAAAAATTGTTTGTCCCGATATTTAATGCCACCACTGTAGCTCTACAGAAAAATCTGATTATGGATCATGGTAGCAGAAGGTCTACACATTACAGAACCATTTACACCTAATTCCAGAAAACTTGTTTTTAGTAATAATGGTAAATAATCTTCTGCAGAATAATTCTGACAATAAATTGCATATTTTATTGAACGATTCCGATAGTATTTTTTCACCTGATTCCGAATATCTTTAAAGTAGATCTCTATATGTTTCCGTTTTCGAGAAAAATACTCTTGAAAATATTTTTTTCCGTTTTTCAAGTACTTGCAGAAAAATTATCATAGTACCTGAAAGCTTTTATCCAGGCTTCAATTAGAGGGGGGTTCTTACTCTATAAAATCGTACAAGAAACCCTTAACACAATGTTTAGTGGTAAATTTAAAAACAGTTTTAAAATACCGCTGATACATTTTATGCAAACTATATTTTTCTTTGTTACATAGTGTCATTATGTTAGAAGCGAATTTTACTCCTAAAAATCTCAAATACAGAACGTCTATTCAATAATTCACAATTACTGTCTTAAATGAAAGTTATACAAAAACCGAGCAAACTCGGCAAAATTCGGCAAAAACACTATGTAACAAAGACAAAATTTGTCTTTTAATGTAGTTTGCATAAAACGTGGTTTCAGAGGTATTTTAAAACTGTTTTTAAATTTACCACTAAACATTGTGTTAAGATTTTCTTGTACGATTTTAAAGAGTAAGGACCCCGCTCTAATTGAAGCCTGAATAAAAGCTATCAGGTACTATAACTCTTCTACAAGTACTTAAAAAACGGAAAAATAATTTTCAAGAGCATTTTTCTAGATAACGGAAAAATATAGAGATTTACTTTAAAGATATTCGGAATCAGGTAAAAATATTCTAGGAATAGTTAAAATAAAATGCAATTTATTGTCAGAATTATTCTGCAGAAGATTATTTACCATTATTTACCCAAAACAAGTTTTCTGGATTTAGCTGTAAATGGTTCTTTAATGTGTAGACCTTCTGCTGCCATAATCCATAATCAGATTTTTCTGTAGAGCTACTTCATCTTAATAATCCTTCAGGAATGCCGTGCTGAAAAAGTCCAAAATAATCAAAATTTGCGTTACGTAATACTTGAACCTTCCATTATGCACCGCATTACAAAAAAAAAGTTTGTGGGGATTAAAATAAATTAATATGTATTTTATATTGTAAATATTTTAAAATGTGTAATATTACCGAATTTAAAATTGAATCGGTCAGTTAAAAACAGTACTAGTTCAAAATTGCTGTTTTGAGATAAACACAAAAAACATTATTTTTCCGTAAATATTGATTAAACAGTGTTGTTTTAGTTTAATTTATACGATGGTAAATAATAACAAGCATTGCAAATAACATTACATACATACAGTGCGGTCCAAAAGTCCAAAAGTCACCCCCCTCTTAACTTTTTAACAAGTTGAGATATCAACTTCAAGTTTGAAACATTTTAATAAGACAAACCAATATATCTTTTCGCATATATTTAATATTTTCAGCTCTTAAAATGTGAACAGGGGGGTATAAGGGGACATTTTTTTAATGGAAAAGGGGCCATATGCTACATCATTTTAAACCTTATAAAATTATCTATTCAGTTAATTAATAATTGAAATTTGGCGAAGGCAATAAGTGAAACGGAGACTCCCTAGAAACTGGTTCGAAAGTCAGTATAAGCCGGTGGTTCCCTCTACTACTAGCCCACACAAGTCCTGGACTTAGGGGATGCTTAATTAAGTAGAATAGTACGAGGTTAAACAAACAAACAAACAAACAAACTATATATTTGTTATTTTATTTTTTTTAAGGTTTAATTTAGTTTAAGAACAAGTGCTGTTTTTCAAGTGACTGCTCTAAATATATGGATCGCGCAGCCGTAGTGTCTCATAAATGATAATGTTCTTAAGCAGAATGAATAAAGCTACAAATGTTCCGAACATTGGCTATCTTATCTCAAAATGGATATTTTTGGACTAGTACTGTTTTTCAACTGACCGATTTAATTAAAATCTGGTTTTAATACTTGTCAAAAAAAATCCTTTTCGAATTCAGAATTCGCGATGTCATTGAAAAAATTAATTTCTTTTTCTACGACTGCTTTAGAATGTAAGCAAATACACACACTTTTCAAACACAGAATGAATCCATTCTAGCTCTAGATACGGTATGAATATTCCATATCAAGTGTTAGAATGAGCACATGTAGTGCCATCTCTTGTTTATAAAAGTAAAGGACACTGTAGCAAATTTAGCAAAAATATATATATTTTACCAGGAAATATTGAATAATTTAATGGAATGTAAAGTTTTGAGTTAAAATTAAATAATGTTTATTAGCTTTTCTTCAAATTTGACCAGTTTTTTACCAATTTAGTTAAAAAAATTAAAACTGCTCCATCTGTTGTTAAATATTTAAACATGATATATGTCACAACAATCTGACATAACCTTCAATTTTTGCATTATAATTTGTAAATATGTGCTAAAATTAAATAAAAAATCTTTTTTTAGTACTGATTTGATAAAATTATTAAATAACATTAATTGCTTTATTTAAAAATATGTGTTTTGTTGCATTTACAATGTCGAGTCACAAAAAACATTGTTTTTAATCTTGTCCGCAGTTTATAGCCATACAGTGTTTCATATTTGCAGTCGAAGAAAAAGTATAGTCTGCAACACGTATGGAATAGTCATTCCGCACTCGCGGGACCGTCATACTCGCTCGCGCGAAATATGGTCTATTCCATACTAGTTATAGAATATACTATTCTTGTTGTATTTTTTTATTCAGTAGTAATATCATAAGTGCATGTTGAATTATCGAATTTTTTTACTGTTTTAAAAAAATATTTTGCTTGGCAATTATTTAAGTGCAGGTCGAGGAATTTTGACGAAAAATGCACGAAAACAATTTCCTTAAGCAAAATATTTTTTATATACAGTAAAAGAATTATCTATAATTCAACATGCACGAATGGTATTTTGAAAGACTATTTCACAAACAAAATAAGGAAGTATATAATTTTAAATGTTTTATGTTGTTTCATATTTAAATTAAAAATTTAAGAACTAAACAACAACTATAATTAAAATTAATTAAATCTCAAATTTTTCCGCGCTTTTTAAATCCACGATGTTCACTTTGCCAAGTCTAAACTTTGCTCCAGGGATATTTTATGCTTGAGATTATTCCAATAAAATAGTTATATATTAGCATTTAAATAAAGATCATTGCTGTTTTTGTTTAAAAAGTTTAGTTTTCTACTGCAAAGAAATAAAATAACGGGTCTTTCCATCCGTAAAAAAAAACAATTTCCTATCGGTTTCTAATAAACTTTGGCAACGCTGTACTGGTACCAGCGCAGCCATTTAATGTTTTGATTTCCGTAATTCTTTACTGCGAATATATTTTTAATAAATAAGTGTTTAAATTAGTTTTTAGTGGCCTGTTTAATACCAAGATTCAATTAAATAAATTAAAATTTATGAATATCAGTGATTTAAAGCTTTTAAGAAAGTGGAAAGTGCATAAAATATAATATATATATATATATATATATATATATATATATATATCTGAAATTAATTATGGTTTATACCTAGGATGTTTTGGTAATAAAATAAGCATTTATATTGCTTATCAATAAAAATAAATCAACTAAAGGTAAGCATCACAAATTAAAAACACATTTTGCAAAAATATAACATTTATTAAGATGTCAGTAACTGTCAGTTTCTTGTTTCCATAGTAACCAAGTGATAATTGCATATGTGCAAAAATTATCAGATTAATTTTGATCTGATTGGTCAAGAAACTAAAAATGCAACGTTTTGATTGGCCTATATATTGTTTGTGAAATAGTCAATGACATTATTTCATGCTTCGGAAGATTATATTAAATTTTTCCTAAATTTAATTTTTCAGCGAAGGAACAGTCTTAGAGTGTCCTTCCAGTAATGTAATAACAACCCGCTACAAATGTAATGTAAATGGAAAATGGGTCGATTGTACGAGAAAACACTGCTGTCAAGACTATACATACATTGCAGGAAGGTAAGTTCATATAATTGAAGGGTTTCTTATGAAAACAATCTATAAAATGTGTAGGTTGGAAAACAGTTCATAAAATATGTAGGTGTGCTTTATTAGATTGGAAATAAGGCTAGCAAATATTCCCTATTAAATTTTCTTAAGTTAATATTTGCCTTTTGTCTAGCGTAGTTCACTTTATTGTCGTGGCGTTTAGCAGTGGTATCATACCAGTATCATATTTATCCCCCTACTACAAACTAACAAACTAATAAATTAACAAACTAACAAACTAACAAACTAACAAACTAACAAACTAACAAACTAACAAACTAACAAACTAACAAACTAACAAACAAACCAACTAACAAACTAACAAACTAACAAACTAACAAACTAACAAACTAACAAATCAACAAAGTAACAAACTAACTAACAAACCAACAATCCAACAAAACAAAAAACCAACAAAACAAACAAACTAACAAGCTAACAAACTAACTAGCTAGCGAATATTCTCTATTAAATTTTCTTAAGTTAAATTTTGCCTTTTGTCTAGCGTAGTTCACTTTATTGTCGTGGCGTGTAGCAGTGGTATCATACCAGTATCATATTTATCCCTCTACTACAAACTAACACACTAACAGACTAACAAACTAATAAACTAACAAACTAACAAACTAACAAACTAATAAACTAACAAACTAGCAAACCAACAAACCAACAAACCAAAAAGCGAACCAACAAACTAACAAACTAACCAAGAAAGCAACTAACAAACCAACAAACTAACTAACAAACTAACGAACTAACAAACCAACAAACCAACAAAACAACAATCCAACAAACAAACTAACAAGCTAACGAACTAAAAAACTAAAAAACTAACAAACTAACAAACTAACAAAGTAACAAACTAACAAACTAACAAACTAACAAGCTAACGAACTAAAAAACTAAAAAACTATTAAACTAACAAACTAACAAAGTAACAAACTAACAAACTAACAAACTAACAACTAACTAACAAACCAACTAACAAACTAACAAACTAACAAACTAACAAATCAACAAACTAACAAACTAACTAACAAACCAACAATCCAACAAAACAAAAAACCAACAAATCAAACAAACTAACAAGCTAACTAGCTAACAAACTAACAAACTAACTAGCTAGCGAATATTCTCTATTAAATTTTCTTAA
Source organism: Brachypterus glaber (assembly GCA_958510825.1). Taxonomy (NCBI): domain Eukaryota; kingdom Metazoa; phylum Arthropoda; class Insecta; order Coleoptera; family Kateretidae; genus Brachypterus; species Brachypterus glaber. The sequence continues at coordinate 8,772,754 of OY294047.1, read as the reverse complement.
GTTAAATTTTGTCTTTTGTTTAGCGTAGTTCACTTTATTGTCGTGGCGTGTAGCAGTGGTATCATACCAGTATCATATTTATCCCTCTACTACAAACTAACACACTAACAGACTAACAAACTAATAAACTAACAAACTAACAAACTAACAAACTAACAAACTAACAAACTAACAAACTAACAAACTAATAAACTAACAAACTAACAAACTAGCAAACCAACAAACCAACAAACCAAAAAGCGAACCAACAAACAAACAAACTAACCAAGAAAGCAACTAACAAACCAACAAACTAACTAACAAACTAACGCACTAACAAACCAACAAACCAACAAAACAACAATCCAACAAACAAACTAACAAGCTAACGAACTAAAAAACTAAAAAACTAACAAACTAACAAAGTAACAAACTAACAAACTAACAAACTAACAAACTAACAAACTAACAAAGTAACAAACTAACAAACTAACAAACTAACAAACTAACAAACTAACAAACTAACAAATTAACAAACAAAGTAACAAAACACAGACCATAAGTAGTTTTTCTCAAATCCAAAAGCCTATTGTTCCGGATTAACAAACCAACAATCCAACAAAACAAAAAACCAACAAATCAAACAAACTAACAAGCTAACTAGCTAACAAACTAACAAACTAACTAGCTAGCGAATATTCTCTATTAAATTTTCTTAAGTTAAATTTTGTCTTTTGTTTAGCGTAGTTCACTTTATTGTCGTGGCGTGTAGCAGTGGTATCATACCAGTATCATATTTATCCCTCTACTACAAACTAACACACTAACAGACTAACAAACTAATAAACTAACAAACTAACAAACTAACAAACTAACAAACTAACAAACTAACAAACTAACAAACTAACAAACTAATAAACTAACAAACTAACAAACTAGCAAACCAACAAACCAACAAACCAAAAAGCGAACCAACAAACTAACAAACTAACCAAGAAAGCAACTAACAAACCAACAAACTAACTAACAAACTAACGCACTAACAAACCAACAAACCAACAAAACAACAATCCAACAAACAAACTAACAAGCTAACGAACTAAAAAACTAAAAAACTAACAAAGTAACAAACTAACAAACTAACAAACTAACAAACTAACAAACTAACAAAGTAACAAACTAACAAACTAACAAACTAACAAACTAACAAACTAACAAATTAACAAACAAAGTAACAAAACACAGACCATAAGTAGTTTTTCTCAAATCCAAAAGCCTATTGTTCCGGATTTAAAATAGAATTATTTGTTATATAAACCCCTCAAACTGTCCCGTTAAAATTTAAAAAACAAACATTTTTTTGCAGATGTGTATCCAAGACGGAAGATCCTTGTAAAATGAAATTATGTGAACAAGTTTGTACAGTGTACATGCAACGAGTTATATGCACTTGTTACGATGGTTACAAGTACAATCCTGATAACCAAAAGAAGGGAATAAAACCAATATGCGTTGGTAAGTATGCATAGTATGCATGGGTATGTTTATTTTTTTTTTTATGTTTATGTTTATTTTTAACCTCGTACTATTCTACTTAATTAAGCATCCCCTAAGTCTAGGACTTGTGTGGGCTAGTAGTAGAGGGAACCACCGGCTTTAATTGACTTTCGAACCAATATATCTAGGGAGTACGCCTTCGCCAAATTTCAATTATTAATTAACTGAAAAAGGCAATCGGCGCCAATAAGGTTTGAACTCACGATCATAGCTCAGTGTCAACGCTATATCGATGCCTTAGACCGCTCAGCTAATCTCCCATAACATAATGAAGATGATTTTTTTGTGGTATAATATTTGAATGTTTATAAACAGTATTCGGCGTAAACTCAGTTACGACTCAACGTTGAAAATAAACAAAGAAACATAGGCTTACGAAATAATTTTGCCGAAATATGAGGGAAATTTTTATAAAGGTCACGAAATCGAAACATTTGACGACTAATTTGTTACACACAACAATATTGATACCCCTTTTTTTATTTTTGAGTTTAGAAAACATTTTTACATCTAAAAAAGCATTTCATTATTTTTTTATTTAAAAAAAAAGCCCAATCCAGCAAAAGTGGAAGTGAAAGAAAAAAAATACATTTTGTAGCCCTTACAAAAAGTTAAGACCGTCCAAGAGGGTTGCCATTTGAAAAAATGAAGTTAGGAAGGGTATTTTAAAAAAAATTAAGTACAAAAATATAGCAAATTTTGGTTTTTACATAAAATTTGTATTTTTCCCACATTTAGCAAATAAATTATTATTATCTAGAATGTTAAAAAAAATTAAAAAAGTACTAAAAAAAATAAAAAGTTTTTAAATGATTTTTTTTTATGTAAATTTGTTTTCTGGATTTTATATAATACAAAAATATACAGGGGGTGTAATTAAAAAAAAATAATTTAACTTAGTTTCCGTCGAAACCGCAAGTACAAAAAAATAATTTTGTACGCCATTTTGTAGCCCTTGTTAATAAATATAAGCTACAATTGTTTTTAAAAACTTTGCTTTGATCAGACTGAAAACAATCCCATTTAGGGGGTGTCCATGGATTGAAACTCAACGTTCATTTAGCATTATAGAAATTTGTAGTAAGTTATGTAAGATTACCTATTACAGCAGATCCTTTCTGGTTTACTGAAAGCTTAACTTTGATCCCTCTAATTTCTTAAGTATATCCTACTCTGAATAGCAGCAATTCAAAACTAGTTGGGCGAATTCCTAAATAATCTAGAACTATTTAAACAATGGGGTTTTAGGTTTCCATTCAATCGATATGGCTAAAATATTCTTTGTTTAAACGATTAATACTAAATAAATTTGTTTTGCTTTTGTTTCTGAAATACCTACGAATTTGTTTTAGAAAATAAACATTTTTACTTCGTTTGATAATTTTTCGATTTAATTGCCAATGGAGCTCTCTACAACTAGAATTATGAAACAAAAGACATCTACCCTATCTCTATCTCATTTGTGCTACACTTTCCAGCCAACCAAATAAATACTGTATTTGTTTTTCATACAACAAATACAGTATTTATTTGGTTGGCTGGAAAGTGTAGCAGTGAGCGGCACGAACGAACATAGCTAATGTGAATCTGTAGAATAAGATAATTCTACTAAAATTTAGATGGTGCCAGTAATTTCTTTAATAAAAATAATATAGTTACACTTTTCGCCCGGCCAAGTAAATATTGTATTTGTTCAACAAAGAACAAATACAGAATTTGTTTGGTTGGGTGGAAGTGGGAGTGTATGTATGTCTTCTATCCTTTTTGGGTAGAACTTTTGTCCCTGTCTAATCTAACGGGAGAAATCTCCATTGTGACACCCTGGAGGGTAAGCGTTAAAATAAAAGTAAGAAAAAATTACGTGTGAATTTTCGGAATTTTCTTTCAGCTTTTTTCATTTTTTTTAAGTTTAACCCCCCATAACTTTTTTGTATTTGGGGGGGATTACTTTCAAAATCTTTCCCTCGTAGAAGGTGATTTTTCCTAAAATATTCAAGTCGATCGGATCGATCGTTCTTGAGTTATCCTGTTCACAAAAATTTTGACATCAGACAGACGGACAGACAGACGGACGGGCATTAAAAAAAATTGTCTAGCAGGATTTTTGATTTTTTTTTTTGAAAATTCGAAACCACCGTATAATACTATTCTAGCGCAGGCGCTGTGAATAATATAATAATAAGGAATAATTTATGCTTGAAATTTTTGTATCCCATCCCCCTCCCAGGGTAACCATTTACTTAAAATAAAAAAGAAAATAAAGTTCTGAAAAAAATCATGCAAAAAAAAACAAACCAAAGGAAAATTCAAATAATGATGTTCAAAAAAGTCCTATTTTTGAGCTTAGGCTAGAACTCTTGTAACAGCTCAGGACCTATTTCACCTAGAATGTCCCTTTTAGTCCTAGATATATTCAATAAAGCTAATTCCTTGTTTTCAGATATAAACGAATGTCTGGACAATAACGGCGATTGCCAACACGAATGCATCAATGAAGATGGCGGCTATCGGTGTTCCTGCAGGGCCGGTTTTGTTCTTAGAAGTGACAACAGGACTTGTGAATTATTATCCGATATCCCGCAAAATAAGGGAGGGAAAGGAGGGAGTGATTCAGAGGACCAAGTGGCTGCAGGTCATTTCAATCGATGTTATGCCAAGTGTGATACTTTAAATCGAGTAAACGATAAGTTAAAGGCTTTACAAGAAAAGGTGGAGTATAAAAAATATAAAAAATAGTTATTTATGGTACTAGTGGGTAAAGTAAGATATTGCCCATGAGAAAATTAACCTGCAAGGTGTCAGCCAAGCAGGTTAATTTTCGAGAGGGCAATATCGGTTTACCCATGAGTGCCATACAAGGTTTTATCCAATTAATAGCTTAGGGATACTTGCATCAACTCTTAAACTGGGATTATCTCAACTAAACTGAGTTTAAGTTAAAAATACTGCATTCTAATTGGTTGGCCGTCCATTTAATCCAAGTTTAAAGTTAAACCATCTTTGGTGCAAGTGACAATTAGGAATTCATATTTTTATTAAAAATTTTAATGACATTTACAAGAAAATAATTTGACAAGTGACAGTTGAGTGGGTAAAATAAATAATTATCCACTCAATAAAGTAAAAGCCACGCGGGGGTTATTATTGAGTTTATCTATTTAAAATATGAAGCTGAAGTTTGCAACGTTTTTTGCATCGAAAATTCAAATAGTATATTAAAGCACTTATTCCATAACACGTTTTTAGCGCACTAGTACTTTAGAAAACTCGCCGCAAGCGGCTTGTTTTCTAAACTCCTACTCGTGCACTAAAAACGTACGTTATGAAACTAGTACTTTAATATACTATTTGAATTATGGTTGCAAAAAAACGTTTCAAACTTCAGCTTCATTTTAAAATAAAGCTGGTAATTGTCTCATTATCTGTATGTATTGGATAAAATATATTTTTTGGTAAAAACCGAGGGGTAAACCACTGAAAGAAATATGTAAACCTGAATTCCCTCTGGGAGATAATCCCTTAAGATTTTCTCTGAATTTTCTCTAAGATTACCTTGAAAAATCTATAAAATTACCTAAAAGAAGGTCCCACGTTTGGTAAAGATGAGGTTTCTTCGGATTCCCTCGAGAGCTTACCTCCAAGATTTTCTCCAATTTGTACACCTGAATTCCTCAGCTGTTTATCCCCTCACATTATGATATAATGCCCTCACATTATGCTATAATAATAATTACTAAATTATTAATTATAGTCGAAAATGTAATCGTTTACCTTTTTTTTTTTTTTCATAAACACTGCTTAATTTTTATATTAAACTTAGGGATGGTGGGGTAAAATTGGATATCATAAATTTTTTAAAAATCCAGTGGATTGAAACCATACAAAATTATCAGAATTAAGCAGACAAAAAGCTTTCTTAAAAACCTCAGGACCAATTATACCTATTATTATTATTATATAATTATTATATCGTCGGCTTACAAAAATGAGCACTAAGTCCAAAAACATGGTTTTGAGATATTGACAAATTTAAGTTTCATGTTGTTTTTGAATTTTTGTAATAATTGTTTTTGGAAAAAAACTACCGCAAATCGCAGTTACATATTTGGACATAATAATGTCCCATTTGCAGTTAAATAAAAAAAAATGAAGTAGTTTAATTCAACTAAATTTGAAAAAAGACATCGACTTAGTGCCTTTTACTAGTAGGCCCACGGCGTCGGCTTGCAAGAGCACTAAGTCAATAAAATTTATTGTTTTATTTATATTTAAAGTTAATTAACTTTAAAATCCTTCTATTAATTAAACGTAATTAAACAATAAAGTAGAAAACAAGATGTTTACATAAATTTTCAAAAACTAGATTTTTAAAAGGAAGGTTTGGAATTTTTGATTGTTTAAAGAACGTTTCCAAAATTAATAATAATAATAATAATTAATATTAATTATATGAAACTGCTTACTATGTCAGAACTAAGACAGTTTTCAGAGGCCAGAGGCTGTGCCGGCAAAGAAGCATCTCATAAAGTCAGTAATTATAATGATAAAACACTTCAAGGTGCAATCTAAATAAAAAAAACTAAACGATAGATTTTTTAAATTTTGCTCTTAAATCCTTGGTTACTACATAAACTATAAGAACATAAAAAAAAGTTCGCCGCAAATTCGGAAAACACCCCTCAGAAATGCACCGTGATGTGAACGCTTCAAATTTAGTTTTGAAATATTATCTGATAATAAAATTCGAATGACAATAAAAATTGAATTATTACCTACACATACAAAATTAGAAAGAGTTTTCTAATTTTGTGCCTACACATCGAAAGTACAACTTAAAAGCACTGTCATTTTACAGGTAAAGTTCTGTTTCTCTGTTCTGTCTCTATTCCATCAACTTTAACAAAGCAAAATTTGAATGCGTATGTCAGTATAATAAATAACGCGATATTGTATTACATAAATCATTCAAGCAATCATATTTTTATAAATTAACTCTTTTTTAGAAATAATAACATAACCTCAAATAAACAATAATTATTTTTCCTCTTACCTGAATTGTATTGTAATTGTATTGTAGGATGTCTCTGGTTGATCTTCATTGTTTTTTTAACAAAGCAAATATTTTGGCACCCGGACTACACATTTTAACTTAATTTTAGCTTTTAAAATACAAAAAGACAACGAAAAACAACACTACAAAAATGCACGTTTCGGCAAACAAACAAACACTAAGTCGCTTAAGCGACTAATTCGTGCAGAAATATTTTAAATAATCTACAAGTATACCGCACTAAGTGTACTAAGGGCCACTTGCACCAACTTTTGGTACGGGATTATCTCAGCTAAGCCGAGTTTAAGTTAAAAATGCTGCGTTCTGATTGGTCAGCCGTCAATTTAATCCCAGTTTAAAGTTAAACCATCAACGGTGCAAGTGGCCCTAAGTGACTTAGTGCCTATTGCCAGATAAAATTTTAATCAAAATCAAATTGGTGCCTTTTTTATAGTGGGTAACTCTCTTTGCAGTCCACTTGGAAGTTAGTTGGGTTTACCTCGGGTTTACATGTACATAGATCATCAAAAATTAATTACTGTGTCAATTAAATCCCATTTTTGCAAAAAAGTGACTTAGTGCCTTTTACTTGTAAGCCGACGATATTATATAATTATTGACAGCGTCTGCACTAGAATAGTAGGTCTACGGTAGTTTCGAATTTTCAAAAATTTCAAAAATCGTCCTAGACAAAAAATTTGAAACTTTTTTTTAAATGTGCGCCCGTCCGTCTGTCCGTCCGTCCGATGTCACGAATTTTAGGAACACGATAACTCGAGAACAAATAATCCGAACTTGATTTTTCCTGAAAATTTGAAGTCTATAAAGCCTATTAGGCTTTACAACTTTATCAACAAAAAGTTTTCGTAAAATTCCCAAAAAGGGCCAGTATTTTTTCAGGAGGGGGTTAATATGAAACAGATGGAGTGGCATTACCATGTTTAATACAACATTTAGCGCCGCAGGCAATTTTTTTTAAATCCTAAGGTATCGTATTTTTTAGAATTTCATATGCAATTATTTTATAAAATCTATTAATTAATATTTTGATATCAGATTATTGGTAATCAAGTTAAGCGCCGCAGGCGATTTTTTTTCAATTTTCAAGTTCACGTATTTTCCTAACATCAAAAATTTAAAAACAAAATTATTTATAAAACTTCAAATAGCCAGAGGAAACCTCTTAAAAAGTAACTTCTTTTCAAAGAAAATTATAATTATTTTTAAAATTCACATTTTAAATACAAGTTTCTTATGGATTAGCGTTCCGTAACCATTTCTAGCACCGCAGGCAATTTTTTTAGAAATCTGAAGGATTAAATACTTTAAAATTGTTAAAAACAAAACAGAATAACATATAATAATCAATAAAATGTATAATTAGGTATAAAATAATATATATCTGAAAAGCCAGGGGCGGCGACGCACCCCCTCGAGGCGCGCGTGACTGTGAATAATATAATATAGGATTTTTTATAGGTTACAGCACTAAGTACAGCTATTAAGCTTTCTAGTTATGCTTCTGGCCCCCCTGGGCCAGCAGGTTCTCCTGGACCACCTGGACCCCCAGGACCACGAGGATTTCCAGGTAAATTATTAGTTTCAGAAATGTTTTAATAAAACAACATAAGTGTCTTCATTAAAATGTTTTCAGGTCAAGATAATAACGCAATAAATGCAGATTCACACAATGAGGATTATACATACTCCGTTTTGGACGCCTTCGTACCGTTTCAGGGGTCTGCAGGAAACGGATATTGTCAATGTAAGCGAGGACCGCAAGTAAGTAACCCAACGAACTAATAACTCTTCTCTATAGAATAGGCATTTCATTTGTAAAAACTGACATAAACGTAGCCAACATACAGGGTGTATTTGAAATAGCGTAGGAAATTTTAACAGGTAATTCTACATGATAAAATATGACAATAAGTTCCTATAAACATATGTCTAAAAATGCGTCATAAGGGAGCTACGCACCTTTGAAAGTGGCTAAAAAAATCGGTTTTTATTTAATAACTTAGGAACCCTTTGAGATATGTTAACGAGGTTTTGCACGTGAATTAATCCTAATAAGGCCCATCTTTGTATGTCATTTTCACGTACTTATTTAAACCAGGGGTGTGCGAAACGGGGGGGCCTTATCAGTTGTTGTCCCAAACTTTTTTCTGTGTAACTTTTTTGCAATTTTATTTTTGAAATATGATTCTTCAGGTCAAAATACATAAAAAAGGTACGGGCCTTGGTAGGATTAGTTGACGTGCAAAACCTCGTTGATATATCTCAAAGGGTTCCTGACTTATTAAATAAAAACCGATTTTTTTAGCCACTTTCAAAGGGGCGTAGCTCCCTTATGACGCATTTTTAGACATGTTTATAGGAACTTTTTGCCATATTTTATGATGTAGAATCACCTATTTCAAATACACCGTGTATACATTTGTCTGTCTTACTCGCACAGCTTTGTTCTAAAAGAGACAACAATAACAGTTACTGGTAACTGTTATTCTTCAGGCCTGAATATACCTACTATTTGTTTACAAACAAACCGAGATGTTGGCGATACTTTATATTAACGGTATGCGTATTCTAGAGAGAAGAGTTATTAGTTCGTTGAAGTAACCTAGTAGGAAATTCTTAGAATTCTTAGAATCTAGTTAAAATACCATTTTTTCGTCGTTAGATTTTTTACGTTGAAAAAAATGTTCTTTTTCTACAACGAACTAATAACTCTTCTCTCTAGAATACGCATACCGTTAATATAAAGTATCGCCAACATCTCGGTTTGTTTGTAAACAAATAGTAGGTATATTCAGGCCTGAACAATAACAGTTACCAGTAACTGTTATTGTTGTCTCCGTCAGAACAAAGCTGTGCGTGTAAGACAGACAAATGTTTATGTTGGCTACGTTTTTGTCAGTTTTTACAAATGAAATGCCTATTCTAGAGAGAAGAGTTATTAGTTCGTTGTTTTTCTACGAGTGTGCGGGAAGATGTTTCTTTCCGCACGCATATTCGTGTGCAAAGGAGACCTTTTCCGCACGCATAGTTAATCTAATTTTTTAATTACGTAGTGTTATTCTTGTTATATTTATTCATAATATTATAAAAATGTTCAAATTTCTTAACTGTTGATTGTTTTTCTTATTGAAAAAATATTAAAATAAGATTTATTTAAAAAAATATAAAAGAATTTTTTATTTTAAGATGCTATTCCGCACTCGATTGCTTGCCTGAACGACGCGTCCAAATGCAATCGAGTGCGGGAAAGAGGCTCTTTCCGCACTTGTTAGGAAAATAGCTATTTCGTGTTGGAATGCTTTTTCTTATGTCACGCAGGGGCGTACCAAAGGGGGAATGGGGGGTGTCTGTTGAAAAGTTGGGAAATCTGGATTATATTTTAAAAGTTGGTAAATTGTTGGTAAATTTTCGCCAGGGGTATATCTTTTTTCAGAGGCAAGGAACTTTTTAAAGTCATTAAAATGTTCGCCACGGGTAAATATTGTTTTCATAGGTGAGGACCTAGTTAGAAAATTTAGTTTTGTTGGTTGGGAAATTTTGGTAGTCTGCCCTACTCTAATGGGGGCTAAAATACTGGTAAACTTGTGTAATTATTTGTATTTTAGGGACATGCTGGACCCATAGGGCCTCCAGGTCCAAAAGGAGACCCAGGAGAAATTGGTTTAAAAGGAGAAAGAGGAAAATCTGGAGATTTAAATTTTCTTCTTTTACTTTTGGCTGACGTCAGATATGCAATAGTTCATTTGCAAAATAAAGTTTACACTGATGGCGAAGAGTAAGTATATACAGGGTGGTTCAGAAATATGGTACGGCATTTTAGGGGCATATCTATATAAAAAAAAAACCGTCCGACTCGGACGTATAACAACATTTTCATAATTTTAGATGTATAATTCCCAAATTAACCATATGAAAAAATCTAAGGTCTACTTTTTGCTCTAAGTCAGTTCGACCTAATCAGAAGGGCTTTACTGTAAAGTCATCTTGGACCTAATATTAAGCATCTTGTGCATCTTTACATTTAAAACATATTGATTACGTTATTTAATGATTAGATAATTACACTGCTCTACAAAAAATTATTTTTTTTATTTGCTGGGGACCTTTTAGTTGCATCTGGCTATATTTGATGCGCGGAGCACACAGTGGATTTTTGTCGTGGATTGGTTTTCTATTAATGAGGCTCTTAGCCAAAAAAAGCGGATTTAAAATATCTTTATTCGTTTGGTTTATAATGGGCTTCTAAATAAAAAAAATGAGATTTTTTCGCATTTTTTTTTGTTAAAATTTTTATATAAATACCCCAATTAATACTAAAGATACGACTCTAATTTTTATATGCAGTACACATGTACGGTTTATAAAAATAAAAAAGTTTTAGCTTTAATCCAGTGACGAAGATTTTACCCGGGGTTATCGAAAAAAAAAACAAAGTATTTTATTTATTTTTAGAAGAACAATACGATAAATTAAATTTATTATGACATTAAAAAAAAAAGAAAATATCAAAAAGAAAAATTTTTCTTCTTGCTTTAAAACATAAAAATTGCATAAACATAAACATTAAATAATTTAAAATTCAAAATATTGTTTTTCTGCTTTCAATTACTCCCCCTAAAATCTCCGTACCTGGGTAAAATCTAAAACTTTTTTTATTTTTAAAAACCTCACATGTGTGTTAGTGTTGCTTATAAAATTTTCATAAAAATATAACGAAAAAATACCTCACATGTGTGTTAAAAATACCTCACATGTTAAAAATACCTCACATGTGTGTTAGTGTTGCTTATAAAATTTTCATAAAAATATAGCGAAAGAATACGAAATGACATTTTTTGAATTAGAAGCCTATAAAAAACAAACGAAGATATTTGAAATCCGACTTTTTGGCTAGAGCCCTATTAATAGTCCAAAAAGTCCAAACCAATCCATCGCAAAAAAAATAATTAGACCTTAATTTTTATTTGCCACAACTATAGGCAAAAAAAAACACTTTGCGCTATATCTCAACAAAAAAAAAACGAGCTGATCGAGAAAAACGGAAAAAGGTTCCGCAATCAGCGCATGAAATATAGCCAGACACAAGTAAAATGTTGTCGGAATTTTTTTGAGTGGCGAGTAGTGTTATTAATGACGGTAGTAATGTTGTCTAACTAAAAAAAACTATAAAACAATGTAGTCAAAATTTAGAACATAATGTGGTAATAATTAGCAAGATATTTTACTTATAAGCCCCTTAGATTGAGGTATAATTTAGGGAAAAACATGGTATTTTGTTTATAAAATGTGATACGCTTAAGCTCTTTTTACAAAACACACCACATATTTTTCATTTAAATTTTCAGGCCACCAAAATTCGATTTCAGTCACCTTCACCAAAAGAAGCGTTTAAAGCATAAATACAACAAATTTGTACGTGAGCACAACATACTTCTTGGATTAACTGATCCAACTAGAGAGAATTTGGAAAATAAAAACGCTCTTACAACTGAAAAAGCCTCGACAACCGTTATTGCCGAAGATAATTTTGACCATATTGAAGAGCTTAGAGGAAATTTGGTAAAAAATTTGGAGAAATCCTTATCTGATTATGAATCATCAAGTGATAATGAAGAAGAAATGACATATGAAGATTATTATTAAAAGATATTAGATAATCATCCAGCGAACTAATAACTCTTCTCTCTAGAATATGCATTTCATTTGTAAAAACTGAAAAAAACGTAGCCAACATATAAATTTGTCTGTCTTACTCGCACAGCTTTGTTTTAACAGAGACAACAATAACAGTTACTGGTAATTGTTATTGTTCAGGCCTGAATATACCTACTATTTGTTTACAAACAAACCGAGATGTTGGCGATACTTTATATTAACGGTATGCGTATTCTAGAGAGAAGAGTTGTTAGTTTGCTGTAATCATCCCACTTGGATAGTGTACCAAAATTGCATAGGGGGCCAAATAATTTTAAATAAAAAAAATACATAAAAAAATATTACATAAAAAAATAAAAATATATTTTAAAATTGTGAAGCTTGTATAATATTTAGAAGTACAGAAAATATTTCAAAGGGGTGTGCCCTTCCCCTGTTATGACTTATGAGGGGACCATGGCCCCGGGCCCCCCAGAGTCGGCGCCTATAGTAACACGGTCATAAAAAGTAGTTCAACAATGTTCTAGATGGAAAATTTCTTACAACATATGAAAAATATATTTTATTTAAGCCAATATTATTCGTTACTTTGTATTATTTGTTTTACAATAAAACTTTTATTATAGATACCTCATATTATTATATTATTTACAGCGTGTAGTGCTAGAATAGTATTATATGGTGGTCGCCAAAAAAAGTCCTACACAAATTCTTGGTGAAAATCCCTTTTGTTTATGAAAGTAATCCCCAAAAAAAAAAAGTTATGGAAGTTAAACTTTTAAAAATTATTAAAAAACTACTTTCAAATTTTATTTTTTTCGTTTTTTGAAAAATATATTTTTTTTATTTTTTGTTGAATTTTTTTTATTATTTTTTGTTTTTCAAAAAAAAGAATAATTTTTGAAAAAAAATATGTTAATTTTTGTTATTTTTTCAAAAATGTTGTCCTTTGGGTAAAAATTTTGCTACCTAACTAAAGTCTATTGCTAAAATACAAAAAATATACATCTAGTGGCTGTGCAAAGAGGTCATAGTTAAGTCTTTACCAAAAGATAAAAAATAAGCTTTCTTGGCTTAGGCTTACTAACTTGGCCTACAAATTTGGGTCCACACGCCTGAGGGAGGCATGACCCCTTTTGAAAGATGACCCCCTTTTAGAAGCTGACCCTCTTTTGAAAGTTTAACCCTCCTTTGAAAGCTTGACCCCCTTTTGAAGGCATGATCCCCCTTTGGAAGGCATGGCCCCCTTCTTATGGGCCGATGACTGCCAGCAGTCACAATTCATGACTGGCCTAGGATGACCCTAGATGGATCACTATGACTTGTACCAGAGATATAGATATTTCTCAGTCTCTGGGCTTTTTCTTCCTCTTAACATGAAGACATCCACTATGTGGTTAGGTCATAAGGCACAAACAGAAACTTAGCAGTAGCCGACTAACGCAGGATTTGGAGGCACTGCAAGTTGAAAAATTCTTGCTCAAAGAGCCGGCAAATCCGTTTACTTAGTCAGCCTCTGAACCACAGTCAACTTACTTATTTACTTTCCAGCACCAGATTAACCAATAAGTTATAAAACTGCTCTAAAACCTTTAAGCAAGATACTTTGTATTAAGTTCGAAGAAATATAATAAAAATATACAATTTGCACGAAAAAATTTCGAAAGAGAAAAATTCCAGACTTCAAATTTCTTCTTCTTCTTTTTCCTCTTCTTCTAGAAGGTATTTTGAGGTTAGAAATTTTGCCAGTGGTCCCAAAACAGAAGTTTGTTGATGTTGGATGAGTTTGTTTAATTTACCTCAAAGTTATTTGAAAATAGAGAGTTTATTGCAGTGTTTAAATAAATTAGTGAATTTTTTTTTGCGTAAAATAGTTTTAAAGTAGGTATTTTGCAATTGAAACCCAAAACTGCATTAACCTAACCTAAAAACTTCCTGCATATTTTTTGCACAACGCAAAAGAAGTTAGATATGAGGTTCAGTCATTAAGAAAATGTATTCAGAAAGTACACACAATTTAGTCTTAGAGGTATTACAACGAGCTTCCAGTCAAAATCCAGAAATATTAAAAACTGCAGAGGAACAGTTAAAGACATGGGAAGTTCAGTCTGGATTCCACAGCGTTTTATACGTAAGTTGCTTAACTCTTTGTCTACTTTTGCTTGAAAACGTCCTTTTTGGTATGGAGTTGCTCATATGTCTCCATAAACTTTTAAAGCAAGTTTGATTCTAATCAGTTTGTACATTTTTATATGTGATCAAGGGGTTTATTTATTGGACAATCCTTGTACACCTATCCAACAATCTTCTACAATCCTTGACAATTCCTTCTTTTACAATCATCTGCAATCCTCCAGAATCCTTCACAATCATCTACAATCTTCCACAATCATCTGAAATCCTTGTACACTTTTTTTCAATAAATAAACCCCTCGTATGCGATACTTTTATTTGCTTCCACTCCAAGTATATATTTATATATAATAATGAAGCAGAAAATTAAGTTAATTCCTGAACAGTATATTTTATTATAACTAGGTCTAGGGGGTGGTCATTTACTTTGTTTAGGATATTTAACAATAACCTGCAAAACATGAAAAGCAGGATTAAAATAATTATACCGAGGGGTATACCACTAAGGAATTCAGGTTTACAAATTAGAGGAAATCTCAACTTTACCAAATGTGGGACCTTTTTTAAGTAATTTTCATGATTTTTTAAGGTAATCTTCAAGGAAATTCCAAGAAATTATATCCTAGAAGGAATTCAATCATTTTTTAGCGGTTTACCCTTGTATTTACCCCTTGAATTCTGTCGTGCTAAGCTGAAAGGTCGTATCTACATAGGTTTAACATACACAGATAGGACCTTTCAGCTTAGGAAGGCAGAATTACACACAAGAAAAATCAGAACTTAGCAAACAAACCTCGAAACAAACAAATATTTATAAGTGCTGTCAAAATAAGGTGATTTTCTGATACAGTGAATATGTATAGTACAGTATATTATTTAATGAGCATATAATAATTGCTATTAATCAATGAGGGTGAATTTTGGGACACGAGCCAAAAGGCGACTGACCTAATCACCCGAATGATTAATAGCTATTATACGCGAGTAGAATTCTATACTTTATCCACGGTCGTTTTAAATTTTAAATGCTTTATTTTTACAGACCCGTGATTAATAGGCCTATTAATTACGGCCGTGGATAAAAGTATTTATAGTACACTTTATTCAATTTATTTTTAGACTGTATTATCAGATCATAGCATAGATATTAATGTTCGTTGGATAGCTGTTTTGTATTTGAAAAATGGTATTGACAAATATTGGAGAAAAAATGCACCAGGGTAAGAATATTTAAATTATTATTAAATTTTTTTATAGTTCATGTAGAATTATTCTATAAAATTGCTTATTTAGCCATATCTATTATTCCCACTTCAAATTAAACTTATCTCTTTAATTTTTATTTATTTAAAGTTCTTCAGGATCTTCAAAGGTTTTTTTACACCATACTAGAGCATTTTAGCACCCTAATGTAGCTTTTGTATTGGCAAATATAAAAGATAAAAAAAATCTAGAAAAAAAGTGACTACCAAAAAAAGGTGCTCTGATGCAGGGGTCTCACTCAGCATCATTCAAAGGCCAACATTGCATTCTATTGGTTCCATGTACTTTTTTCACAAGGTGTGACTCAGTTTTAATGTTGCAAATGCATTTTTTTTTTAACAGTTGGCTATTATAAAAAGCTCCTTACATAGAGCTTGTCAAACTTACGAAGAGACTTGAGTTTTAAAAGTGGACACACTCCCCTAGTGCGCATTGAACAGCGGCTAAATTCACCAGTTGTTATAGGGGCGCGTACCGCCTATCTTTCTTCCTCTGAATATTCTCTTACATTTCCACATCTCTTCCTAGGTTTGACAAGCTGTAATTGTAATTGAAAAATTTAAAAATAGCTGCAGATGTAAAAGTTTTGATGAGAAAAGTACACCAATTTGAGGTATTATATTTAATAATGAGTCATTAAAATTATATATTTACTATATTTTTAGGGCTATTATTGAAGAAGAAAAAGAATACATCCGACTAGGACTTTTGAGCAGCTTTAATGAGCCTATATCACAGATTGCCTTACAGAGGGCAGTTTTAATATCAAAGATTGCTAGATATGATTTTCCAAAAGAATGGTCACAACTGTTTCCTACTTTACTGCAAGCCGTCGAGAATCCGGAAAATATTGTTCAACACAGAGCGCTTTTGACACTTCATCACGTTGTTAAAGCAATTGCAACCAAAAGATTATTAGGTAAGAAAATAATGTATATTTCGTAGGACCCAGTTGTAAAAGAGTAATTACGCACGCATTACGCAATTACTCAATTTTCAAAAGTTACGCGTAACTTTTCCTAATTGCGTAATTGCTTTACAACTCGAGTAATGTACTATACTTTTTCTACGACCATCAAAACTAGCAAAACATCTATGTACATACATAGTACCATACTAATATAACTAATAGGGTTGTGTATAGGTGGAACAGTCTGGGAGAAGATACGGTGATGTCATTAAATGTAAACCAGTTTAAAAACAGACTGGACAGAGAATTAGGACTGTTAAGAGAACAATGGGTCCATTACCCTAGCTAGTACTTTTAGTTTTAATTTAGTTAAAATCTTAACTGTGATAGTATGTGATATTTATTCTTCGGTTTATTATTTAAATCTTTTTTTTTACATTTATTATAAATTTATATTTAAGATAAACACCAGTTATCATCGGCTTAGTTGCCGCTAAATGAGGTCGAATAATAATAATAATAATAATAATAATACCACCAGGGATTTGCGGCAACACATTTTCTGTGGCAAACTTGGTTTTTTAACTAATAGTTCGCTTTCGCTTGACATTTTAGATAAAATCGTTAAAAAGAAAGTAATACTACACAAAACTTAAAGTATTATGGATATCGTACAGTCCCATTAACATTATACACCGTTTTATGATAGAATACGAATCGCACGTGTACTGTGACGTAAACTAAATAGCACTCTGTATGGATTGGCATTTATTTCTTAAGATTTGATAAATGATTTTTTTAAATATACATTTTCTAAAAAAAAATAATGTATTAAGTTAAAAGAAATAGATGCCAGTGCTATTTAGTTTACGTACTGTGATGTCAGATTCGTATTCCCTCATAAAACGGTGTACACTTTTAAAACCTTTAAAGAAAATGACATCCAAAAACTGTGCAGTCAGCTCCAAAAACACAATAATAAAAATACGACACAACAATATTACGCACGCTGTGAGTAATCGCTTGTTTACAGAACAAAAAGGAGTGCACAAACGGGCATTTGCAAATATGGTCGTAGGAAAAATACTGCCTTCTTAATTGGTAATTCAGTTATGAAATAATGTTCCACTATAAGTGAGGATCAAGTTTTACGCACTTGGCTTGTTACTAAACACCTACTATAGTATAAAGACAATGCATATCTGCTTATTTTTTAGGATTCAACCATATCCATTAAAAAAAAAGTTATTGCTTTGGTTTTAGATTTATAAAATGCGTTTGATTGATTGAGTACAAAAGAGAAGCAAGATGAGGATTCTTACCTCAAACATTGCGGCCTCCTGCGGGCCTATTGTGTTATTCTTGAGTCTCTTGCTAGTCAAACAGCTTCGTTTCCTTTATCAGGCTAACTAGGCTGTTAACTAGGTTTGCATTGGAGAACATGGCTTCTGGGTTACCATTCCCAGGTTGCCGATGTCTCCAGCAGTGTAAAGCCATACAGTCAAGGAGAACATGGGAGGCTTTTTCCTCCTCAGCCAGTATATTGGCTCGTCCCTGTACACACGGATGGTATGCATATGTTTCCTCAGGTGGCAGTGACCAGTTATTGGCCCTATTACCTTCCTGAGGTGGTCCCTGCTAAGATTTAGAAGGTGGTTGGTTAATGGACCTTTAATTCACCGCCAAGTATTAACCTGCTTTGCGCCTGAGTCTCGGTGCCTGACCCCCTGCAGATTTGGCTGGAGTTAGATATCCAGCTTTTTACAGTGAAATGCGTTTGATCACGCAGATCTTCTGTAAAAAGTTTTTACTAAAAACTAGTTGTTATGTTCGACCTGCTTTATATTATTAATTTATGAAAGCATATTATTTTAAAATTAGAAACAGATTAATTATATTTTTTAAAGGAAGTTGCTGTTACTTAACTTGAACTTTTTAAGGCAGTTTCTATGTTTTATTGTATTTATATTTACATCCAATTTAAGATTGAACCTCGAATTTAATTATCAAATAATTAATAAAACATTTTCAACTATTTTGCTACAAATTGCATATATTTAAACCAAACAATTTTAATGTGCATCACTTAATATAATATAATTAAACAACAATTATAAACATATAATAAACATAATAATATTTTTGGTGTGCAAACATAAAGTTTAGAACAAAATGTTGAAGTTTTTCAGTTTTGTTAACATGTTAATCATATAATGCATTAATGATATAAATATCATGATATATGTATAATAAATAAATACGTGATTTTTAAATAAACATGCATATCAATAATACCAAATCCATTATTTTCTTGAGCCCCAATGGGCATCCAACTTCAGAAAAATATTACAAAACGCACCTATATGTAGATGCGTTTAAAAGGCACTCTGTTTTAGGATAGAAAATAATTTGGTACGTTTTCTATTATAGTAATTATATCCATTTAAGGATCTATAAATAGATCTTTTTATCACAGGTTTCGACTAGAAAGAAATAAAAAATATATTAAACATTTCAGGATCAAGAATGATTTTCATTAAGAAAATAATGGTTTTAATATATTCTTAAAGGAATGTTAAGTATTATTTACGACTAGACATTTACTTGTGCAAAAACTAATATTTTACTCCGCTTGAAATAAAATCGCCCCTAGGCCATGGGCCCTAGCGTACTTTGTAATTTAAGTAACCACTGTGACTCTGCTCGACTTTAGACAGCCTTTGTTTAAGTTTAGCTTGACTAGCTGAAAATTCGGCCAACAATCTCGCCAGACGTGTCTGAAGTATTTCTACCTTGTTTTCTAGTTTGTTCACAGTTTCTTTTACAGACTCTTGCATCTCCTTTTCTTTGCTAAATGTGTCTTCGTCCAACAGACCATCCTTGCGTAATAATTGACATCCGCGTTCGGTTAAAGTCGTTCTAGCTTCGGGATAGTCCGCCAGAGCTACCAGAAGATCGTCTTTTGCCAATCGGAACAGATCGGAGTATCCTAACGAGCGTACGTTTGCGGTTCGTCTGTTTCCGGTGCGGTTTCCGGCTATATCCAAAATACTAACTTCTCCAAACACGGAACCTGCCCCCAAAGATGCTAATACGGTGTTACCATCGTCTGCTACGACTTGGAGATGTCCGCGTTTTACGATGTACATTTCTTTGCCTACGTCACCTTTACGACATATGTAATCACCTGGCGAAAACACCTAGAATTATAAAATATAATTAAAATTGGGGATATAGATAAAGGGAAATATAAATATACGGCGATTCTAGTAGGTCGTGGTCTCACATTTTAGGATTTATCGGTTTTTAAATGGATTGTTTGCGTTAAATCAAATTATTTAGGCTGGCAAAAAAAGGGGGTTTCAGGAAAATCCGAGACATCAGGGGTTATTTTAAACTTCTTTACCCATTGCACAATTCAACAAAGGAGCGGCGCTTTCACCAAAATTGTAAATGGTCCATAATCAATTTTTAACTTTCGTTTTTGCGAAATATCAAAATTATACAAATGAGTTCATAAAGTTTAAATTTTTGCACTTTTTAAAGTGAAAAAATCTTGTTGCATTTAACAGAAGAAACCTATAATAACGCCCAGCTTTTTTGCTTTTTTGAGATACAAAAAAAATATAATTTTTGAAAGAAGGCCAAAAACAAAAGTGGATTTCAGGCAAAAAAAAAATAAAACATTTTAACTTTTTTTTTGTAGCATTTTTGATAAATGCATTTATTTTATAATGTACAAATTAAAATTTCCCACTGCAAATTTAAATTTCCCACTGCACTTTTTGTGCCAAGGGGGAACGTTCAAGTATTACGTAACGCAAAATTGGGCCATTTTTGACCTTTGGTTTTCCAGCAGAGCGTTTAGCAATACTTTGTCAAGTTCTGTTCATCAAGTCTGTAGCAAGCGATTTGAAAAGAATCTTCGCCTACTCTAACAAGTAAGATTTGATCATGATAGAGTTTGCCGGGACCCGGGCCTCTGAGGCCCGGCGTCGATAGTAGGGGCCCGGCAAAATAAAATTTGCCAGCGGTAAAGCTTTTTTTTAGTGGCGTAACTTTTATTTTTGCAAAAATGGGGTGCCCGGGAAAAAGGTTTTCCGGGGCCCGGGCTGGCTCTATCCGGCCCACCCCCTCTGTAACGCGGCGTAATGTTTTCGAGACCCCCCTTCCCCCTCTAGAGCGTTACGTAATCCAACATTCTTTGTGATAGAAATAATTAAACATACACAGTATAAGACTCACCTGTAATTTTAATTTAAGAACAAGTGCTTCCAGTAGCCCAGGCTCACAATCTTGAAATATTCTAACTTTACGAAGAGCATCTAAGTGAACTCGAATTGCAATTTCTGCTTTAAGCTTGTCAGGTAATGCAGAAAGAACATGCTCCTCGTCCAGAGCACCACTTTCTGTCCAAGTATAAGCGAACCATCGAATAACGCGAGCTTCTAACTCCCGTCCCACTTTTCTGAAGGCCATGTACTGTTTAACACCATCCATGCGATTTTGAAATTCGACACGAGTTACATTCATGTTAGATATCATTGATCCTATGTTCCCCACAATGGTAGCAAAGATTAAAACCCCTGCCAAAAAGTCTGCAACAACAAATAAGTATTCTGCATCTCTCTCAGGTACTGGAGTTTCTCCAATAGTTGTTAATGTTAAGGTGGACCAATAAAAACTGTAAATGTATTGACGAGCTAGAGAGGCATCTTTTGTTCCATTGTATACCCAATTATCACTACCAAAACCTATTGCATAACTAATAGAAAAATACAAGCAAGCATTCCAATGAATTAGGATTAAAATTGCAAGTACAACTTTGCAAATTCTGAAAACATTAGGATAATTTGTGTCTGTTTCGGTTTTTTCAAACCATTCCCATAGCCTGGGCAATTTTACGAGTCTGTTTAGTCTGACTATTACTGCGCATGGTACTCTAAGGCAACCATATGGCGACCACCAAAAATAAATTAAATCCGTTGGTACAATTGATAATATGTCTGTTTTCCATGATTTTTCCTGGAAATAATTTTTTCGAAGTTTGCGAATATCAGTCACCAATAATCCTTGTTCCAAATAACCTTCATGCGCATGAATAAAAATATCAAGAACATAAATTGCATCACAAATACAATCCAAAGTCCACCAAGTATTATATTGTGCATTATTTAACTCCCAGAAAACAGCCCTTCCAAGAACAAATATTACATTATAAAGAACGGCTAAAGAAACTACCATTAACCATTTATAATGTGTTGGTCTGGTGGGGTCGATCATAATTTGACGACCACAGCAAGTTGATTTATTGTTTTCTTCTTTATCTTCATCCTGGTGGCTTTTATCAACAAACCAATCGGAAGGAAGACGACTACGGGAACCGCGCCGGAATCTTATAGCTGCTTGAAGAGAGGCAGCGACTTGTCTGAGTTGCCCTCGTACTGATGAGATTATTGGATTTTCCTCATCTTTATTGTTTTTCATTTTTAATTAATAAATTTTAGACTTCTTATATTCTCTCTTAGTGTATAGATATAATATGTTTTTCTTGATAATGCTTTAATTCATATTCCGTCTTTTGTTATTAACTATTATCCAGACTAGTTTTGTTTATCTCTATCTTGAAATTGCATTAAATACTTTGTCAAATAAAAACTTTTAAAATGGGTTGCTTAGAGGGCTGCCTAATTCATATTACTTCTTTTTACTGGAATATAACTTTTACTTGCTTTAAAAATATATAAAATACTTTTTTTTCAAAACCAAACTTCTAATATTCTTTCTAAGTATATATTATATGCTTTAATTCATATTTATTCCTTTTAATTCCTGTAATATTACCTTTTTGTAGCTTTAATTGACAAAATTCCTCAAATGGGGGACCTTCTTGGACACACCTCAAATCCGAAAATTAAAACAACCCTATTGGTATTGATAAATTTTGTACCATAATTGATTTGTATATTTTAAGTTTACATAATTATTCTATTTTTTGTTTAATTATACTTGTTTTATTCACGGTTTAGAAAAATAAGGTTTCTACGATATAGGTTATATTTTGTATTTTGACACCTGTCAAAGCTATCATTCTTCTTCTTCTTCTTCTGTTTTATTTGGTTTTAGCTTCAATAGGGTGGAACGAAACACAATTTTTTCGTTATGAGTTTATTCTTTTGTTTCTCATTTTAGAACATTTTAAAAATAGGGATTTCCTATTAGGGAAAGGCCTAAATTCGAGAAAAAAAAATGAGATTTGGAGAAAAAAAGTCTGTCGGTAGGTCAGTCTTTCGGTCGTCAGTTCTGTCGGTCTGTCTGGAAAAACTTGTAAACACAATAACTCAGGAACTCTTTAAAGATTCGAAATTTGGAACAGAGGTTTTTTTTCATAAAATTATTAGTAAAATTAAAATAAATTTTCTTTGTGTTGATTTTGTTCCTGCGCACTGATTTGGTCAACTATTTATTTAATTAATGGGAGGATTGGTGTAGTGGACTACCGCGTCGTACTTGACGATTTTACTATCCAAAATAGCGTGAGTTCGATTCTCACCGGCGCCGATTTGCCTTTTTCAGTTAATTAACAATTGAAATTTGGCGAAGGCGTAAGAGAAGCGGACACTCCCTATAAGTTGGTTCGAAAGTCAATTAAAGCCGGTGGTTCCCTCTACTACTAGCCCACACAAGTCCTGGACTTAGGGGATGCTTAAATAAGTGGAATAGTACGAGGTTAAACAAAATGTAATATACTTGTACAACAAAAATCAATGTACATTTTATAGTGCACTATGAACTAAAAGTTTGTGTGCATACTCGAAATGTCATAAAAAATTCTTAATATTAATTACATTATTTTGTTCTTAAATTACACTATTAACCCTGGTAGAAATTTAACGTTAGATAAACGTTTTTTGTAACGCGTATTAATTGTATAAATGTCCCGATTTCTAACGTTATAATTCCTAATGTTAGGCAATACTTCTAACGTTAGATAAAGGTTATTCTAACGTTAGATCCTAACGTTAGGCATTTAACATTTAAACCACATTATTCTAACGTTAGGTCAAGTCGTTCTAACGTTATTTTCTTCCAAGGAAATTGTTAAAACACATTATAAAATTATTATGAGTAAATACACATGTAGTCTTAATAGTATTAAGTTTGAAACCATGGTAAGATCCTGTTTATCAAGGTATTATTTTGTTTAATCCAAGTTTGAATATTATTTTTAATGATTCTGCATTTTTTGTTTTTCATGTTTTGAAGAAGGGAATTAATTATCTTGGCTAGTATATATAAATAATGTCTTTAAGATGCAGAAAAATGCATTACTGGTATAGTAAGACCATTATTACTAGCTAGTCTTGTATTTATAGGTTCTATTGGGTTTGTTATCGCTTGATTTTTACGATGAAATTTATAATATTATAGAGATAGAATACTATTACATGTCACTCCCCAAACTGTAATTCCATATGTTAACGACGCGTCGTCGTCGCGACGATTGCACAAGTGCATAACTTCCTGATAGATGGTCCCTGGCCACGTAGACACTAGTCAGTATAATTAATTGCACAGATTATATTAATTAGTTTGCGTTTTTAGGTGACCGAATGAATTTTCAAAATCTAACCAGCAACATTTTTATGTTCATACTGAACATGTGGAACACTTTAACAGATTCGTTTGTAAGAGAGACGTTACAAAATGGCAACACTGAAGTTGTAACTATATATTTAGAAAAGGCTTTGCTGTGTTTGAGGGTTTTAAGAAAATTGGCAGTTTTTGGATTTTATAAGCCGCACACGAATGAAGAATGCATGACATTTATGAATGGAATCTTTGAAAAAGCTAAAAATGTTTTACAGTGCAGTAAGTTTAATTTATTATTATTATTAAAGCCTATAGCTACTGAAGCTTTTGTGCTTAACTACTGAGGTGGAGTCTCTCAGACTCTCATGGTTTTATTCCTAGAAAATCAACTTTCATGAAATAAGAAAAAAAAGTTTATTTAATAACGTTGCTTTCTCGTTTAGGGCCACTTGCACCAACTCTTAAACTGGGATTATCTCAACTAAACTGAGTTTAAGTTAAAAATACTGCATTCTGATTGGTTGAGCGTCCATGTAATCCAAGTTTAAAGTTGAACCATCTTTGGAGCAAGTGGCCCTTAAAGATCAACACTAAACCGGAATTCTAATACCTTAAGGGGCTATGTTGTGACTCGGGGTTTCTATTGATTTTTTTCAGGTACAGGTACAGTTGGATCCACAAAAAATGCAAGTTTTAAACATGTCAAAATGTCAATTTTATTAATTATTTTATAGTTTAAGTAAGATTTTAAGAAATAGGTTAGAATAATTTGACATATTGTCAGTTTTTCTTTAAATTTATTAGTAGTCTCTCATAAGTTATTACAGATAATGCGTGAATGCGAATAATGTTGAATAACAGTAACTGCTGTTATATGAAGCTGCAAGAAATGGAAAACTAGCAAATATAAAGGTTCTTAGCAGAAGCAAGAAGTCTCTCCAAAATGTTTTTTTTTGTGTTAATATTTCTGCTTTTTTACAAAAGTAATGGAGAGCCCCTAGAACATGCATTTAATGTTAAAAAATAATCTAAAACATGCTCTCCTGAAAGATTACGTTTTTTTGACATGGTGTCGTTTACCTCCGGGGTCCAGATATACCTAAGAAATAGTAAACTGAAAAAACATTTAAAATATTTAATCATATAAAACATTTAAACACAAAATTTAGTAAATCTTATGGGAAATAAAACTTTGAACTCCTTAGTAATAAAATATATAATTTAAGAAAATTATGATTTTTGTTTAAAAAAGGTTTTTTTTGCTGCACAAAAATTTCCAATCTCGGAATTATCGATGCGGCGGCAGGGGACCCAGCAAAAATTTTATCGTTTATAGCCTGCACCGCGTCTCGTAAAGGGTGTTCTCTTAAATAATTAAGTAAATTTTCACTTCCTTCTTCCCGAGCCTGAACGCCTTTTAACTGTTTCCTCCTGTATCCATTTTTTCTTCAATCTTAACAAAACTCTGCCAAATCTACTTGCTCACATCCTGCTTCCAATAACCCAATAGCTTGAGCTTTCTTAATCATTTAATTGATGCATTTCTAATTATGTACTTAATTTAATTAAATCCTTTATTGATTATGTACTTTATGATAATTATAAATAATTTTGGCAAATATTGTCAACTGCATTGTTTGTAAACAATTATTCAATTTACACAACTAGATTTTCTATCTTGTTTTTTTTTTCGGATCCAACTGTACAACTCTATTCGAACCACCTACAAAATATCAAATAGTATATATTATGATGAGTTTGTGAAAATTTTTTATTGGGAAATTCGGAAAATTGTGTAAACCAAAACGCCTTTTTTTTGCGGTGACCACGATTTCTCGAAATCCAATTTACCGATCAATCTGAAATTTTTAGGTGTTGTTCCTCATTACAATAGCTAGTTCGTAAACGAAGGGATTTTCATTTGAAAGAAGATTTCTACTTTTTCCGGTCGGAAAACTCAATTTTCGGAACATCGAAATTCGATTTTATGTGAAAAACATCGCCACTTTCGTATTTTGTTTGCAGAAGCCTTCGTTTTCGAACTAGCTATGGTAATTAGGAACAACGCCTAAAAATTTCAGATTGATCGGTAAATTGGTTTTCGAGAAATCGTGGTCACCGCAAACGATAGGAAAAAAAGGCGTTTCGGGGCAAGGCCATGGTTTCCACAATTTTCCGAATTTTTTCAATAAAAAAATTTTCACAAACCTATCAAAACATATATTATTTGATATTTTGTAGGTCGTAAAGTTGTGATTACATACCTGAAAAAAAATCAATAAAAGCCCTTAATTTCCGAGCCGTAGGTACATAACCCCTTAAGGTACAAGAGGCCGCGGTCTGGTGAAATTAAATTTGCTGGTGGGGGTGAGTATCAAGTGAATGCAGATTCTGTCAGACTCCACATCAGTAGCTACAGGTTAAAGGATAGCTAGATGAACCGATTAGTAAAAAGTTATAGGAACTATGTGGGGGGAAACACATGAATCATCAACAAAAAAATCAGAATTTGTGTTCTCTTTAATAATAATTTTCAACAAAATCAATTTAATATATATATATATATATATATATATATATATATATATATATATATATATATATCCGGCCGACCAAATTGAGTCCACACATTACTCCTGTACATTACATTTTGACTCCGGAATTATTTTGACTCCGAATATCGGAGTCAAAATAGTTTTTCTTTATAAAATGACCATTAAACCATATTTAAGTCTTTTTTTCATATTACGTGAGACATAGCATCATAACTATTCCGCTAATACTAATAGTTTTGTAGAGTGACGCATGTACGCCTGTAAATTTAACGTTTAATCGGATGCAAAATAGTCGGTTTTAGTTCAACCTTTTGAAACATAGAGGCGCTGACGCACGCTGATCAATATACGAATCATCAATATACGCTTTCATATTGACGACTAATTTGTTTCCGACGGCTTGGCAACGTTGTATTGTTAAATATTGTCTTGGTACATGAATTCTTAACTTTCGTGAATTGGTAAAAGAACAAATAGTTGTACATATTTAAATTATAAATGGTTTAGTAGCCCCCTCTTAACTTTTAAATGAGTTAAATAGAAAGGGGATCGTGGGATACATTTTTTACTTAGGTATATACCTGTTCAAACTAACAAAACAAAAAGTTTTACTTTACCATAGTTATTGGTGAAGTTATCACAAAAAAATCGAATCATAGAAAAATTTTACCGCCTAAAATGACAGGTACTCAAAAACTGTTACACACAAAATAAAAATAGAGTGGCAAAATTCAAATTGAACTTTATATAGAAAGGGGATCGTGGAATATATTTTTTACTTAAATAACTCAAACTAACAAACAAAAAGTTTTACTTTACCTTAGTCATTGGCGAAGTTATCACAAAAAAAAAGCATAGAACAAATAGAGTATCAAAAGTGTAATTGAATTTTATATATGTGTTATAGATTGCGAAAAATATAACGCCATACTTTTTAAGTTATTATATTAACCTTAGATATTTTTTATTTCTATTTTGACTCCGTATAATATATTTTGACTCCGTATATAATATTTTGACTCCGTATAATAATATATTTTGGCTCCGTATATAATATTTTGACTCCATATAATATATTTTGACTCCGTATATTACGGAGACCCGAAAATAATATTGGCGCTAACTTTACATAACTTTATATAAACTTATGTGTTACGTAAACCATTAAATACTCCATATTCGTGTTAAATTTTACATTTCTATTATACTAGAAAACGAGATAACAGAACACACAACCAGGGGGCACTTCGGAGACAAATTTTTTATTTCTATTTTGACTCCGTATAATATATTTTGACTCCGTATATAATATTTTGACTCCGTATAATAATATATTTTGGCTCCGTATATAATATTTTGACTCCATATAATATATTTTGACTCCGTATATTACGGAGACCCAAAAAATAATATTGGCGCTAACTTTACATAACTTTATATAAACTTATGTGTTACGTAAACCATTAAATACTCCATATTCGTGTTAAATTTTACATTTCTATTATACTAGAAAACGAGATAACAGAACACACAACCAGGGGGCACTTCGGAGACAAATTATATTTGATGGTTATAATTTTTATTTTTCCTTGAACATAAATTGATTTCATATTCTATGCTACATTTTACATTTGGAAGTAAAATAACTAATAAAGTGCCCGGGGCCACGTTATGTTTTAAGTTTTTATTATTATTTGGAAGCGTCAGAATAATTTAATCGTGCCCCCGGGGGCATTGGGGGATTTTTTTTATTATAATAAACCTACCCAATAAAAAAAATGATGGCAAATGATAATTGAAATACTAAATCAGCTCAACGTCGGTTCGCCGTCGGCTTAATGATAATCGAAATACTACATCGGCTCAACGTCGGACCGCCGCCAGCATCTGACTAAACCATCAAATATAATTTGTCCCCCTGGTTGTGGTTTTTGTTATCTGCCAAATATAACGCAATACTTTTTAAGATTGTAATATGGTTACTGTGCCCCGGTGGCCACTATTATTTTTGAATAGGTTTTCATTTTTGTTACTGTTCTTAAACCACATAAACAATATCCTAGTATAAATGACAAATAATGCCCAAAAAGATCGTTATTGTTTTAATTGACTATACTAGTGTAAATCCAGGGGGTGTACTTTAAATTTTTGGGTGGGGATTAATATGTGGGGATTAGTAATCTTGGTTATGTGGTTCTTTATTCGGCATGCCTTTAAAGAGTGAACAAGTGCAGTGCTTTATTTTTGATATAAAATGAGTAATCCAGCATCTAAAACGACAGGTAAGTATAGTATTTTTCATTTTACATACAATACTTTAAATATATAAATAATGCCTTGTTTTTTTATACCTAATGTTTAAAACCATTAATTTTCCAATTGCCTTTGAATCGACGATAGATATTTTTTATTTCTATTTTGACTCCGTATATTATATTTTGACTCCGTATATATTATTTTGACTCCGTATATAATATTTTGACTCCGTATAATATATTTTGACTCCGTATATTACGGAGATCCGATAATAATTTTAGCGCCAACTTTATATAAATGTTATATTTGTTTAATTTACATTGATTAAACATTAAACTCATGGATATGGAGTACTTCATATCCATGTTAAATTTCACATTTCTATTACACTAGAAAAACACAACCAGGGGGCACCCGAGAAAAATTATATTTGATGGTAATAATTTAATTTTTCCTTCAACATAAATCGATTTTATACTCTATGCTACATTTAAATTTGGAACTAAAATAACCAATAAAGTGCCCGGTTCACATGTCATGTTTTAAGTTGCCCCGGGAACATTGGGGGGATTATAATAAACCTACCCTAATAATCCCCAAAGAGATAGTTATTGTTTGAATTGACTATACTAGTGTAAATCCAGGTTGTGTACCTTTAAATTTTTTGGATAGGGATGGATGCTATTAATATATTGGTTTTTTATTCGCTATTTGTTTTTTAACGAGTGAACAAGTATATAAAATGAGTAATCCAGCAACTAAAACGACAGGTAAAAAATAAACATAAATTAAACCATTAAAATATAATATTCAAATATATGCAGAATAGTCTGTCAGTGTTTCAAATGAACTGCTTATAAAATAGTACGTTAAGCTTGGCAACGTTGCGGAAGCAAAATAGTGCAGCTTATGAAAGTTGTATGTTGAAATGGAAGTAAAATAGTCGGTAATATGAAAGCCAGATATACAAGTTGGATTCATAATGATCGCTAATATAAACGGAGTCAAAATATTGGCAATAATGAAAAAAATGTATATTTGAAAAATAAGATAATTCCAATAAAATATATACCAATCAACTCGAAATCCTTTTTTAAACAATATATTTTAGGTCAATAATGTCTAAACTAGCTCCTTCTGCAGGACGCAATTTGACCGCAATATGTAATGAAGCAAAATAGATAGTGTGATGTATATATATATATATATATATATATATATATATATATATATATATATATACATGGTGTTTGCAGTCTTATGGCATATATGAAACGAAAATGCCGCGTTACATGGGCGTGGTGGTCTATATATATATATATATATATATACATGGTGTTTGCAGTCTTATGGCATATATGAAACGAAAATGCCGCGTTACATGGGCGTGGTGGTCTATGCTTGAACGTTACCTAAAGGAGTAATAGTAACATTTTTGGTGGCACAAAATTATACTTCTTAATTTCATGTTTTTCAACGGTTGCTCCTACAGTGTTACACTATATGACATTTTTTATGTATTTTTACTCAAGGAATCCATATTTTTACAAAAAATCCGAAAAAAGTACACATACAAAAGTTTGGGGCAAAAATGTGTTAAGCAGCACACATTTTGTCCATCTAGGATTGAATTAGCATTATTAATACTAGTCGCTCTATCTCAAAGGGTACCATAGAAAAAATGTTATCTCAACAAAATCTAAATTTATTGTCTATTAAACAAACATTACAGCGACAATTGTTTCGACTTTTTAAAGTTAGACCGGAGATTGTTGCTTGTCCCCTTACAGAGCATTAATCGTTGGAATAAATATTTTTGTTTAATAACCTTTTCAAAATTTCGTTCCTTTTCGGTTTGTTTTTGAGTTTTGGGTATGAATTTGCTGCCACCTCTCCAATTTTATTCCAATTACCAAGTTAAATATAAACTAATCTTTTTCCTTTTTTATGTTTAACTACTTTTTTGCAGTTTAAAGATAATTCCTTTAGTCTGTTTGAAATATAGTTTGGTTTAGTTTGTGATAGATGTCCCAGATTTTTATTCAATTTTAAATTTAATTAATTTATTTTATTTTAACTTATTGTAGTTTTCTTTTTGTTTAAATTTTCAAGATTTTATAAAAATAATATAGTTAAGGTTAGTATGACATTTCTAATAATGTGTACTCAAGTTAATTTGTTTATAAATTTAAAAAGTAAGTTTTTCTAAAAGGAATTGTACCATTTTCAACCTAATTTTTCATTAAACAATTGTCGCTGTAATGTTTGTTTAATAGACAATAAATTTATATTTTGGAAAGATAACATTTTTTCTATGGTTTATTTAAATCAACTCCAATATGAGTAAGGATCAAGAATTTCTTAATTTGGTACCAGAGTTATTAATTAAAGACCTTACTTTTAGTACAATTTCAAAGGGTCGTAACTTTCTTAGGGTTCTTTTCCTATACTGTTTTTTTATGTGTTGTGATGTAGAATCATCCCCTTTAATGTATGCAATAAGGCTGCAAACACCGTGTATAGGGGCGCTAGTTTCCAAAACCAACAAAATAGAGGAAGATGCTTAGTCCCCATCAAAAAGGAACAAGTGTATGGCTTGTATTGAAATATATATATTTTAGGAAAACAAATGAAAGCAAGAGGAGAAGTTTACCTTACAGAAACAATGGAAAAGTTTATAGTACATCTGACGAAGGTGTTACTTACCATGCTAGACATACATCCATATTCGTTTGTTGACCTGATTCAGCCTTCCCTAGAATTTACCAATTACTATTTATTCACAAACGACGGTAAGTCATAAAAAGTTTGACAAAATGTAGAAAAAATCTAAAATACACTGCCCAGTAAAAGAGCTTTCCCATTTTTCATCTCCGCGCGTTAAATGGATTTTTATTATCAGATTCACTTTTATCAACCTTAAAAATATACCACTTTTCACGAAAACTACCCCCCACCTAAGGGGGTGGATTTTTTTATTATCAGATTCTCTTTCGGCAAAAATTCGTTACTGTGGTTTATAGGGTTCCAGAAATATTAAATAAAATAGTATATTAAAGTACTAGTTTCATAACATACGTTTTTAGCGCACGAGTACAAGTTTAGAAAACGAGCCGCCTGCGGCGAGTTTTCTAAAGTACTAATGCTCTAAAACCGTGTTATGAAACTAGTGCTTTATACAATTTTTTCTATTTTGCTCTAAAATTTAAAAAACTTACATTTAAATTGATGACTGATTTAGGGATTTTTGTTTTGGGTTGGCATTACAGTTTACACTATGTTTAAAATTCTAAGAACACATGATATTTTGATATATTTTACAGTCATCTCTTCTTTTTTCACTGCAATTAACCAGTCCACAATTTTAACACGGTAAAAAATAGGCCAAACACAAAATTTTGTAAAAGATTAAACTTTAAATCGACATTGACATTTGCACGCAAAACTTCAAGAGATAGGCTTTTGTATGTTGCCAACCCAACAGAAAAAAAAAGTAGAGACCTCTTATGGGCCTATAAGAACACGCAAAATGCGTGTGATTATGAGCTTATAAGAGTCGCAAAATAGAAAAACTACTTTTTAGATGTACCCTTAGGAGGGTCGTAGCTCCCTTAGGACTCATTTCTGGACCAATCTTTATATGAACTTTTTTTCCTATTTTTTAACGTATAATAACCTGGGCCATAAAGTCGTCATAAAATAAAATTACTGTCATAAAATTTCATAAATACACCTACTTTTTACTTTAGAGCGACCTGGGAGAGAAGTTTTTTTTGTTTTTTTTTCTGACGTTTAGTTTGGTTGTGGGAAATTATTTTTAAATATTTTCTTTAAAATGATTGTATGGGGGTTTTTGAGGACGCTGAAACTGAATCTGTTCATACATTTTTTTCTGCACCCCCGCGGACAGGGGGTATTTATATTTAAATATTTACAATATTTTTTAGTGAAAATTCCTATACAGGGTTGTTTAGGTTGTTGAACTCAGTTATGGAATAAATATTTTCTTACTCCATCCCCTGGGGGTAAAAGGCAATCATTTTTAAATTTTTGAGTTGAATCTGTTTCAACTTCATCTTTGCAGGGCAGGGAGTAATAATTTCCAAACGATTACACTATTTTCGTAAAAATTGGCATATAGGGGTTTCCGAGGTCGCTGAAACTGTTTCTGGTCCACCCCTAGGGGTGGTGGTTCGTCCGGTAATTCTTGTGTGTACGATAACTCAAAAATGCTTTGAGGTAAATTGGGTAC
Source organism: Brachypterus glaber (assembly GCA_958510825.1). Classification (NCBI taxonomy): domain Eukaryota; kingdom Metazoa; phylum Arthropoda; class Insecta; order Coleoptera; family Kateretidae; genus Brachypterus; species Brachypterus glaber. The sequence goes on along the minus strand of OY294047.1, from coordinate 8,739,530 downwards.
ATACCTTTCCTTCCTGAAGTTCTCGGTTGGAATTCTTTTTGGTAAAAATCGGGTTGGGGCAAATGGGAAAATAATCTATATTTAAAAGGGTTATATCTAAAGAAAGGGATGTTAGAGGCGGGGCCGAATTTAGAGGGAAGCTTTCCCGGGAGCTTTCTTGCATTTTTATAAAACTTTGCAACACTGTTTTAAAATTAAAATACAACATAAAATTCTAAGTTCCCCGGGCTTCTACTGGCTCGGTCAGGCCCTGGCTAGAGATAGAGTGCTGTAGAATAAGGATTTAAAATGGAAGATTTCCGCTTTTTTTCCAAATATTTTGTCATAAAATTTGTCATAAAATGCCTAAAATTGTCATAAAATCATAACAAAAAATCTGAAAAATTTCGGTGGGAGCACTGTAACCTCTTAAATTTCTCGAACTTATTTCTGAATAACCCTATATATATATTTTTTTTTTCATGTCTAGGTATACAGTTCCTATACGAAAGATTCGTAATTCAGTGCTTTAATCTGATTAAAAATATACTCCTCTGTACTGAATACGTGGTGGCTAAGACTCCGGACAGCACGAGAAATCCTGACGTGATGAAGGCGTATCGCATCGAAAAAGACTTTTTTAAGCCGGAGATTTTGCGAGATATTTGCAGAAAGTTAGTGACGCACTATTTTATTTTAACGCAAGATGAGCTCATGATTTGGGATTCTGATCCCGAGTTGTTTTCTAACGATGAATCTGGTGACAGTTGGAAATACAGTTTAAGGGTAAGTCGTATAAGACTAAAATTTGAGTTGATCTATTATAAAAAAACTTGTAAGTAAAATATTTGTTGTAAAAAGAATAATTAAAAAAAGTTAAATTACGCATGGGTCATAGGTCATCAATATATTAAAAACGAGATGTCTTTAGTAGGGGGCTCTGAATAAAAAAATAAAAATATAAAAATAGAACAGTTTGCTAGGATATCAAGGAGTCCTTTACTTTCAAGTAAAGAACGCCTTGCCTAAACTAAAAGCATCCTAAAAGGTAATATTACATATTTGATTTTTTTATTAGCAAATACGCACCGTAAGAGCACATAAAAATCTCCATAGATCCTCTTTGTACAAATTAGTTTTTGTTCAGCAAATGTAATTCCTACTTTTTTTTAAATGCCAACATTAACTATTAGATAATAAAAAAACTATGCCTTCGATAACTATCTAATCTAGTATATATCGACTTTAAATTAACGAAACGAGAACTAGTGGACTGCTTTGGAGTTGTAAATAAGGGGGTAGAAGGGAAAAAGGGCTATCACTAACCTTGGTTTTGATGCTGCTCGATGTTCTTGTGCACAAGTGGCTTTTTATTGATTTTGAGGTTGGTGAGGACAAATATAGGTTTGGAACGAGAGTATTTGATACTGATAATAGGTTTCACGTAAATATTAACGACGATGTTTTACATGATACCGACTTACAGGTGAATTTATTCCTAGCGCACTACGAACTACACTAATTCATGGATGCGTGGTTTTCTTCTGCCGATATGCGCAATAATCATTATTTAAAAATCTCAAACGATATTTAACTTTTCAAAATGATAAAAAGATTAAAAAATATAATTAAATTAAACAATCCTATTTTAGCCAAGTGTGGAAACTGTTTTTGCAACAATATTTCACGAATTTCGAGATGTTTTGAGGCCGTTTGTATTGGAGTTAATTCAAGAAACGAACGTCATTGTCAGTCCAGATGATATGCAAGGAATTTTAAAGAAAGATGCAGTTTATAATGCTGTTACTTTATGTTCATTTGACCTCTATGACGAGGTAAGCTGTTAAACATGTCTTTTACTGTTTAAGAATGAAAATGGCTTATGTTGACCAAACGAAAAAAGTTTCTGTTTCTGACCACGATAATTTAAGAGCGCTTTCAGCTAAAGATCAGTACAGACAAACCACTCTAGAAAGAACTTGGTTTTAGCATGCGTGCGATTGCCACCAATGAAATAACGAGCAGCGTCCGCCTGATGTCACTTATCTAGTATTTCATTGGTAATCGCGCTGATGCGAAAACAAGGTTCTTTCTAGAGAACGCTTATCTTGAACACAAATTAAGTTTTAGTGACTTGCCAACGCAAACCAAAAGTTAGCCCTGCTAACAGTAGAATCTGAGGTGCTCGGTTTCGGAAGATAATGGACTTTTTTCCTTAGAAATGACCATAGCGGACTTAATAAAACCTTGTTTTATACTGTTTTAGAATATTAGAAGATGTCATGTTACATAGAATAAGCCATAAGCTTATTTGGGGCTCTCCATGCTTATGTACAATTTTTTAAGAAATAAACTATAACTATAAAGTCGACTGTGGTCATTTCTGATGAAAAAAGTCCATTATCTTCCGAAACCGAGCACCTCAAATTTAACTATCAATTATTTTATAATGTGTACACTTCTTACTAACAGGACTAACTGTTGGTTGGCGTTGGCAAGTCACTAAAACTTAATTAGTATCTAAGATTAGCGTGAGAGTGGTTTACTTAATGTTTATTTTACTTCTTTAGGTCGATTTTAACCATTGGTTCAGGTCCACACTTCTCCAAGAACTGAAAATCAAGCACAACAACTACAGAGTGATCCGCCGTCGAGTCTCCTCCCTGGTGGGCCGTTGGGTGGGCATTCAACTAGCCACCGATCTGCGGCCGATCATGTACGAATGCATAATCGACCTACTAGAACCAGGGGAAGACATGGCGGTTCGGCTGACCGCGTCGGTGGCTCTTCGAAACGCCGTAGACGATTTCGAGTTTGATGGTGAACAGTTTAAGGACTATCTGTTTCAAGCATTTAATTTGTTGTTTAGGTTGTTGAAAGATGGTAGTGAATGTGAAACAAAGGTAAGAAATTATTCAATGAATTCAGTATTTAGCATTTATTTACTTTTTATTGTTTACTTCCGTTTTTGGGCGTAAACGGTCCTTTTTAAGGCCTAAAGTTGCCTCCAAAAATTCTAGCTGGGATGAGCGTTCTTCAGTCCAAGCATTCTTGCTTACTTGCCCTACGTTTATCTTTTACCCACAATTTTAAAATTTGAGATTTCTTTTTAACATCGATTATTTTTATCTGGTGCGTGTCAAACTGTTCGTCCAATCGGAACGTTGCATAGTTTTAGACTCATTTAAACTAATTTATGTTTATCGAGTCCACGTTTACTAATTCTAGCCAGTTAACGTTTGACCCTATCCAATTATATTTTACAAAAGATTTAGCCACACCCAAGAGGCATTTGTAGCAATAAATATTTACTGGACCGTCTTTAATTTGTTTTATTTGTGTTCTGTGCATCGAGATATAAAAGATAAATACGTATTTAATATAATAATTTTTAATTACGCCCCTGTCTCATTAATCTGTTTTAAATGTAAACATTCTACTATAAATGTGACACCGACTAGACTGCCCTGCTAAGACCAGTTGTCCTATCTGCAAATTAGATGTTTTGAGATATGGCCAGTGTAAAGTAATACATTGGTGTGCTTATCTCAAAAAGTGAATTTTTTCAGGACAACTTGTCTTAGCAGAGCAGTATACCTCAACGGTCTTTGTATTTTTTTCAGATGCAAGTTTTAAGTGTGATAATGATTATGTTGGAACGAATGGGTCAATCTGTAACGCCCTACTCCGACCCTCTTATACAATACCTGCCTCATCTCTGGGCGGAGTCAGAAGAACACAATATGTTACGATGTGCGATTGTGAACACACTTGTGCAGCTTGTTAAGGTAAAATCGCTACAACATTTTTCTTAAAAGATTGATACCAATATCATTATATTTTAATCAAAAATTATTGGCAAAAAATGACTAAATAGTCTAATTAAAAAATGACATGTTCTGTCAAAATTTGACAAATAATATATGGTTGTACTTACTTTAGTTCTTAATCAAAATATGTAAAAATATACAGGGTGTTCTATTTAAAAATCAAAAGTTGAGGTTATTTCCAGCGAAATCGGAAGTGAAAAGGTTTTTTTACAATTTCAGTTTTTTTAATTATTTACATCCTCTAAATTTCATTTTGGTAAGTTAACTAGATGAAACGTTGCAAGCACCCTGTCAAAACATCGGCACTATTGTACACTAGAGCCATCTAGTATGCAAATTTCAAACTAGGTGTTTTGTTTGATTTTAAATTCTGTATCTTTAAAACATTATATTCTAGCAAAAACTGTATATAACATTTTTTATAGGGCTTAAAAAGAGCTTTTATTTAAAATATAATTTTTTGAAATCGGGTTATAAATATGTGAGATATGCTAAAAAAACCTTTTACTCCTTTAAACGTCAATATCTTGAAAACATTGCGTTTTAGGAAAACGTTGTTTATAACATTCTTTGACCAATTTAAAATTATCTTTTATATAAGTGCTAAATTAACCAAATACAACAATAATTGCCTTAATTATAAACAAAAAACGCTAAAAATAGGAGTTTTACCCTATTTTCACCCCCTTACCCCCAATCGTTTACCCCCAAAATCTAATCAGCTCTTCGGAATACGATAAGAAACAATATGCAAAAAACCGCAAGTCGATATCTCATGTAGAAATGGAGTTAGAGAGTTTACACCCAGACAGACAGACGGACGGACGCAAACATTTTTTTTTACTAATTTCGACTCAGAATGGTCTAAAACGTCGAGAAATATGAAAAAAACGTGGTCAAAGATTTTGACTTCTCGGCGAAGATTTCAATACATCGGCACTCTTAGTAGCACTAAGTGCCGATATAATAAACAAAAAAGTTTGAGGGGTGTATCCGTATTTTGTCTCACCCGGTATATCTGATGATTTTTTTTAATCTCTGAACAACATTTAGCATTAACAGCTCTCCAGATTATCTTTTTCTTTTCAAAACTGTATTTTTTTAGTTGTCTCCTAGAGTAACTGGATACCGCTTGTCCAAAAAGAACAAGCGACATTTTAAAAGAAATTTTCTTAGGCATGGGAATAGGTTGTACCAAACCTGTAGAACCAATTTCCATGCCTAACAAAATTTCGTTAAAAATATCGCTTGGTTCCTTTTAGATAACCGGTATACCGGTATCCAACTAAAGTATTTTTTTAAGGTATAGTTATTTTAAACCTTCCCGCTTGTAAACAATCTCGCAATTACCATAGCAACGTAAGATACGCATGCGTTGTAAGCGAAATAACTAGGCCCAATTTACCAAACCGTAAAACGTTGACGTGCCATTAACGAGAACAAAACAATGGTTTATTCCTCTAAATTATTGGAATAAAAGCAATTTTATAAGCAAATTTTATTTCTACAGGAATACAAATGTGTTTTTAGCAACAGCTTTGTCAATTCTCTTTTTTTACATCATAACATCATAAAAACAAAGTAAACAAAAATTATAAATTTTGGTTGTGTTGACATTCATACAAGCCACAGGCTTCAGTGTAAATCGGACTTTGTGGAGTATTTAGCGGCAAATTTAAAATAACTATACCTTAAAAAAAATAAACTTTAAACATCGTTATCTTTTATTCCTTTCAGGCATTTGGCGGTACCAAACCGGAGCTCACCTCCTTCCTGCTTCCAATCGTCCATCTTGGCACTGACACGACACAAAGTGCAATTGTTTATCTCTTGGAAGACTGCCTTGATTTGTGGTTCACCGTTTTGGAATACTCGACTGTCATGACCCCAGAGCTGTTGCAGTTGTTTAGTAATATGCCCTTGCTACTTGATTATTCGACGGAGAATTTGGAACAGTGTCTGACGATATGTTTTGCTCAGGTTAGTATGTGAGGGGCTTATTTATTGAAAATATTTGTACAAGGATTGTGAGAATCAAGGATTGCGGAAGATTGTGAAAGATTGTTGGGATTGTGAAAGATTGTCAGAGACTGTGGAAAATTGTTGGTATAGTGAAAGATTGTCAATTATTGTTGGGATTTTGAAGGATTGTCAAGGATTATTAAAATGTATTGTTTCCTAATATATTTTTTTTAGTTTTTAATATAGGAATAAAATACCGAGTCAAAAGATTATTCATGCGTTGTTTTATATGTCAAAAGTTGAGGTTTCTTAAGTACATTATAGTTAGCAAAGTTTAAAATTTTATCTTTAAAAATACAGAAGTTAAGGGAAGTGTACATTGGATCTGTGACACCCGGTATATAAATATATTTTAGTATTACTTATTAAATTGTAGTGAAATAATCTAAATTTATTAAATTCGATTTAATTTCAACAAAACTTGCTAACTAAAAACCTAGATCTAGTGTCACTAGCCAATATGGCTGACCAGCAACAACTTTGCTTGGTATATCATTGATATGCCCAGGATTCGATTTATTTTATTAATGTATTTAGTTTAACATGGACAGTGTTTTTAAAAGTATTATTTTTATTATTTTGGAATGTGGGAGAAGCATTATACATACACTGTGTTTGCACTCTTATGGCATATATTAAAGAGGATGACTCATTAGCAAACATGAAAAACTAACAAAGGAGCATAATATGCTCCGTACATATTATGTACGGAAATAAGCCCTAAGAGAGCTACGGCCCTTCGAAGATGGATATGTTGAATGGGGAACAAAAAAGCACCAATAAAATATTAATGCTGCAGGGCGATTCTTCATTTAAAACTAAGCAAAAAAGTATTCTTCACCGAAACAACATTTTTGTTGGTAGAAAATTTGACTTCCTCTTAATTGCATTTTTTTAACAGTTGCTCATACAGTGTTACACTTTATGACATTTTTTATGTATTTTTGCTCAAGGAATATATATTTTTTACTCAAAATCAAAAAAAAAATACACATAAAAAAGTTTGGGACAAAAATGTGTTAACCTGCACATATATTTTCCGTCTAGGAACGCCTCTGAATAGATTAAAAAAAAATAACATAATTGCCCTTATTAATACTAGTATACATGCAAAACCTCGTCGCTCTAAGTCAAAGGGTACCAGAGTTATTAATTAAAAACCTTATTTTTAGTACAATTTTAAAGGGTCGTAAGGGAACGTTCAAGTATTACGTAACGCAAATTTTGATCATTTTGGACTCTGCCGCCTACTGCGTTTGATAATAATAATAATAATTATAATAATTGTAATATTTCTTTTTAGGTGTTGTTGGCTCCGGAGATCACAATTAGACAGTATGGTCTCCAAATCATTACCATGTGTGATTCGTTAATGTCTGATTTGAAAAATGAGGGAATTATTCTGATTATGAGACTGGTAGAAACGCTGATTAAGATTTCGCCGCAAATGGGAATTGAGACTGCTATGCCAATATTACCTAGGATATTCCAGTAAGTAAAACCAGCTAAGATTAGAGAACCTACATGACATTATCTAGAACTTCTAGCTTTTACTTTAAAGCTACTTTTTCTATTTTGCGACTCTTATAAGCTCATAATCACACGCATTTTGCGTGTTCTTATAGGCCCATAACAGGTCTCTACTTTTTTTTCTGTTGGGTTGGCAACATACAAAAGCCTATCTCTTGACGTTTTGCGTGCAAATGTCAATGTCGATTTAAAGTTTAATTTTTTACAAAATTTTGTGTTTGGGTTATTTTTTACCGTGTTAAAATTGTGGACAGGTTAATTGCAGTGAAAAAAGAAGAGATGACTGTAAAATATATCAAAATATCATTTAATTATTGTTTTTGACTTGTATGCTGTTTTTAAAAAAAAATAAAGTAGAACGATTTTGTATTTCAGCATATATATATTTAAAATTGGCCTATTTTAAATATATATGCTGAAATACAAAATCGTTCTACTTTAATTTTTTTTAAAATATCATTTGTTCTTAGAATTTTAAACATAGTGTAAACTGTAATGCCAACCCTAAACAAAAATCCCTAAATCAGTCATCAATTTAAATGTAAGTTTTATAAATTTTAGAGCAAAATAGAAAAAATTGTATAAAGCACTCGTTTCATAACACGTTTTTAGAGCACTAGTACTTTAGAAAACTCGCCACAAGCGGCTCGTTTTCTAAACTTGTACTCGTGCGCTAAAAACGTATGTTATGAAACTAGTACTTTAATATACTATTAGTGGAGGAGAAAGTTTTGTACCTTATTATGAAAAACAAAATGTTAAGATTTAAAATCCTCAAAAAGGAAGTAGATCAAAATCTGAGATCCTTTATGACGTCCCTTCATAACCAAAAACTGATTTTTGTTTGTCCTCCGTTCAAAGGTTACAGGCCAAATTGTTTGACAGATAAAAAACAAGAATTTGACACAAAATAGTATATTGTTTTACTAAGAGGAAAAATAAAGATTTTTTTACTACTCTGTAGAATTTACAGACGAGTAAAAAAAACACTTTTCCTCTGAGTGAAACATACTATTTTTTCTTCAAGCATCCTATACATTATTATTATTATATTATTATTATTATATTATTTTTTAATAATTAATTTGATCCAAAATGAATAGATTTAGTGACTTTGCAGATAAAAAGTATAAAACAAAATTTTATTTAAAAAATGGCAAAAGCTGTCAAGATTTGACAAAAACTTAGGATATTACACAGAATTTAATGGAGAATCCAAATATGTAAAAATATACAGGGTGTTCGATTTAAAAATCAAAAGTAGGGGTCGTTTGGACTTTTTGTTTATCTCTAGGAATAAAAAAGTTATAGGGGCGAGCCACCCGGTATTATTTATTTAAATTTTTATTATTATTAAATTAGAATTCTATAGAATTAGAAATATACATTTTTTTTAAATATGTTTTACAATTTTTTTTTTTTTTTCATTATTTTCAATTTAGTTTTTTAGTTTTTTTTATCATTAAATATTTTATTTATTTTTTTTTTTCAAATTTTCATATAAAAAAAATATTTTAGTATACCCGGTACCATAGAGGTTTAAGCTTTTTAAGGAATGCCTCTTTGACGGTTTTCTTATTATTTCTTTGGTCCTCCAAATAGGGGAATTTTACTGATGAACAGAGTTCGAAAAATGCATTTTTTTCATAATGTTTAATTTCAGGAATATCTATTCTGGAGATGCGTATCCCATGGTAATGTCAATGTATATAGGAATATTCTCCAGGGTACTACTAGCGTCGCATGATGTCTTCTCCAGAGTGTTATCGACCCTAGCGAGTACGCAAAACGAAACCGATCAAGTAACCTTATCGAAAATACTAGATGTTGTTCTAAAAGGAAGGATTAATGTGTGGCAGATGGAATACGATAAACTTTTAGGTATGGAAAATATAATTTTCAAAGAAGGGTATCGTTTTAAATAGGAGTTTTGGGCTAAATAAGAAAAATATGTTTTTGTTTGAAAAATTGCAAAATTATGAAAAGAAATGATAAAAAACTGCGTTGTTTGTTAATAAACAATAAAATGAAAAAACAAATTAAAAACTCAGGAATTATTTGTTATCGTAAACCCGACAACATCGCATTATTCTTGCGCTAAATGTGATATCATATTGAAAAAAGCAATATTTTTTGCTTGTCTAAAAACCAACATAAATCCATTATAATAAAAACACAACACAATATTAATTAAATATTTCTATTTTTAAATAAGTATATTTAATTAATATTAAAAGTTAAAAGTCTATGTGAAACTGTTTCATAATCATATCATGGAAATAAAGTAATTTAACATGTTGAAAGCCACATTAAATTACTTGTCTTGGGTAACACTGTCCCAAGGAACTACATGCTTTGGGTTATCGCTGAAACAGCTAGTTTGCTTACAGTGTTATTATAGTAACTCCATAATCATACTAAAACATAAGAAACTAGTCACATAAGTCCAGCTTAATTACACATTGAATTACAGTATATCGAATCCGTGAAAACTAATAAAACACAACAAAATATTTTAATATTATAGTCAAAAGCAGTGAACACAACACAGACCCTTTCCTTTGGCCCCATTGTAGTAGTTAATGTGCAAAGTTATTTTTATTTTGACGAGATGACATTTGACACTTGAAGTTTTGTGCAATTAATTAATTAATAATTAATTAAAGTATGTTCCGGGATGTAAAATGGCTGATATTTAGGCTAAGTATTTATTTTTTGTGTCTATAAGCATGTAAAGTCTTATCGTTGCAGGCGATTTAGCCCAAAATGCGATACCCTCCTTTGAACGAACTACAAAAAGTCCAAAATACAACAGTTTTGAAAATTGGTAGAGAAGTTGCTTTTAGACCTTAGGGGTCGTCACACCTCTAGGAGTTGGGGGTCAGGCATTTGTGAAGAAGTGTAACGTGGGGGGAGAAGGGCTTGGTCAAGTGTGTATTCACTCCAAAAATTATATTGACCTACTCAAAATTACTTTTTTACATTTTGATAAGCAGAAGTTTTTAGAATAGTTCAATCTATCTATTCATATTTTGGCGATCGGAATTGCTTCACGGTTTTACCATAAGATGGCAGCACTGACAAATTGTGAATTCGCAGTGTTATATTTCGCGATAAAAGTTGAACTCAAAGACGGTCATGTAAGAGTTCAGTTCTTTGTACAATAAGCTCTATGAAGCCTATGGTTAAGCGCATCCCGAGAAATCAAAACAAACTGTGCAAATTGAAGTTAATAAATTGTGGCAAAAAGGGAAAAACCGTTGTTAAAGATATGGAACGAGAAATCAAAAATTTTCTTCAAGCCGCTACGAAAAACAAGGCAACATTGTTTCATTATTTACATCGGCACTTAGTGCTACTAAGAGTGCCGATGTATTGAAATCTTCGCCGAAAAGTCAAAATCTTTGACCACGTTTTTTTCACATTTCTCGACGTTTTAGACCATACTGAGTCGAAATCAGTAAAAAAAAATTTGCGTCAATGCGTCTGTCTGTCTGTCTCTCTGTATGTCTGGGTGTAAACTCTCTAACTCCATTTCTACATGAGATATCGACTTGCGGTTTTTTGCATATTGTTTCTTATCGTATTCCGAAGAGCTGATTAGATTTTGGGGGTAAACGATTGGGGGTAAGGGGGTAAAAATAGGGTAAAACTCCTATTTTTAGCGTTTTTTGTTTATAATTAAGGCAATTATTATTGTATTTGGTAAATTTAGCACTTATATAAAAGATAATTTTAAATTGGTCAAAAAATGTTATAAACAACGTTTTCCTAAAACGCATTGTTTTCGAGATATTGGCGTTTAAAGCAGTAAAAGGTTTTTTTAGCATATCTCACATATGTGTATTTATAATTCGATTTCAAAAAATAATATTTTAAATAAAAGCTTTTATTTAAAATATAAGAGCTAGCTCTTTTTAATAGAAATACGTTTATTTCAGGATTGGCTTTATGCAACTTCCTAACCACCCAAAGCAGGCCCGTTCTGGAGCGATTTCCAACAATCATTGTTAGTATTCTAGAGACCCTGAATGACATTTCCAAACAAGACGAGGTGTCCGGCGAGTGGATCGACAGTTTGATTTTGACAGACGGTCAAAGCCCGAGTAGATTTGACGATGATTCGGAGGGATATTACCAAACGGATCACGATCAAAGGAAGAAAAAATTAATTTTAAATGATCCTGTTTACACTACCATTTTAAAAGATTATCTGCAATCCCAGGTTAGTATTAATTTTTTAATGGTTTCCCAAAACTGCTCTTAGATAGTGACTCTAGATAAGAAATATTAGGTTGCATGCATTAGGGTGCCCACAAATCAGGGAAATCGATAAAAAATGTACTGTCAACTGTTGATAGTTTGATTCAGGGTATACTTTGATCATCACTATTTTTTACTTTCTCGTAAAAGAAAATTTTGTGATAAAAAAAATTAATTTTTTTTGCTTAAATCATCTTATTTTTGCCTAAAATTCGAGAAAAATCAAAATAAGCAAAATTAAAAATTATCTCTGTCGGTCGGTCTGTCTGTCTGTATCCACGATAACTTAAGAACGCTTTGTGCTAGCGACTTGAAATCAGGTATGCAGATTTATTTTTATATTATCTTGGACAAGTTCGTATTTTAGCAAAATCGGTGGTGGCAAGGGGGTAAAAGGGGGGGTTAAACTTTTATTTTAGTCGTAATTTTTTATCATTTGTAATAGAAGAAACATTTAAAAACCACATAAAACATTAAATAAATATAATAATAAAATGTAATAAATTGTTTCTGGACATAACATTCGAGACGAATGTTTTTTTTATTTGGTTTGATCTGACTTTAAAAAATTCCCTATTGAAAATGTCGGGTCTGCATAAATGGTGCACTTGAGCGGGTGAATTTCGTCCGATACGGTTTATGCACCATTTATACCCGCGTTGACCCGTCATTTTCAACAGGGATGATGATTAAAGTATACTCTGGGATCAACGTATCCTTACCCAGATAGCACAGGATCTCTCCAAAACATCCGTTTTGGGATTTTCGACATCCCCAGGATATACGATTTCGTCTATAGATATCCGTAGGACATCCTCCAAACGGGAAGCCGAGCGACGTCCGAACCGTATATCTTAAGGATATCCCGAAGGTATGTCCTGAGGATATACTGTACGTATGTCCTAAAGATAGCTACTAATTATAATTATGTACAAGAGTCCCTGACAAAAGTGCTATCAAATAGTATTGCTTCTATTATTTTTTTTTGTGAAATATTTCTATTAGCAGCTTGTAGCTAGGTGAAAGTTATTTAAATTTAACCTAATAGTTTAAAAAAAAAAAAATAGCCACTTTTGTCGGGGACACATTTTTTACATATATGTATTATATATAATTAGTAACTTATCTACGAAATATATTTCATATTTTATCATAATTTTTTCAAAAAGTACGAATTACCTTTGCAAAGGAAAACACAATATAAATATTTAATAATAATTGTGGAAAAAACTTACACATATGCCGATTTTTTGTGGAGCAGCGGTTACTAACCAAGTTAGGGGAATATGTATTTCTCTCTCTTTTTAACTCATCAATTAAACAGAGAAAGAGTAACATACTGGTTAACCGGCGTTACCACAAAAAATTGACTATAAACAGACCACAAATACCGACATCCGTCATTAAAGTCACGAAAAACGCGGTAAATTTAAAATAATAAAGGAAAAGCCATTGTAGGATATCCCAGGGATATCCCGAAAGGACATCCCCTCGGGACGTTCCTGGGATGTACGAAGGACATACCGTATATCCTTGGGATATACGGGCAGGACATACCTTTCGGGATATCCATGGGATATACGACTAATGCCCCGAGACATGCGACATTGAAAGGATATCCGGGGGATATTGTGTATATGGGCAGTTGACGGTATTACAAAAACGAATTTTTTCAGTTAATTGGATTAAAAAATCAGCTTGGTGATCAGCCTTATCAGCAGCTTGTAGAAAGCATAGATGCGGACTCAATTCAACAATTAAAAGAATACATCGTGTTTTAAAAATCCAAATTAATTTTAGAAATCGTAAATATTTAAAATTATTTTATCATAAAATATGATATAATATTATGTAATATTTTGTTTTTGTTTTGTATTGTTTAACAAATATTACATAACGGGTGAGTATTATTTATGTCCACTCCCAAAAATTAAGATTAATCTTCATTTGATAAAAACGAAACATGGGTGATTTATATAACATTGGCTATAAATTTATAAAATGGCGGATTTAATATTTTTGTTTCACTTCCGATTTCGCCGGAAGTAGCATAAATATATATTTTTTAACGGGACACCCTGTAATTTTTTACATTTTTGAATTCAGTCGAAAATTCTATGTATAAAAAACTGATTTTTTTTACTTTTTTTTTTTTCGTTTTTGTCATAAAAAAAACAAGATACACATCTTTTACCTTCTTTTTACTTACTTAATCTTTAAAGTACACCATAAATTTGGTATAAGAAAAATATCCGAAAAATATTCTACAAATAAAGTTTACAGGGACATGAAAAATAGGAGTTCAGGGCAAAAACCCTTTTTTTTTAGATTTAATTCGCTGTCACTGATCCAATTTTTGTTTTATTATTAGTTTTATATTTTTTAAGCTTAAGTAAGTAAAAACAAGGTAAATTATGTGTATCTTGTTTTTATATGATAAAAATTATAATTAAAAAAAAAGTAAAAAAAACAATCAGTTTTTTATACAAAATTACAGGATGTTCCATTAAAAAAACATATTTATGCCACTTTTAATCCGCCATTTTATAGGCAATGTAAAATTATATAAATCACTCAAGTTTCGTTTTTATCAAATGAAGATTACTCTTAATTTTGCAGGTGGACATAAATAAAACTCACCCGGTATACTGCCTAGTTATAGACATCAAATAAATATATATTATACCATGTTATATTACGTTCTATTTGGCCTTTTTATTTTATTTATTAAAATTATTAAATTTATCAGGTTTTTAATTAACAAATCCTTTTAACAGGTACCCTGTTGAAAATGACAGGTCTGGGCGGGTATAAATTGTGCATAAACCGGACTTGAGCGGATGAACTTCACCCGCTCAAGTACGGTTTGTGCACCATTTATACCCGCCCAGACCCGTCATTTTCAACAGGGTACTCATAATTTTTATTCCATCCTATCCCATTTTAATTTTATTCTATCCTATTGAAAATGACGGGTCTGTATACACGTGTGTGCGGGTGTAGAAGAAACCGGACTTGAGCGGATGAAATTCACCCGCTTAAGTCCGGTTTTTGCACCATTTATACCCGCGCCGACCCGTCATTTTCAATAGGGTAATACATAATATATTAGATACATATCCCTGGGGATATGTAACGCACGAACAGGGACAGGTGGAGCAAAAAACATTGGGTGACAAGACACCAAATTTTACCAGCTTGTCTAAAAAATTTGTCACAAAAAAATTCCCCCCTTTAATAAAACCAATGACGAAAAAAAAGAACACCATCCTTCAAAATTTTCCCACTTGTCAAATAAGATTTTCCAACAGTTACTATACCATAATTTTTTCTCCCTCAAATAAAACTGATGTCTTTAAAAAACTTTACTGGACAATTTTGAAAAAAATAAAATGTAAAATTTTGCGAACTCTGAGCTAAATTTGCCAACTTGGAAAATTATTGAGGGAGCTGACTGTCCCCTTACGACTCTTAGGTACGTCCCTGCACTCAGAAATAATACACCAAAATTTTAGCTGTGAACTTGTAAAAGTGTGATTTTATGAAATATAGATTTGCCGTTAATCATCTTATTAGCCATATGTGAATTCCTAGGTCTGACAGCCTATGATTTCTTGTAAAAATTACTATATAAAAACCGTACAGAAAATTTACAAATATTCAAATTTGAAAAATTCGCCATTGCTTTCCGGTGTAAGAATTTGTAACTAATTTCAAGTTAGTCAAACATTTTGAATACCACTGCCAAAACAGCAATGTGAAGTTGCATTTAGACTGACATTAGCAACGTTTTATTTTAAAACGTCCGATCTAACCTCAAATATGCTTATTTTGTGATTTGTATTGTAAACATTCGATTTAAGTATTAAACCATGAGTGAAGTACATTTAATTAAGCAAGATTTTGCTTCTCACAATATCAAGTTATCATTAGTTTGGTTAGAAAGTTGTATTAATTGGTGTAAAGAAGAAAA
Source organism: Brachypterus glaber (assembly GCA_958510825.1). Classification (NCBI taxonomy): domain Eukaryota; kingdom Metazoa; phylum Arthropoda; class Insecta; order Coleoptera; family Kateretidae; genus Brachypterus; species Brachypterus glaber. Next base: position 8,723,933 of record OY294047.1, on the reverse strand, counting down.
TTTGGGCAATACTTATTCCCACACTGACCTACAGAAAAAAGTTTATGAACAATGGTTATTACTAGATTTAAGGGAATTAGAAGAAGCTTTATTACCTCCTAGAATAGAAGACCATAAAATATTTATACTTACTGGTATATTTTCTGTGCAAATTCTACAAATTATTGACATATCAAAATCAAAGTTCCAACAAATACAGAAAATCAGAAATAGTAATGCCCTAACAAGAAATATAGAAAAGAACGATGATCCAGAAACTGGTAAACGTGTTTTGCAAATCACATTTACTGATGGAGTACAAGATGTAATAGGTATCGAGTATAAACCCTTAGCTTGTTTTAATATCAACACTCGGCCAGGTATAAAAGTTAAACTTATAGGTCCAATAACTGTAAGAAGAGGTAGATTAATGTTAGAACCAAAAAATATAAAAATTTTGGGAGGTGAAGTAGAAGAGATTTTGGTTTCACATGCAGCAGAAAATGTTCTTGCTAGAGCTTTAAATTTGCCTGAGAATCCCAAACCATTCTCCATTGAAGAAAATATGGATAGAGCTGACCAAAGCATCTTAAGTACTGGTAAGAAAACCTTTTACACTCTTATTTAGCTCCCTTTCTTTTTAGTTCACAAAGTCATGATCTGAAATTTTTTTATAGGGATATTTTTGTTCCATGATCCCTCCCCCTCTCCCCAAAATGTAATACATTGTTTCTGGGCATAACTTTTTTTATGAGAAAGTATTCTCGCTCACAGCTGTTTTTTCTTAATAAAAAAATACATATTTTAGGATTATTGCCTCAGATGAATTTACGTAATATTTCAGCAAGTGACGTAAAAGAAAACTGTAATAATAAAATCAATTAAAATCAAAGCAATAATAAAAACGTAGCTCAAAATACTAAGACAAATCGACCATCTACAAGTTTTATCCTCCTCTCACAAATTTCCATTTAACTTCTACATCTATCTCAAATTCTTTATTTAACCCATTAAGGACTGACCCATAAATTTGTTGTATAATTATAATATATGATATATTTATCAGATATTATTAGTCCAAATAAGTTGTTTTTAAAAATTTTCACGTTTTCGCTTGTTAAACGAGATTATTAATAAAATGTAAACAATTCACTCAGTAGAAATAAAAAACCATAATTTTTGCATATGCTATAATGGTAATTCAATAAAACCTGGAGTGACTCATACCTTTGCTGCTTTCGTATCAGGGGTCCGCCTTTCCGAAGCTTCGTCGAAATTACGCGAGTGGCACCCGAACTGGTATGATCTTTGCCTTTTACCACACATTCGCAACTGAGTCACTGCAGGTTTTATTGAATTTCCAGTATAAGCCATAAATAAATAAATTGGAAACTACATGCATTTTAAAATACTCCTTTTAAAAATCTGTAAATCTGTATGAATATTTCGATATAGTCCTTAATGGGTTAACAAAAATATTCAGCAATACAATTCAATCAAGTATTCAGTCTATTTCTAAAAATATTCAGTCAAATTTGAATCAGAACAACCAATCCTTGAATTTTGACAAAAATGAGTTTGGACTTAATAGCCCTGGTAGATATTTAACGTTAGAATAACGTTTTTCTAATGTTAGAAAACTGTATAAAAGTACGTTATAAAATATGTTCAAATGTCCCGCTTTTTAACGTTAGGACCTAACGTTAGTTACAAACGTTAATCTAACGTTAGATTTTTAAGTTAGAAATACGTTATAAGTACATTTAATTTCTAACTTTCAGAGGGGGGTGGCCAAATATGAAATTTCTACCTGCATCATACAATGGCAGCTGGAGACAAATTTATTCATATAAATAAATCTTAATGTATTTTATCAATCATAATATTTTTAAACATAATTTCGTTACATTTATTTATAAAATAGCCATCTTTTTAGGTGGCCCTAAATATTTTTCGTGTAATATACTTCGATAAATACCTCTCAGAAAAACTTTAAGACAAAAAATAACTACACACTGTAACAACCTACAAAATACAGGATAAATTTAAAAATATATTACAAAAAATAAAAATTATGGTTATTTTTTAATATATTTTTAAATTTAGCCTTTTTTATAGTTTTGTTTTAATTTCTCGTATTTTTTCAGGCAATAACACTTTAATGAATTTACCCAATAACTCAACAAGTAACATAAGAGAAAACCGTAATAATACAATAAATCAAAATCAAGCAAATAATAGAAATTCAGCTCAAAATTCAAGACCAAGTCAACCATCTACAAGTTTTCAACCTCCTATCACACATTTTCACTCCAACTCTATACCAAACTCAAATTCTATATCCAACAAAACTATTCAGCAAAACAAACCCGTTATTCAATCAAGTATTCAGTCTAGTTCTAAAAATATTCGGCCAAACTTGAATCAGAGCAACCAATCCTCGAAATTTGACAAAAATGAATTTTCGGACTTGATAGATCTAGATTTTGGTCTTGACGATTTTGCGGATAATGATTTTGACGATATACAAAACAACGAAAATATCAATACAATAAAAACGATTGAAGAAGACTTCGAAAAAAAACTAGACACTGTTAAAACCTACAAAATAAAGGCTAAATTCAAAAAAATTGTCGAAAAAATGACAATCCTTGAAAATAAACTGCACTTGGCTATTAAAATTGGTGATGACACTGGTGAGATAATAGTGAACGTCAAAAGTGAAGTGATATCGAATTTTGCTGGACTGACGCCTGAAGAATTTATGAATTTGAAGCAGAAAGTTGTTAACAAGGAGGCGGATGCCGAAAGCAAACTTATTAAGGTAAATACTAAATAAAATAACTATTTTTTTGCACGACCAAGACTAAAACCTAATTTTACGCTTTCATTTTCGGGACTAAACTTGCCGTTTTTCTCCCTAGGGAATAAAAATCACGGCAACCTTGATAATATTAAAATATTATACTTACTATGTGCTTTGCTGCTTCAAAAAATTAGGTTTGGTGGTGTTTTGTAATAAATTAGCGATTCAAACCAATTTATTTGATTTTAACAAAGAAAACCTTTAAAAATAACATTGTTATAACAATTTTACATAACTTAAAATCTTCGTCCATTTTTTTGACATTTGTGTCAACCATATTAAAAAACAATTGAAATCGCGATAGCCATGAAACTGACTTTTCGCAATTTATAGGCATCTTGATTAAATTACGAAAATAAAACAACCGATTTTAGACGCGTGGTTTTAAATTTTAATTTTATCTAATCACCTAAATTATGTTTGGTCCTGCAAAAAATAGTGCATATACCTCAGGACTAAACTTGGCAGTTTTAGTCCCTTGGTATATAAATAACTATTATAATTAGTAAGATCCGTAAGAGGACGGTAAAAAACAGAGTCGTATTTTTACAGAAAATCAAGTAGGGAGTTTGGGACCATTTGTACAGTTTTGACAGATTTAGTTGTAAAATCCTTCAAATATTTTTAATTTTATTTTTTTTTCCATCAATCAAACTAACATGAATTTAGCTATAGAAAAAAATATATAAAAAAAAAAAATTAAATTAAAAATGCAAAGAAAAAAAATCGGGTTTTTAAATCTTATGCAAATTGTATGAATGGGGTACCTCCTTCTCTTTTATAGCTGCTTTCGCGCCACTTGTAAGTTTTTTCGAGGTTTTTTTTTATATTTCTTTTACATGATTCTAAAATAACTAACATGATCAAAAATTTATCAAATTCGTTGCACGATCATTCGGTTCATTTTTTAATGAAATGAAATGATGATGAATATATTGGTACTTTAAAAACACCAGTACTTTTTCCAAAGTAATTCTCATTTGGTTGTGACAGCATTTTTGGTCCATCAATGCAGGCTATTTTTGACGATTTTAGCATATCCTTCGGTTTTAAAATACAGCCGCTAAAATATTTAGTCCGTTCATTTAAAAACTACTGTTTTAAGTATTAATCGCTCTTTAATTTTCACCATAAATATTTAATATTTTTTTGTCATGGAGTATAAAAAACTAACCTTGAAAATCTAGTAAAAATGTTGTCAAATTACTGTTTTCAATATTTAATAACTTTAAAGGGGGGCAATTGGGGGGTCTGTTGTTTTTTATATAAACACTCGCCCATAATTGATAAAACAAACACCCCCAGGATTGTGATACATAGCTTACTTGATTAATTTTTTATGAACCTTTAAATATTGGGTTTTATTAAAAATAACCCATTTTGAACTCAATTTTCTCAATTGGGACTTTTTGTCTAATTATTTTACAGGTTGAAGTCCTATATGTGACTATTATAAATCAGTAATTGGTTACTGGAATATTTTTCTCTAAGGGTGCGAAAAAAAATATTTTAAACTGTCAATTTAGGTCAAATATATCCTAGCAAAACTTAAACTTAGTAGCACACCAGGGTATTTAATTTTTTGTTAAGGTTTTAAATCCCCCTCATGTCGTGAAAAATACCATAAAAAATTATGTGCCAAATTTCAGCTCAAAAAATGAAAAAGCCCCCTACCACTTTATTTAAAAATTGAAAAAAAAAAATGAAAAATTATAATTTTTTGTGAGGTATGCAAAACCAAAAAAAAATACAGAGTAAGCTATGAATCTCAAACTTAGAGGTGTAGTAATTATGGGTGGGTGTTTGTATTAAAAAAATAGACCCCTTAATTGCCCCCTTCCATGTTATTAAATTTTGAAAACATTAATTTGACACCATTTTTACTAGATTTTAGAGGTTAGTTTTTCAGTGTACACGACAAAAAATTATTAAATTTTCATGGTGAAATTTAAAGAGCGATTTATGCTTAAAACAGTGGTTTTTAACCGAAGTGACTAATTGTTTTAGCGGCTGAGTAATTTGCAAGTATGGTCTGTTTCTTCAAGCAAGATAGTAAAATAAAAATCGCACAGTGAATATTTTCAAAACAGATTCGAATATTGGATGTGCGAATATACTGCGTAGTTTATTTTATAAAACATAACTATATTCTATGCACAAACATATACTATTCAAACCTGTTGTAAAAATATTTACTGTGCGATTTTTAATTTACTATCTTCCTTGAAAAAAACAGACCATAAAGGGCATGCTAAAATCGTCAAAAATGACGTGCACCGATGGACTAAAAATGGTGTCCAAACCAAATGAGATTTATTTTGAAAAAGTATTGGTGTTTTTAAAGTACCAACATATAAGGTAAGTTATCATTAAAAAATAAACCGATTTAAAAATGGTCGAGCAACATGTATTGGTTCACTTCAAATGGATTGATCCTGCACTGAAAATAAGTTCGCGTACTCGGTGCGTAATATAGGGGAAGTCGGGGTTAATTGGGCCGCTTTTTTTATATTGAGTTTTTGAAAAACCTGTTAACAATTTTTAAATATTTTCTAAAGCAAAAGGTATGTTAATACTACAGTTAGAACATATTAATACTTCAGACAAATATTATTTATATAAAAAAAGTTATTAACGATAAACCAGTTTACCCCGCTGGACCAGTTAACCCCATAGGGCAGTGTTAACTGGACCACTACTCAGGGTTAACTGGTCCCCTAACAAAAATGTATTGTATTGTAATTATTGTGAATAAAAACGATTTGAAATCAAATAAAATTTAATTCTAACATAAAAATAGAAATATGTTAAATATTAGATATATCTGAGGGTTAACTGGTCCGGGGTTAACTGGATATGGCCCAGTTAACCCCGAACTAATTAATATTGACATAAGTGGTCCAGTTAACCCCGAACCAGTTAACCCTGAGTCACACCACTGAATAAAATCATAAAATTTTATTACTTAATAAGATATTAGAAGGCGGAAATTATGCAGAATAATTAATAAAATACTCAGTATATTAGATAAAATATTAGTCTAGATCCTCCTATTAATAAAAAAGTTTTAATTAAAAAATAAAAGTCACTTTTCATCGAAAAAAATTAACTTTCTTTACTACAACTTACACGTGGACAACACGGTCCGTCATAATACTTTAAACAATAATACTAACTAAATATCACTAGAATTTGACCTAAGGCGCCAATACTAATAAAAAAAGTTAATAAAATCCAGGTGGACCAGTTAACCCTGTAGCCCAGTTAACCCTGACTTCCCCTACTATTACATAGATATCTTCGAAATTATTGTAATTTTAAACTAAGAAATTTTAACATGATAGAGCTTTTTAATAAATTAGTGTAATATATTTGTTTTTAGGCCTTAAGAGACATCCAAGAAAGTCTGATAAATCTAAATACGCTAGTTGAAATTAAAGCTGATATACAAGAAGAATCTCTGTTACTGTCAAAAATGTTATAGCAAGAAAGAAATTAAATAGTTTTTATACTTTTATAATTTATTACCCAGTATTTGTTACATTTTTTTACATAAAAAAAAAGTTTTTTTTTACTAAGGATTAATTTTTATGGTTAGTTTTTTAATAAAATTTATCTACGCCCGTGAGTTGATAATCTCTTAACTTACGAATTTTGCGTGAGTTAAAAGCTTCTTAAGGGAACGTTCAAGTATTACGTAACGCAAAGTTTGATCATTCAAAATGACCCCCACCCCCCCTAGGAGCGTTACGTAATACTTGAACGTTCCCTAACTCACGCATTTTCATTTAAGCACTCTTTTTTAAAAAAAGTCCCCGTTTATTGCTAATAACTTTTAAACGAAACGTCCGACAGCAGTGGTTCTGGGACGCCCCCACGCTGAAGGCGGGGCCCCGCGAGAGGTACCCTATAATTTTTAATTTCCTAACCACCCGTCGCGGTTCCAAATCCATGGGATTTATATTAAAAGAGAAATAATTTAAAAGTTCAAAATTTGTCCAAAAGTTAGGTTACAAATTTCGGCCTATCAGAACGGGCGTTAAAACCCGGCGAAATGTTCGAATTGACAGCCTATTTCCTCAGATTTCATCTAACGATACCCTGACTTTCAAATAGGTAGAACTACCCCAAAATTTAGAGTTTCGGGGTGATTTTTGTATAGAATGGCTTCCTTGACTATCGAATTTAATGTGCGTTCCCGAAATAAATCCCTTTTATTCCCGGCAAGTGTGAAAAAACAACGGTAATACACGTGAGAAGCCACGTACTGAATCTGGGGTTGACGACAAATGTTACTCTGAAATTAGGCTCTAGGTGAGATTTAGGACCAGAAATTGAATCTACACAACCTTACCAAAAGATTGATGTACCACAAGTCCGGTGTCGATAATCAATAAGGGCCTAAGCGACATAAGCATTGTTATGTCTCAGCTCTCCTCAAACAGCTATGAATTTCAGCATTGGACTTTTTCGTTAATAACTTTCTGAAAACAATTTTTTTCCGGCCCAAACCTTTACCAATTAATTTTTGATACTTCAACGATTCCATTTTATACCCGATACCCCAGTTCTGAACTAAAATTAAGGTGCTGGGGGTGTCAAAAGCCTGGGCTTTTGAGCTTCACAACTTACGGGCGTAGTTAAAATATTGTACAATACATTTGAGTTAACCCTTGGATCGTAAATATCTATTTTAACAGGTTTAAGCTAATTAAAGTGGGTTCATTGTATCAAAGCAACTGAAGGCATTTCAGAAGGAGGAATTTCTGACCTCTAGATTTTTTTCTAGAGGTAAAAATGGGGTTATAAGTTTGCTTTGGTGTATGTTTTCCTTAAAAAAAAGTATTCAATAAATAATAAATCATTTATTATAAAATTAATTTTAGTGATTAACAGTAATTCTTACTTACTAAACAACAAACATTAAACAATTAAATAGCTAAACAGTAATAATAGGCATAACTAAACAACAATATATATAATAATATATTTGGACAGTGTTTTGCAATAACAAACCCTTTTTAAAATGATAGTACCTAGGGTGTTGAAGATTTTACTTAATATCTTTTAAAAAAATTTAATTAAAAATTAAAATTCAAATTTTGTACATGGTATAATACATGAACAAGTGAAGCAAATGGTTAATTTAATTTTTTTTTATTAAGGGACCTTTCAAATAAAAATAACTGTACAAAGTTTTCTTGTCCATGATGGAAAAAAAAATAAATTTCCGAGTGAGTTCCGATTGGTTAAAATGCAATTTTTGGCATTTGTAAGCTTTTTTTTATCCTAAAATTCTCGGTTATTAATAAAGATCATCTGATATCTATATGGGGTTTTTGCCATTGTTTAGGTAAAGAGTTGTCTAACGTCGCCCTTATTTCTATTTTTTTGTTTTTAATACATTTAACTTTAAAAATTATGAAATTTTACGTAATTTCAATCATAAAAACTAAGTTATTAAAGCAAAAAAAAATAAAAAAGGACGACATTAGCCACTCAAGTAACTCTAACTGTACAGTAAAAAAAAAATCTTAATATCCTTAATTATAACTGAGAATTTTCCGCTCAAAATGTGGTCTACAAAGGCGAAACATGTCATTTTAACATTTGGGCTAACATAACCTAATATACAGTGCGATTATAAAGTGCCGAACAGTTTGAAAAGAAAATACTCTTCGTTTGAAGCCACGCCTCTGTTAGAGTTGTGAGCGACAAGCCCATGTGATTGCTACGTACAACAGCTCGGTGGCCAGTAAAACGCACACAGCTTTCTTGCATTTAACTCATCGCTAATGCCAGTTTTGCATTAAAAAGTGTTCGGCACTTTATAATCGCACGGTATATTATATTGCATAACACAATCCATTTATACCTAGACTAAATTTAATACTTGAACGAATTGTATTTTATAATTTAATATAAACTATAAAAATTTCAACAAATAAGTCATATTTTAACTTTTTGTAGATTTACTTTTTGTAGATCTACTTTTAAAGGTTTTATTCAAGATTTACTTCTTAAATAGGCATTCAAAAGAATAATAAATTACTCTTGAATGATTTTATTTCTAAAAATTTACTTTCTAAATGTTTATTTATTAGTAATTTACTTTCTGAAGATTTTTTTTCAAAACATTAACTTTCCAACGGTTATATTTCTAAAGAAATAATTTCCCCTAAATTACTATCTAAAAATTACTTTCTGGCGATTTCAATTATGCATATTTCTAGAACAAACTTTACTTTTAATTCAATAAAAGTAATTTACCTTAGGTAAATCTCAAATTATTAAACAATGAACATTAAACATATTAAATATATAAACAAACAATATATAATATGTACTAGAGCAGATACTGTTTTTGAATGATACTATTCATAATTTAAAATAAACTATAAAAAAAATCAATTTTATTAAACATTTTTTAATTCTCTGAAGATTCACTTTTTGAGATCTTCTTTCTAAATGTTTACTTTTGAAGATTTACTTTCTAAATGTTTATTGTGAGAATTACTGTCGGAAGATTCTACCTCTGAAGATCTACTTTCTAGTTTTACTTTTTGAAGGCTTGCTTTTTGTAGATCTGCTTTGTAAAGCTTTGCTTTCTAAAAATTTACTTATTGGCAATTTACTTTCTGAGTAATTACTTTCTGTAGAACGCTTTCTGAAGATCTACTTTCTATTTGTTTACTTTTTGCAGATTTTTGCTTAATTCCTCAAAATTGACTTTCTAAATTATAATTTTCTGAAGAATTATTATTTGAAGAATGACTTTCTAGCGAATCAGATGGGTTAAGGTTAAAGATGTGTTTATACTATTACTAGTAGGAGTATATTATTTATTTTGATTAAGCATTTTTCTGAAATAAACTTTCTATTTAATAAAAGTAAATCTTAAATTACTAAACAAATGATAGTTACTTATTAACAAATGTAATGTAAATGTAATACGTTAAAAAGTATCGTTTTTAACGAATAGTATTTAATATAAACTACAAAGAATTAACAAATAATTATAATCAAACATATTTTAAATACCTTTTAAGATTCACTTTCTGAAGATCTGCTTTGAGAAGTTTTACTTTCTAAAGGTTTACTTTTTGAAGTTTTACTTTCTAAAGGTTTACTTTTTGAAGATTTACTTTCTAAATGTTTACTTTGTGAAGAATTACTTTCCGATCTCTAAAGATTTACTTTCTAAAGGTTTCGTCTTTTTAGGCTTACTTTCTAAAAGCTTATTGGTATTTTACTTTCTAAATCATTACTTTCTGAAGAAAGACTTCCTGAAGATCTGCTTTCTGTACGCTTACTCTTTGCAGATTTAGTTTCTACCGGCTTAAATTCTGAAGATTGAGTTTTTATATTATTTTCTGAAGAATGACTTTCTAGCGATTCAGGTGCGTTAAAGATCTGTTTATACTACTACTATAAATTTAATTTCGATCAAGCATTTTTCTGGAATAAACTTTCTATTTAATAAAAGTAAATCTTAAATTACTAAACAAATAATAGTTACTTATTAAATGTAAAACTTTACGTATCGTTTTTTAACGAATAGTATTATAATTTAATATAAACTAGAAAGAATCAACGAATTATTATAATTAAACATATTTTAAATACCTTAAGATTAATTTTCTGAAGATGTGCTTTGAGAAGTTCTACTTTTTAAAGGTTTACTTTATGAAGATTTACTTTCTAAATGTTCATTTTGTGAAGAATTACTCTCAGAAGATCCGATCTCTGAAGATTTACTTTCTAAAGGTTTCATTTTTGAAGGCTTACTTTCTGAAGATTTGCTTTCTAAACGTTTGCTTTCTAAAAGTTTACTTATTGGTATTTTACTTTCTGAATCATCACTTTCTGAAGAACGACTTTCTGAAGATCTGCTTTCTATACTTCTACTTTTTAAAGATTTACTTTCTACCGGTTTAATTTCCGAAGATTGAGTTTCTAAATTATTATTTTCTGATAAATTATTATCTGAAGAATGACTTTCTGGCGATTCGTGTGGCGTTAAAGATCTATTTATGTCTAATATGAACTTAATTTCAATCGAGTGTCTCTCTGGAATCAACTTTACTTTCTGTTGACCCCTTAGTACTAAAATAATTAAAACAATTAAGAAAATATAGACAAGTTAAAATTAATATTCTAAAAAGAATCCTGAAAAAATAACTTTTTCTCTTATAAGACCATTTTTAAGTTTTAAATATTTAAAAAATAATGAGATTTTTTTTGACCAATCACAGACAATTTTTTACCTTCTTAAAAATAAAATATCATGGATCTTTGGTAATAAATTTTAAATTTTACACCAAAGCGTAAGTTAATAAATATTTCCAGATTTATTAACAGACAGTTACTAGAAAAAGTATAAAACATAAAAAAAAAATATTTTTCGTTATTTGACCTAAACAATCTAACAAATCAAAAGCGTTACAGCAATGTAACTATTATGAATTGCAATTTTTAATACTTTTACATTTTTTTTTACTTTTTCTGCGTTTAATTTTTTTGTTATATTTAATTTGTTATGGAAAAAATCTTTTTTTTTTGAAAAAAATATTTACATTTGATTTTTTTTATAATATAAATATCGACTTGTAAATTTCAAAACATTGTATCTCAAAAAAAAAATCCTTTCGAAAGTTACAAGTCAATATACAATATTTACCAAGAACATCGTAAAACGCTCGAGCCATTTTCATTTTGCTGAAAGGCCTTTCTGTAATATCTTCCAGGGTAACTTTTCCAAGCCTTCTCACTAGTTGTAAAGTCCTTTCTTGTCTATAAAAAATAATACAAAATAACACCAACACACAAAAAACAATCTCGAATGCGGCAGATTAGAAAAAGTCAATTCTTACGTATTTTGAGTCGCTTAATCTGAATCAGAATTTAAAAGTTAGCGTTCAAAATGGCGGATCCAATATGGCGGATTAGATTTTTAAAGTTAACAATATTTACGGTTTCGTTGTTTCCAAAGCACACTGCGCAAAAATGATTTTCGCTCAAAATATAAGACTTGATCAGCCCGTGTGATAAATTATCGTAATCAGAAAAAAAGTGTATTCAAAAATGTAAAAATCCAAAATAGCGCCCATAACAAAAAACGAAGTTTAGTGTTGTAACTCTGGCATCTAAAATGACATGGAAAATATGATAACAGATGTGCAAAAAAGTACTTTAGCAATGTTTCAATTAAAAACGTCTAGGTTGTCGGTTTTCGCTCAAAAAAATAAAAAGAAACTCGGGGTTTTTATTTTTTTTTTGCGATAATTAAAAAACAAAAAATGTCAGGTCAGATTTATTTTTCAGATTATTGCCCAGCAAGTGCAATTTTTTTCTAATTTCACCGATCTTGGATCTTTTATAATAATCGAGATATCCATGCTTACGGTCGAGAAACGGGCACCCTGTTGGGTTGTACACCTACAAATCTCTCCGAAATTGCAAATGCTACATTAGAAAAGTTACCATCAAAATCTCGAAAAGTGTACAAACCATGAATTCAGCCTACGAAAAAAATTTAATATGGGCTAAGGAAGGTTTAAGTTTATCCCGAAAGTGTTTTATTGGCCTATTTTAATTAAAAAAACATACTTTATTATCGAATAAATTAAATGCAAAAATTAATATAAAAAATAATATTTAGGATGCTTGAAGAAAAAATAGTATGTTTCACTCGGAGGAAAAGTGTTTTTTTTTACTCGTCTGTAGTTTTCAGACTCCACTTCGCGTCGTCCGTAAACTCTACAGACTAGTAAAAAAAGCTTCACTTTTATATACTTTTATATACTATTTTTTTTACCTTCTTTGAGAATTAATCGATCGTTCTCTGTCTTCAGAATCGATCGAACGCTCGCGTCTTCTCTCCCCGGTTTCGATGGAACGCCTTCTCTCGGCGCCTCTTTGTCGATCTATTTCTTCTCGTCTCTGTCGTTCCATTTCTTCCTGTCTCAGTCGCTCCAACTGTTCTTGTCTCTGTCGCTCTAATTGTTCTTCGACTTCCTGAACCGGTTGGATTTGTTCTTCGATTAATGGTGGTTCAAGAATTGGTTGTTCTGGCAATTGGATTGGTTCAAAGGTAATCGGCTGTTTTGGAATTTCAGCTAGTATTTCCCTGGTAGAAAATTACGTCAAAAAGATTTTTCCACTTTTTTTAGAGAATTATGTTAGGTAAATGTGCGCTTGTCAAAGGGTACCCTAGTAGAAATTTAACGTTAGAATAACGTTTTTCTAACGTTAGAAAAGTGTATAAAAGTACGTTATAAAATATGTGCAAATGTCCCGCTTTTTAACGTTAGAATCAAACGTTAATCTAACGTTAGATTTTTAAGTTAGAAATACGTTATAAGTACGTTTAATTTCTAACTTTCGGAGGGGGCGTGGCCAACTAGGAAATTTCTACCTGCATCATAAAATAGCAGCGGGAGAGAAGTTAGGTTTTTTTTGCCGTCAGTTGTCTTTAAAGGTGTATCATTGTTTTTATCTGCTTTAAAATGGACTGTTACTGTATCTGTTACCCTCAAACCTTGGGGATTTTCAAATTTACTTAAAAAATTTACGGGTAAGTAGCTTTAAATAATTTATACCTATAAGCGCCATTTTGCAATGGCGTTGCAACAAGTTTTTCTTCAAAAACAAGTGCTTTTTCCTACGACCACCTATAAAACCAAATTCCACACGATTAACAGAGTAAGAAAGTATATTTCATAGGCGTGCGAAATAATGTTATACATGTGTGGGAAAATTTTTCAAAATATTTACCATTCTATTAACCCTGGAACCTGACTGTGGGGTCAATATGATCTTGAATCAAAAGAATCATAATCTTAAATCAAGATTATAATTCTGTTCATTTAAGATTATATTATCTTAAACCAAGACTTGGTGTAAGATAATATGATCTTGGATAAAGATAATATGATCTTAAATCAAGATAATTACATACTTGGTTTAAGATAATATGATCTTAAATAAACGGTTTAAGTGGCTTTGATTTAAGGAAATGTCCTTAAATCTAGGACCTCAAATGCCAAGATCACGGCGGACTTGATCCAAGACAGTCATGGCGTTGAACATATCGAAAGCCATGTCGGCCTTGGTTCAAGATCGTTTTGCTTTGATTCAAGATATGCTTTTTTTCTGTGTGGAATGGAGAAAGAAGCTACTTTGCATAATTAGGACCGATTTTCCTACGGCTAAGTTTATTTTGTTTTATTTCATATAATTATTCTTTGAGTTTCAAATAATGGTCAAAGCAAACAACCAGTGGATATTGGTAAGAGGGGATCTAGGTCAACAGCTTAAAAGGCTCTCTCGACGAATTCTGACTTTGGAAGCGTTCAAGCATTACGTAACGCAAAATTTGGCCATTTTTGACCGGTTAACCGAAAACCGGTTATTGGCTATGATTTTTCATCTCTAATTTTTTTTGTTTAGAGGATTTAGTTAACTGTTAACCCGCCGTGTGCAATAAAATTTGCAAGGAATCCGTCTCTTTAAGCCTAGATCATTGTTAAAAACGTGATCCAATAAACATTTTATAAGTTTATAATTTCTTAAGTGTTACGTAACAATTTTACTGACACCCCCCCCCCCCTCTGTAACGCGGCGTAACGTTTTCGAGACCCCTCCACCCCCGCCTAGCGCGTTACGTAATACTTGAACGCTCCCTTTACCCAATGCCTATGTACTAGCCTGATACCTCAGTTTTCTACTACACACCGTTTTCGATATAACTAATCCCAAACTTCTTAAAACAGAAAAATTAATTTGAATTTTGACAAATTACACAATATTTTTGAAAATAGGCATTCTAGGGTTTTCATTCTGAAATCGAATTCAATGTTAAAAATTAAAAATTAAAAATTGCGGATCCAATATGGCGTCGGAATTTTAAAAATTATTAGATATTTTTGAGGTCACTGAAATAAAATGTTAAAATGCAAAATCAAAGGATCCAATATTGCGTCGAACCAAAAAATGCCATATGGCATTTTCTTAATGGTTTCAGCGACCTCAAAAATAATCAGTAACTTTCGGCAATTTTTTTTGAAAATTTCGATTCCATATTGGATCCGCCATTTTGAATTTTAAATGTTTAACATCGTATTCGATTTCAGCAACCACAAAACTCTTGGATACTCATTTTCAAACTCAAGACCTAGATCTAGTGTCCCTGGTTGTTGGGCATCAATCTTGGGCAAAATTTTAGGTGCTTTAGTTTTTTTGGAGTTTATTTTATTATCATAAAGTGGTTTTAACAGACTAAAATATTGCTTTCAACAGGTAAAAATTTTTACAAAGACAGCTGCTGTTTCTGATCTGTTGCTAAAACTCAGCCCTTAATTAAGGTCCAAGAAATAATTACCGGGGATGGACTTCTGGAACCATGGGTTCTTCTGAAACTCCCGGAACTGGCATTATTGGTCCCTCCAAGGCGGGTACTTGAGGTACCGCAAATTCCGCTGCGGGTACTGGAGGTTGAACGAGAATTCTAGGAACTTCCGCTCTATAGAGAAAAAATAAGACAATGTTTTTTGGAAAAGATTTTTGTATGTAATTTCAACGCAAAACTTTAAATTGTATTAAATTATTAAATATTTTATGGTAAAATATATACTTTTTCGTTAATTTTGCTACAGTTTTCTTTACTTTTATAGACAAGAGTGTGCTCATTCTAACACTTGATATAGTAAATTCATACTGTATTTAGAGTTGGAATGGATTCATTCTGTCTAAAAAGTGTGAGTATTTACCTTAATTCTAAACCAGTCGTAGAAAAATTATTTACTTTGCGCTGTTCCCTAGTAGAAATTTAAGATTTGAACGTATTTTTCTAACGCGTTTTTAGTGTACAGATGCCCCGATTTTTAACATTAAAATTCCTAACGTTGGTTGCCTAATGTTAGAATAACGTTTTTGCTACTTTTGGTAAAACTAACGTTAAATAAACGTTAGGCATCTAACATTCAAACCACATTTATCTAACCTTAGGTAAAGTGGTTTTAACGTTATTTTTATCAGGGTTATTTTTATTAAACAAAATTTTTAAAAATTTCGTATAAAAATATTTTGTAATTTTTGAACACTCACTCTGTTGTAATTTGTATCCCAAGTTCACGTTCCAGATCCATACGAATGTCTTCTAATCCAGGGAAAGTTAATAAAGGCACTTCATCCCTGCATATTTAAATTTAATTAGGACACGTAATATTAACCCTTTCGGTCTTGTAGGGACATATATGTCCCAGAAGATGTTCAAAAATCCCTTTTGCTCCTGTAGGGAAATATATGTCCCAGGAAATGTTAAAAAAATCCTATAGCTAAAAAAGAACATTTAAAAAACACAGAACAGGGACATTTTAGTATTTTATATATCGTCGGCTTACAAATAAAGAGCACTAAGTCCAAAAACAGGTTTTGAGATATTGACAAATTTAACTTTCATTGTTGTTTTTTAATTTTTGTAATAATTGTTTTTGAAAAAAAAACTGCCGTAAATTGCACTGACATGTTTGGACATAATAATGTCCTATTTGCAGTTAAATAAAGATAAATTGAAGTAGTTTAATTCAACTAAATTTGAAAAAAGACATGGACTTAGTGCCTTTTACTTGTAGGCCCACGACGTCGGCTTACAAGTAAAGAGCACTAAGTCGATAAAATAATATAAAAAACAACTATTTAAAATTAAAACCCTTCTATTAATTAAACGTAATAACTATAAAGTAGAAAACAAGATATTTACATAAATTTTCAAAAACTAGATTTTTAAAAGAAGGGTTTGGACTTTTTGATTGTTTAAAGAACGTTTCCAAAATTAATAATAATAATTAATTAGTATTAATTATATGAAACTGCTTACTATGCCAGAACTAAGACAGTTTTCAGAGGGCATCGGCTGTGCCGGCAAAGAAGCCTCTCCTAAAGTCAATAATTATAATGAATCATCATTAATGATAAAACACTTCACGGTGCATTTCTAGGGGCTGTTTTCCGAACTTGCCGCGAACTTTAGTTTTTTTTTATATTCTTGTTATTTCTGTTCTGTCTCTATTCCATCAACTTTAACATAGCAAAATTTGAATGCGTTTGTCAGTACAATAAATAACGCGATATTGTATAATATAAATGATTCAAGCAATCATATTTTTATAAATTAACTCTTTTTAGAAAGTCGCTTAGTGCAGAAACATTTGAAATAATCTACAAGTAAAACGCACTAAGTGACTTAGTGCCTATTGCCAGATAAAATTTTAATCAAAATCAAATTGGTGCGTTTTGTATAGTGGGTAACTCCCTTGGCAGTCCACCTAGAAGTTAGTTTGGTTTACCTATACATAGATGATCAACAATTAATTACAGTGCCATTAAAATCCCATTTTTGCAAAAAAGTGACTTAGTGCCTTTTACTTGTAAGCCAACGATATATATAAAGTCCAAACCTGATATCAATACTTAACTATTACTAACTAAGTTACTAATGGGATATATTTGTTCAGCTTTAAAACACTATATGTGACCCTGCACAAAGAAACCCAGTTAGTGTGTCAAATTTACGTATTTATTTTTTTTTGTCGAAATTTAGAAAAAATATATAAACCGCTGCAGAAAGGGGTGATATTCTCCCTAGTACTTTTTTAGTTTGATCTAGATCAAACTAGCTATTTTAGATAGAGTAATTTTTAATATATATAATATTTAAAAAATGGTAACTTACGTGCGTCGTCTTTTTGAACTAGTTTCCTCCTCGCTGAATTCCTCAAAACGCCTGAAATAAGAATAAACTAAAAGTGGTACAGTTCCACCGCACTTAATTTTTCGCGAAAAGATAAGTTTTTAGATTTTAATTATTTTGGTTGTCATTTTTATAATCAGTTTTCATTATAAAAAAAAAACAAATATAAATTTGTATGCGCATATGCCAAAATTGCATAAAACATTACGCCCTTATGTGAATTTTCCGGGGAAACTAGTCACAGCAGTTGTTATGTTAGTAATTTACTATTCGCGCACAAAATTGCTTTTTATTTCTTCAGTAAACTACCCTTATTTGGGAGTAGAGAAAACCCCCCTGAGCAACTTAAGTTTAAAGTTTTTGTCTGTCAAACGGACTTTTGGACGGACAAAAAAAAATCAAAATCAGTTTTTCGGAATAATAACGCATATACAATAAAAATATAGTGAACATTTTCTCGCAAGCAAGTCACGTTACTATCGTGCGCTCTTTCCCATTCTATGATTATCAACGGCAAAGTGGGAAGGACATATGGTCACGTGACTTGCTTCGGAGAAAATGTTCACTATAATTCAGTAGAGGAAACAATTGGAGTATGGGAGAAGACGTAAAATGTTACATGACCTAGAAAAAAAAAATGTAAAGAAATTTGGAAAAGAACGACAACCTCATTACACCATAAAAGGACACTAAATTGGATTAAGGTTTTGAAAATATAAAGGGTGATTTTCAAAGCTGGCTTGTCCCTATAACTTTTTTATTTACAGAGGTAAAAGGGAAGAATTTACATGGTGTATACAGGGTGATCAATAACTGGCTTGCCAACATTTAAGAGGTGACTACATCCAAAAATATCAAAAAAAGTTCCTATAAAAGTTGGTCCGGAAATAAGCCCTAATGGAGCTACGGCCATTTAAAATTGTATAAAAATAAGGTTTTTAATTAATAACTCTGGTACCCTTTAAGCTAGAGCGACGAGCGTTTGCATGTATACTAGTATTAATAAGGGCAATAAGTTTATGTAAATTAATTTTTATGAATTTATCCAGAGGCGTGGGTGGGCCCTAGTCTAGGTTATTATAGGACTTACCGTTTGGACGTTTCTGCTGCCAAAGCACTTGGCTCTGAGGGTCTTCCCAAAGTCGAGGGTCTTCCCAGCTCTGACATTTGAGCTGATCTTTCTGCGGCACTCAAAGAATCCGTTCTTCTGGAGTCAGTCATGGCGGAAAGACTCCGCCACCTTAGGGGCTCCTCGCGAGGAATGTCCTCGCGTTCTCGGCGGGCTTCGGCGTCCAAATCGTATAGGAAATCAAGAATTGTCACCAGGTTAAGCGGATTTCCTTTTATTTCGACTCTGGGTTGTTTTTGCGTGACAACATTTTCTTTGCCCGATATGATATCGTTTTTCTGAAAACATTTGAATATAGTCAAAGTCAAATAGTGAAAAGGCCCTGTTTTCTACATGTACAAATTTTCAGGAAAATATTGTAAACATTTAAAGATAATCACCCCCTCACCCCCGCGGGAGTAGTTAGAAATATTTTATTATCAGATTCAATTTCAATGAGAGATTTAGCTCAGCGGTCTAAGGCATCGATATAGCATTGACACTGAGCTAATGATCGTGAGTTCAAACCTCACTGGCGCCAATTGCCTTTTTCATTTAATTAATAATTGAAATTTGGCGAAGGCGTACTCCCTAGATATATTGGTTCGAAAGTCAATTAAAGCCGGTGGTTCCCTCTACTACTAGCCCACACAAGTCCTGGACTTAGGGGATGCTTAATTAAGTAGAATAGTACGAGGTTAAAAAAACAAACATATAAAATTTCAGCAACCTCAAAAAACCCTTTATAAACATATTCACGAAAATATTGCGTTGAAACTTCAAGATATTGAAATTTTTGTCAATATTGAATAGAATTTCAATGGTACGTGTGAATAGGCCTTATTTGATGCCCTGCTTGTTCATAATAAATAAAACAATATTAGTTATAAAGAGAATTCGTAAAACCATATTGCCAAATCGATGGTCCTCACTTAGTCAGCTGGCCGTACAGAGCATATTTCAAACCAAAAGATATACAGATCGTTAACAGCGCCACAGCGGTCAACCGTTAAACTAAAAATATACAGATAACCGTACAGGTTACAAAGTGAGGACTTTTTATATATATAATTCCACCCCCTGAGGGGCGGGTGATAGTTTTCGTATTCTAACTACACCCCCTGAGAGGCGGGGGTAGTTTTCTTGAAATTTTTCAAATTAGACTTTTTGAGGTCGCTAAAACTAAATATTAAAATATTTTTTTAAAATCCATCCCTGAGGGGCGGGGAGTAGTTTTCGTGAAAATTAGTATATTGGGGTTTTAAGGCTGCTGAAAGTGAATCTGATAATTTCACGCGCGGATCTGAAAAATGTGTAGGTACTCACGGAACATCTGTTAATGGGCCTCGATCGTCTAGGTATGTGCTTTTTAATATGACTCCTCGGTGGAGGTGGGCGTATTTCCCTGGTGGGTTCTCGTTCTGGTTGAATTTCTGCCAAAGGCGGTCGAACTTCAACATCTGGCCTTGGAGTTTTTTCTTTTGTGGGTGGAGCTAGTGTTTCCTCTGGAGGTATTTCGGATAGCGGGACCTGAGGTTCAACTTGTGTCGGAGGCTTCTTGGCTATAAGTTCCCAACAGTAATACAATCAAAACTCCGAAATTATTGATTATAATCAGACTTACAAATTTCGGTAAATTTTTGGACCCGAGAAGACAAAAGTGTTTTCTGAAGTATTTTTGCGAACTGAATTAAAATCAGTAGCTCGTTTCCCGCCATCAGGTCAAATTTTTTTGACTTCTCATGTTGGTAGTATTGTGGTCTCACAACGACTAAGAACCACAGATTTCATATGAGTATGAGCAAAGCCGGATTAACAGTGCAGTGGGCCCTGAGCCGCATAATTTCCGGGAGCCCCTATTATCAACTTTTAAACCTAGGTATATAAACCTATTGTAGTTGTTACTACTTCCATTTGGAAAAGCACTGCTCGTTTTGGTGCCCTTATCGTTCTTGGGGAATTATAAATAAATAAAGTACCCGGACAACATTTGCTATTTCACGTGGAAGTCATTATGACATCAGTAATGATTTTCTCTGAGTTCATGAACGCAGACAGATGACTCCTCATTGTAAAGTCATTACGAGATCATGTCATGAAGATCTAGCAGCGGTCTACAGAATGCGCATGCGCAAACTTTAAATTAACCGCGAAATTTAAAATTAAAAAAAAAGAAACACACCTTTTTGCTTATATCTTGAAAACGAGAAGAGATACCAAAAAAATAACGAAAAAATCAACCCCCCTAGACATACGCCCCCACATAAATCTATTTTCAACAACTTGAGGACACCGGGAATCCCGGTCCGGGATTTTACCACTGGGAACTTCCCAGTGGGAATGTTCTCCAAGGTGACTGGGGGCTTAATTCCTCTAGACTAAAGCCTCCAGATATCTACGGCTCACCATACCAATCCGATAATGTGTATCGAATTAGCTGACCAGTAAGTTAATTACTAGTTATTACCAGTAGTATATCCTTATACAGACAGCTGCATTTTAATACTAGTATTCCTTTATTCGTTTAAAAAGTTTAGTTAGTGGTAGAAAATAACATGTGGCACCACCTATCGCATAACGCTGTCAAGTGCACTGAAATTGAAACATTACAGGAGCCTGTACTATTCGGCAATCGTTCTCAATCGGGTCGCGGGCAACTTTTGCTATTTCACGTGGAAATCATTATGACATCATTTAATGATTTAACGTTAAATGTATACACCTCATAACAAACTCACAACATGATCACAAAATCATGAGATGTGCTCATCATGATGTTCGTATGAGTACAAAATGTGGAAATCATAACATGATGCTCTCATGAGGCCTATATGAGTTTATGAATGTTGTCCGGGTATAAACTATTGTATGAGGCATTTCTATAGTTGGGGGCCTATAGATGGTATGTTTTGTTTTATATTTTGTGCACAAGAATGGTTAAAATAGGCCCCTTGAAGGTACAATTCCCGAGTAAAAAAATAAAAAATGCTATTTTGGATACATTGGAAGGCTTAGTCTCCATATTTCTTTGGATCTTTAAGGGTATTTTCTGAGCGTCGATGATCATGATGCATTATTACTATTTTTTAAATATTTAAATTTTTACCCAAAAAGTCTTGGGTGGACCCCCCGATTGGTGGGCCCTGGGCCTCCGGCCCACCCGGCCAATAGGTTAATCCGGCCCTGAGTATGGGATCTGTGCTAAGAACTGATGGCGATGTTTCAATCGTATTCGATATGTATTTTTATGGTTCTCAATCGAAAAGTAATCAGAAATTATGTTTTTCTACGACTGCTTTAGAATGAAATAATTACACACACTTTTCAAACACAGAGTGAATACATTCTAGCTCTAGATACGGTATGAATATTCCGTATCAAGTGTTAGAATGAGCACATGTAGTGCCATCTCTTGTTTATAAAAGTAAAGAAAACTGTAGCAAAATTAGCAAAAATATATATATATATATATATATATATATATATATATATATATATATATATATATTTTACCATGAAATATTGAATAATTTAATGCAATTTAAAGTTTTGCGTTAAAATTACATAAAGTTTATTAGTTATTCTTAATATTTGACCAGTTTTTTATCAATTTAGTTCAAAAAATTAAAACTGCTCCATCTATTGTTAAATATTTAAACCTGATAACTGTCACAACAATCTGACATAACCTTCAATTTTTGCATTATAATTTGTAAATATGTTCTAAAATTAAATAAAAATCTTTTTTAAGTACTGATTTGATAAAATTATTAAATAACATTAATTGCTTTATTTAAAAATATATGTTTTCTTGTATTTACAATGTCGAGTCACAAAAACATTGTTTTTAACCTTGTCCGCAGTTTAAAGCCATACAGTGTTTCATATTTGCAGTCGAAGAAAAAGTATAGTCTACAACACGTATGGAATAGTTATTCCGCGCTTCCGGAATATTGTCTATTCCATACTAGTTATAGAATACTATTCCAAATGAAGTAATGATTTTTGGTTAAAATGGCTCATTCATTTATCTAAGAAATCTGACCTGATAGCAAAAAACGGACTGCGGATTCGTAATCAGCGCCAAAAAATACCTAAAAAACTGCTTTCAGCTGGTTGGATCAAAAACCGTGTAAACTTGTGTCATGGATTCAACTAGAGTGTCAGAAAACGTCACATTCTAGATTCAACTAAATCGGCCCGGGAAAAGGGAAAATTCAGTGTCTGACCTCATTATCTTAGAACATTAGACTGTTATATATCCGTTATTTATATTATTAACAGCGCCTGCGCTAGAATAATATACGGTAGTTTTGAATTTTCAAACAAATTCAAAAATCGTCCTAGATAAATTGGATATTAATTTTTTTCACGAAAAAATTAGAATTTTTTTTTCAAATGTCCGTCTGTCTGTCCGATGTCACGATTTTTGTGAACACGATAACTCAAGAACGAATTATCCGATCGACTTGAAATTTGAAATACACCAAAAAAACAAAAAAGTTATGGGGGGGTTAAACTACTAAAAAAAAAATCGAAAACCCCTGAAAGAAAATTCCGATTAACGTAACTTTTTCAGGAAAAATTACTTTTATTTTATGTATCAATTCTGCAAATTTTGAAAGTAATCCCCCAAAAACAAAAAAGTTGTAATTTTGTTATTATTTGTTTTTCGCAAAAAGAAAATTAAAAAAAAAATGAAAAATTTTGATATTTTTTTTAGGTAAGTTTTTTTTTAAGTTTTTAATTTTTTTTTCAATAGTCAATCATACCAAATTTGAAAATATCACATTTAACTTGGTTTTACGACAGGGTATATATGCATACCTTCTCGTTTTTTGGGCGGGGATTTCTTCTTTTTGGGTTCGACTGCTTCTGGCACAATTTCAGTCCGGGGTTCTGCCACAGCTTCCTCATCTCTAGCTTTTCTTTTGGTTGGCGTTTTTGGTTTTTCCACCACTGTTGGAACTAACTCAGGTTGAATCTGTGCAGCTTCAGCTTCCACCACTGCAATTTCTTCTTGAGGAGGTAACTAAGAAAAGTATTTTTTTTCATTACATGGAAATTATGGACCCTGGTTTTGCTTTCCCATTTTGAAAAATTTCAAAATTTTGGAAAAGCCTTGTATTCATGTAAAAATTTTCAATTTTTTTTGTTGGCATTTTTGCGTTTTATGACGTTTTATGTGGATATAAATCAATTTTGAGCAAAAAAAAATTGTCGGTCGATTTTCAAAAGAGAGCCCTGGTGCTACAGAAAAAAATTTTACAAACTTGATGGTCTTAATTTTTAAACAGTTTTATTATTCTAAATTTTACAAAAGATGCAAGAAAGCTCTAGCGCCACAAGCGAATTTTTTTATGAATTTCACGGGTAAGTTCTACAATCTTAAGAACACGTAAGAAAGCCCTAGTGTCGCACCATTCTTAAAGGGGCATAGTAGCTTTAAAGGCGGTTTTTAGACCTACTCTCGGTATACTATACCGGGTGAGTTTCAATTCATGGACACCCCCTAAAATGGAATTGTTTTCGACCCGATCAAAGCAATTTTTTTGGCTTATATTTCTTAACAAGGGCTAAAACATAGTGTAGAAAATATTTTTTTGCACTTCCGGTTTAGCCGGAAAAGTCAATTTTATTTTTTTTTTAATTACTGAATATTTGCATTTTTTAATTTAGAAAACATCTAAAAAAGTAATTTAATTAATTTGAATTTATTAAAAAAAAAACCTAATTGACTTAGTTTCCGGCAAAGCGGGAGTAAAAGAAAAAAAAGTATGTAATTTTTTAGCCCTTATGGTAGCGCACCAAAAAGATAAGGGATGTCATTTAAAAAAAAAAGTTGTGAAGGAAAAACTATTTTGAAAAATTTTAAGTACAAAAAAATTACATTTTACATAAAATTTGTTTTTTCCCACATTTAGCAAATAAATTAGATTTTAATCATGACAAAATAAGTCTTGTATGCAAGGGCGTAAATCTTTTTCTTCTATGGGGGGGGGTAATACCCAGGGCCGGCCTTTCAAGCCTCAAATATGGCGCCTCTAGCAAAAGAAAACCCCTAAAATAAAGCTTTGTGCGCCTACAAAAAAAAATGGTCCCCAAAAAATACCACAAGAAAAAAAGCGTTGTCCCTGACGGTTTCTACCAAACGTGGCTCCCCTACAAAAAAAATGACTGCGCCCAAAAAAATACCCTAAGACAAAAGCTTTGTCCCTGACGGTTTCTACCAAACTTGGCACCCAAAAAAATACCAACAAGAAAAAAAACTGTGTCCCTGACGGTTTCTACCAAACTTGGCGCCCTGCAAACAAAATTGGCGCCCACGCCTATGGGGGGGGGGGTAATTACCCCCATTACCCCATTTGGGGCAGTATGTAGGCTCAATGTGGGTTTTCCAACGGGCGGCCAACGAACCAATGTTTAATGGCTACTATTAAATGTTTCCGTGTATGTTTGTTTGTTCCCCTCTAGAAGCTAATCTTGTTGACAAATAAGGTTTATATTCTTCTTTATCATACACTTCTCTCGGAAAAAGGTTAACACTTAAAATTGTTTTGTCTTATATTGGATTGACTTATAAATAAAAAAAAATAGATAATTTGAACTACTTTTAAATTTAATTCAGTTTAATTTAGTCTTTCTGGGCCCCAGATGCTCGGGCGGCCCAAGTTGAGTCCCCATTTTGGGGAGGTGCCACTAACAATAAAGAACTTAAAACGCTCGAAAAAAAATAGATTTGGCAACCGTATTTCTGTATTTATGATAATGTTATGTAATTTTTTAATAAAAGGCATTCACATTAAATCTTTTAGTCATTTCATTACAGTCTGCCGAATGAGGTGGATCTTTCGTGATTGTTTGTGTGTTTTTAGTTCTAAATAGTGTGTACCTTTTGTGTTTTTACACTATATCGGATTATTATGAATTGTTTTTCAACCACGAGTATATGTAAGTAATTTTGATTATTAAGATATTTATTTTTCATTTCATTTTTATAATAAACGACAGCTGAAATCTCAAAATTAATCTGCCCAAGTGAGCCCCCATTTTGAGCGATAACACTGCACACAACTTCCTAACATTTATTATAATAAAATCAACAAAGATATTTCTGACTCACATGATAATGTTATGTAATTTTTTAACAAAAGGCATTCTAAATTTAATCTTGTTCATTTCATTACAGTCTGCCGAATGAAGTGGATCGTTCCGTGTTTTTTCTTGTGTTTTTAGTTCTGAACGTTATTAGTGTATGTTTTGTGTTTTTACACTAACTATATATGGCTTGTCGGACTACTTAGGAATAATTTTTCAACCGCGAGTGTAAGTGATTTTGATTACACTGGTCTACAAAAAACAATCTTCTCCAAGGACTAAACCTATCATGCCTTAAGTATTTTTGTGTGCTGAAACCGAATTTTCAATTTAAAAAATTTTTTACCGCGTATATTTCGAGTAAATCCCGGTTTTTATTAGACACTGGTTATACGTGCCAAAAAAAGTAAACTTTTTCGGATTCATCAGCACACAAAAATACTTAACGCATGCTAGCTAGGTTTTGGTCTTTGGAGAATATCTTTTTTCTTTTTTTGTAGACCAGTGTTATTAAGATAAATATTTTTTAACTTTGAGCAATTATGAGTAACTTTGGGGAACGGAAAATTTTTAATTGGGGAGGGGCAATTTACGACAGCTGAAATATCGAAATTAAGCTGCAGCTGAGCATGCCCAAGTGGGCCCCCATTTTGAGCGGTATCATTGCACAAAACTTTCTAAAGTTTATTATAATAAAATCGGCAACGATATTCCTGACTCATATGATAATGTTATGTAATTTTTTAACAAGTGCCATTGTAAACTAAATATTTTAGTCATTTCATTACAGTCTGCCGAATAAAGTGGATCGTTTTTGTTTGTTTTTTGTTCTAAACAGTATTAGTGTATGTTTTGTGTGTTTTTTTTATAATACTATAGTGTATTTAGCAATAATTTTTAAACCGCGAGTAAATGTAAGTAATTTTAAAACGATTTTGAACAATTTTTAATTACACAGCCACACAAAAAAAATGTCAAGTGTTTTTTTGGAGACCACTGTATTACCGTGTATTTTATGGAGCTGAACCCGAATTTGAGGTCAAAATAGCAACTCATCCGATTAGTTTTGGAGATAAACTCAAAAAATGTTAGGGAACATTCAAGTATTACGTAACGCAAATTTTGATAATTTTGGACACCCCCCCCCCCCTGTAATGCTATTTTCATATATCATTAACATGGGCGTAACACTCCAAAATGACCCCCTCCCCCCCTAGGAGCGTACGTAATACTTGAACGTTCCCTTATGCTCGTTTTACTCGAAAATAAGGTTTTTTGAGGTTATCTCTAAAACTAATTGGATGAGGTGCCTCAAAATACATAGGAATAAAATGGTCTCCAAAAAAAAATCCGGACCTTTTTTTTGTGTGGCTGTGTTATTTTGGAATAGAATTTTCATTAATATTAAATTTTATTTTTTTTTGGACTTTAATTGTGGACTTGTAAATAAATAAAACAGTTACTTTTTGAAATATTTTTGAATATAGTATTTAAAGGAAAGTTCAAGTATTACGTAACGCAAATTGTAACAAAATTCATACACTTCATACCCCGGTTCTCGCGTTATTATACGTTATAGAGATTCCATATTTTGGCTACCCCCCCAAATAGGGGGTGTGTTATGGGGGTAGCCAAAATATGAAATCTCTACTGCCTTACATAACGCGAGAACCGGGGTATGAAGTGTATGAATTTTGGTACAATTTGCTTTACGTAATACTTAAACGTTCCCAAAGTGCACTATTATGTGCACTTTGGCTTATGGGTTCTATATTTTAAGTCCAGGTACTTTTTGTCTACCTATCTCTGTTTATAGCATTTTGTAAACAGAGATAGGTAGATAAAAAGTACCTGGACTTAAAATATAGTACCCATGGTGTAAACTAAGCCTTTAACGGCGGCTATATTTAAAAGTTTATTTTTAAATTAATTTTTTTACGAGATGACACTACTGGCGGATCCGTGCACTATAGAATTCTATCAGTCTCATGTATAATTGCGGCAAATAATAGATTTCTATAGCTCACGGAGTCCACCTCATACATTTTTTGTGAACTTTTAAATATGGCCGCTGTTAAACTCTTATATTAAATACGGATTAGTTACATATTACTCTTTTTCGAAAAAGTACTTAAAAAAATAAAAACCTATAAAAACGAATTTTTGTTATGCGACCAATATTAAGCCCGATTTTTATCAAAAAAAATCCCATCCGAGAACTCGAGTTCTGTCCTACAGCTGCCAGTCCGATGCTGATTTAACGTCCAAAAACGTATTAATAACTAATTAAGTTATTTTATTTAAACTGTTATTTAACTTTGATCTCGGTTATTTTGAGGTAATTTTTTTAAACTAAATCTTTTTGTTACAGAACTACATAAGCTGGAGAAGTCAGTCATATAAACAGAGACAGTACAGGTAAGAAAACCTAGTAGTCCAGTCAAATAACGAAAAATTCCTATGTTAAATTGCATGGACTGATACTTTAATGTAGTGCATAGTAGCAGAACACTCCTGTTGGTTTTTTACCGGGTGATTTGCGTAAGGGATGTCCGCTATCTTAAATTTTAGAGGTGAGTGCGGTTATCTCGCTAAATATGCATCTTACGATAAAAATGCACATAACTAATTTTGTTAAGTAGAAAATTTACAACAATTTTTGTTTACATAATTTTTTTATTATATTAATAACAATCGAGTTATAAATATTTAAAAATGGCCATGTTGGGGGTGAAATAGTTTTTTTTCGATTATTCAGCCAAATTATTCATCGAAGGAAAAAAGTGGTTATGAGCAAACTTGTAGCTCTTGAAGTATTATATGTTATGCTTTTTCTTAAGTATTTTGTTACGGTTACAGTGGGCGGTTGCGCCCTCTGTAACCGTACCAAAGTACCTATGAAAATGAATAGTATATGAAACTTTTAAAAAGAGAATTTCGAAAGCTAAAAGTTTGCTCATATCATCCGATGAATAATTTGGCTGAAAAAAGTCCAAACCAATTCCACCTCCAACATGACTATTTTTAAATTAACCATTGTTATTAATATATTAAAAAAATGATCCCAATAAGAATTGTTGGAAATTTCCTCCTTAACAAAATTGGTTATATGCATTTTTATCGCTAGATGCATATTAAGCAACTCACCCCTAAAATTCAAGATATCGAACACCCCTTACGCAAATCATCCAGTGAAAAACTAACAGATGTGTTCTGTTACCATCCACTACTACCCTTTAAAATATCAGACCGTGTACATTTATTGCAATTTAAATTTATTATTTGACTGGACTATAGGTAATTAACACTAATATGTTATAGGATATAGGCAAGATCTATGTGAGTTTGTTTTTAACTGCAATGAAAACAACGGAAGTGGAAGTAGTGCTAATAGAAGAGTTGTGCCCAAAGGCACAGTTAATATAAGGCACAAAAGCAAAATAGTTTGGAATCTAAAACCGCCAAGAGTATACAGCCTAATATAATAATATTTTTTACAGGTACCATCAACTGAGGTGACTTCGGACGGAGTAGGTGACTTCGGACATTTTTTCGCAAAATCTTCTGAACCAAAGCACGTGTGTAAAAGTTGTGCGTTTGTATGTAAAAGTTGTGGAAATGAACCCCACAACTTGAGCACACAACTCCACAACTTTTACAAACGTGCTTTGGTTCAGAAGATTTTGAGAAAAAGTGTCCGAAGTCATCCTACCCCGTCAAAAGTCACCTCGGTGTTATAAATATTTTTTTATAGTTTAATCAAAAAAGAACATTGTTCATATTAATGTGTTGTTTGTGTTCTTATTTTACACACATATATTTTTTTATATATATATTTTTCAGGTATTATTTTTTATTTCAGGTATTTTATTTCGTTCAGGTACTATTATTTTCTTTTATGAATTATATCACTGGGTTAAAATGATAAGGTTCTATGTTCTATAGAAACCCCATAATGAAGAACTATATTTATTATATACTCTATTGTGTTGTTTGTGTTCTTATTTTACACACATATATTTTTTTATGTATATTTTTTTTTCAGGTACTATTATTTTCTTTTAGGCATTATATCACTGGGTTAAAATGATAAGGTTCTATGTTCTATAGAAACCCCATAATGAAGAACTATATTATACAATGTTGGTTTTATTATTTTCTTTTTTTCAGATAATGCTATATAATATATAGCCTATATTGTGCATTATGTATTTTTTGAAAAAAAAAAGTGTTCTTAGGTTAAATATTCTAAACATTTATTTTTTTTTCAGGTATTAATTACATTATAATGTAATATTAGTTTTTATTTGAAAGTTTACTAGGTATATTAATATTTTTTAATTGTTAAGGATATTGTTTATAATAATTTTGGTTATATTTATGTATATTTTTTTCAGGATATAAGTGTTTTTTTTTTTGTTTCAGGTACTATTATTTTCTTTTACTTTCTTCTTCTTTCACTGGGTTAAAGTGATAAGGTCTATGTTCTATAGAAACCCCATAATGAAGAACTATATTATACAATGTTGGTTTTATTATTTTCTTTTTTTCAGATAATGCTATATAATATATAGCCTATATTGTGTATTAGGTATTTTTTGAAAAAAAAGTGTTCTTAGGTTAAATATTCTAAACATTTATTTTTTTTTCAGGTATTAATTACATTATAATGTAATATTAGTTTTTATTTGAAAGTTTACTAGGTATATTAATATTTTTTAATTGTTAAGGATATTGTTTATAATAATTTTGGTTATATTTATGTATATTTTTTTCAGGATATAAGTGTTTTTTTTTTGTTTCAGGTACTATTATTTTCTTTTACTTTCTTCTTCTTTCACTGGGTTAAAGTGATAAGGTTCTATGTTCTATAGAAACCCCATAATGAAGAACTATATTATACAATGTTGGTTTTATTATTTTCTTTTTTTCAGATAATGCTATATAATATATAGCCTATATTGTGTATTAGGTATTTTTTAAAAAAAAAGTGTTCTTAGGTTAAATATTCTAAACATTTATTTTTTTTTTCAGGTATTAATTCAGGTATTAATTAATGTAATATTAGTTTTTATTTGAAAGTTTACTAGGTATATTAATATTTTTTAATTGTTAAGGATATTGTTTATAATAATTTTGGTTATATTTATGTATATTTTTTTCAGGATATAAGTGTTTTTTTTTTTGTTTCAGGTACTATTATTTTCTTTTACTTTCTTCTTCTTTCACTGGGTTAAAGTGATAAGGTTCTATGTTCTATAGAAACCCCATAATGAAGAACTATATTATACAATGTTGGTTTTATTATTTTCTTTTTTTCAGATAATGCTATATAATATATAGCCTATATTGTGCATTATGTATTTTTTGAAAAAAAAAAGTGTTCTTAGGTTAAATATTCTAAACATTTATTTTTTTTCAGGTATTAATTCAGGTATTAATTAATGTAATATTAGTTTTTATTTGAAAGTTTACTAGGTATATTAATATTTTTTAATTGTTAAGGATATTGTTTATAATAATTTTGGTTATATTTATGTATATTTTTTTCAGGATATAAGTGTTTTTTATTTATAATGTTATTATTTTATGTATTTTTTTTTTGATATGTTTTATAGGATATTTTCGTTGGTTATATTTTTTTCAGGTATTTATTTTTTTACAGGTACAAATACAATTTTAATCTACAATCAGATTAAAACTATAGTTACATATTGTTTTATGCAAAAATACGCTAGGTATATTAACTGTAGGTTTTTGGAAGTTTATAGGCCTATAAACATAAACATTAAGGATAATATCCTTAATATAATAACATATATGTAACTATATACTATAGTATGTTTTTTAAGGTAGCATGGGGCGTGTAGAATAACCTGGGGTAGACTAATACTAATATGTAAATATTATTTATTTCAGATATATCAAAAAGAAGGATTTAATTAAAGTTTTAATTTTTATGTATAATGTGTTATTTTATTTTTTTAGATCTTTGAAGGACAACTTTTACAGACAGTGTAATCAGAACTTGTAAGGTTCCGTAAGGTAAAATTGACAGCTAGTAACAGTAAGTTTTTTTAAGGTTAAGGTTTTTTCTTTCCATTCAAGCCAAGCCAATTTCCCCCACCCGGGAAACGAACCCGGGTTATTGGCATAGTTTCCCCTAGGTTTAATTTAGTATATAGTTAAATAGCCAAAATCCGCACCAATTCCCTTAAGGGGGAATGGATAGGCAGGGTTACACGAACAGGTAGTAAAAATCAGCAAAAATTCCCTCAAGGGGGATGGATAGGTAGGGTTACACGCACAGGTTGTCAATATCCGCAAAAATTCCCTCAAGGGGGAAAGGATAACCGCGAACAAAAGACAAAAGAACAGACGGATATTTGAGGTGTTCTCTCTGGATGGTCGACTTTTTCCCATACACGCCAGGTATCTCGAAAGAGAGAGTAGTACCAACCCTGACATCGGTGAGACCGAACTTACAAAGTGGGCAGTTGTCATACAAGGGTTAGGTATATATAGTGTATGTTAAATTGTCGCCTGACGAGATTATACTCCACGTGTATAGGCCTACTGAGGGATCCTCAGAGGGGAACTGAGGTTTTCTCACTGGGGAACGGCACGTTAACCGTAACGCACCTAGTGCTTTACCTCCTGGGTGGTGTGGAAAAGAGCACAACTATTCTAGTTAGAGGTGGTAAGTGTAAAGAGTAAAAAAATGTCTATCTGTCTGTCCATCTTTTTGTCTTATGGTATGTAAACCTTATAATTATAAGTTAACTTTTGAATGTAATATCGGTTTTCAAAAACTCTTTAGCTAAGCAGTTTTAATTTCTTTATAAATAATAGTATATTTCCAACCTAATAAGAAAATTAAACATCATTATATCACCATAGAATCCCTTTTCAAATTAAACATCAAAATTTTTAGGATTGGCAATGCATTTTACCGGGAAAAAGCCATGATTGAAACTCTCTTGCATAATACCATTTACGATTAAGCTTTCCTCTAGAGGAAATAAACAACATTTCATTTTATGATATTGAACTTTCTGAAATGCAATAGTTGATTATATTGACTCACCATATGTTCGATACTCCGAATACTCCGAATACTCCGAATGAGGCAGTAATCCGAACAATGAAATTCGGACTTCAAAGTACATGCATGTATGTTTCACTGTTCGGTTTACCGCATAATTCAGATTATCGAAAATTTACTTAATTTTGGTATCAAATTACAGGTACACTTGGAATTAAATAAAAGTACTACATCACTGGACCTGGAGGTACACCAAATTTTTAAAATTTTAGGTGTTTCAAGTGCTTTACTGACCATGAAATTTTTAGGTTTATGTACATTGTCAGTGGATTTAAAAACGGTATAAAACACATTCGTTTCTCGTAAAATATATTCCTATTTGTACAATTTATAGAAATATATAGAACTAAAAAATAATAACAGAAATAAAAATATATAGTTAATAAAATAACGAAAAGCAATAAGGTAACTTATTTAATAGCAGTTAAAACTTTAAAGGACCACAAATCTTCATTCCTATATATTTTAGCTCTGAATCTCTAATTTCTCGACCATTTTCCTTATTAGCCCCAAAATATATTGTTAAAATTGATTTTTGTTGCTGGCTTAAGTGTTGCATGTTGACTCATTTGACACAACTATGTGTCGAACAAGATGACTATTACATTTAGTTTTATATATCTCTGACTTAGTTAGGTCCTGAATTGACTTTAGTGGCAAGTTAGATTTAAATGATACAATTTTTGGGTGTAGTACTTGTTTAGGTGTTGTTTTTAGTTCTGGTTCTTTAATTTCGTTAAAATATTAACTCTATGAGCTTAGTGGACTGTAGGATTTAAACACTGTAATTATTATTTACACTTTATTTACACTAACTATATTTACATAATTTACATTGGTTTTCACTGGTAAACTTATGACCATCTTGTGACATAAACGTGGATGTCTTATCTCTTCTACGGTTACTCTCAGACTCTTTGTCTAGAGTGGGTTAAGTAGGCGCGTGCGTACTAGAGCGCCCTCTATAATTTTGTTAGGGGTAAGAATGGTCCCTAACAGTACTTTTTAAAGATCTCAACTGTACGAGACAGGCAACGCTTGGTTTATATTATATTATTATATTACAAATTATACATTACAACTACGTCGGGATAACGTTCTTCTAATGTAAAATTTCTACTAGGGATATTTACAAAGACACAAGGGCGTAGATCTTTTCTTCTATGGGGGGGGGTAATACCCAGGGCCGGCCTTTCAAGCCTCAAATTTGGCGCCCCTAGCAAAAGAAAAAACACCCTAAAATAAAGCTTTGTGCGCCTACAAAACATATTGCCCGCAAAAAATGCCATCAAGAAAAAAAGCTTTGTCCCTGACGGTTTCTACCAAACGTGGCGCCCCTACAAAAAAAATGACCGGCGCCCAAAAAAATACCCTAAGACAAAAGCTTTGTCCCTGACGGTTTCTACCAAACTTGGCGCCCTGCAAACAAAATTGGCGCCCACGCCTATGGGGGGGGGGGGTAATTACCCCCATTACCCCCCTAATCTACGCCCTTGCTTGTATGTTAATAAAAAAAATTAAAAAAGAACGTACTAAAACAAAAACCTTTTAAATTATTCTTTTTATGTAAATTTGTTTGGTTAAAAAAAAATAATTTAACTTAGTTTCTGAAAAAACCGGAATTGCAAAAAAAAATACACTATGGGCCCATATTTTTGCCAAAAGTCAGGTTTTTGCTGCACGTCCTTAAAAAATGGTATTCAGGGGTTTTTGGGGTCGCTAAGTCTAAATCTGGCATTAAGAATATTGAAATGGCGGATCCAATATAGCCCCGAAAAAATCAAAATATTTGAAATTAAAATTTGAATTTTTGAAAAAATTAATATATTTTACACAAAATTGGTACCTGGGAGTTTTTGGAATGGCTGAAACTGAAAATGATACCTCAAAAACCCTTATATATCAATTTTAACGAAAACTACCCCCCGCCTCCCAGGGGGCGAAGTTGGATTTTTTTATTATCAGATTTACTTTTAGCAACCTCAAAAATCCTATATAGAAACTTTCACAAAAACTACCCCCACCCCTTAGGGGGTGGAATTGGAAAAAATTTAATATTAAATTTAGTTTCGTCGTCCCCAAAACTCCCTATAAAGCAATTTTCAAATTTTTGTGAAAAATTATTGTATAATATTTACCCCTTTGCCCCACCCCAATGTTTACCAAAAACAATCCCGAGTGAGAACTTTTGGTAGCATGCCTATATGCCATATTTCAAGTCTCTAGCTTAAAGAGTTCTTAAGTTATCGTGGATTTTTTTTGCTTGAAATGAATTTATATCAACATAAAACGTCATAAAACGCAAAAATACGCAAAAAAAATTGCCGAAATTTTGAACATTTTCAAAATGGGAAAGAAAAATATGGCAAAGATGATTTTCTAAAATCTTACCAAAATAGCTTCTAAAACAACAACTCTAAGTCGTTCTCTTTCAGTTGGCACCTGGGGCACTTTCACTTCGGCCTCCCGGTGGACCTGCACCTCGTGTATCTCAGGTGGTGGGGCGATTGGGGTGGGGAAATCCAAAGCTTCAAATGCTGCAGCTATATCTCTGTCATGTCTCAAAGAAACCGGCAGACTTTCTACGCCGATGGGGCCAAAACCTTCATCGACATCTACCTAGAAATAAAAATACCTTTAAGACCGGTGGTAATATCTTGATTATGGTATATTTTAAGATATACAGGATGTACATTGAATGATGTCATCAATTTTAAGGGGTGATTCTACATAGGAAAATATAAAAAAGTTCCTATAAACATATTTCTAAAAATGCGTCGTAAGGGAGCTAAGCCCCTTTGAAAGTGGCTAAAAAATTCGGTTTTTATTTAATAACTCAGGAACGCTTTGAGATAAAGCAACGAGGTTTTGAATGTAAACTAACCTTAATAAGGCCCATCGGGTGTGCGAAACGGGGGGTCTTATAAGTTTTTCGTCCCAAACTTTTTTCTGTGTAACTTTTTTAAAATTTTATTATTGGAACATGATTCCCCAGGTCATTAGGGAACGTTCAAGTATTACGTAACGCTTCTAGGGGGGGGGGGTTGTGGATCATTTTGGAGTGTTACGCTCATGTTAATGGTATATGAAAATAGCGTTACGGGGGGGGGGGTCCAAAATGATCAAAATTTGCGTTACGTAATACTTGAACGTTCCCTTAACCGTTTTCGAGAAAAATGCATTTAAAGGTGAAATTACACGTTTCGAGGACGAAATTAAATACTAAAATATTAAAAACCAAAATTTTATTGATCCAGGGTTATTCTCTATCAAAAACTAGAAAAAAGTTTCTATACATGTAGGTCGAAAAATCGCTTTTAAAGCTACTATGGCCCTTTCAAAATGGTGCATTTTTATGAGACCATATATCCCTTAGGATTGATTTTTGGAAGTACCTGTATATAAGGTTTCTTTCTTAGATTTTATGTACATTAATCTTGCATCATTGAAATTTTGGTTTTCGACCTTTTAGTATTAAATTGTTCGTCCTCGAACCGCGAAATTTCACCTACAAATGAGTTTTTCTCGAAAACGGTTAATCCTACAGTATTACAACAAGAGTAACTTTTTATGTATTTTGACCTAAGGAATCATATTTCAAAAAGAAAATCACAAAAAAGTTACAGAAAAAAAAGTTTGGGACAAAAAACTGATAAGGCCCCCCCGTTCCGTTTCGCTAGGTTAAAATAACTACATGAAAATAGTATACGAAGATTGGCCTTATTAAGATTAGTTTACATGCAAAACCTCGTTGCTATATCTCAAAGGGTTCCTGAGTTATTAAACAAAAACCGAATTTTTTAGCCACTTTCAAAGGGGCTTAGCTCCCTTACGACGTATTATGTTTATAGGAACTTTTTTTTCATATTTTCCTTTGTAGAATCACCCCTTAAAATTAATGACCCTACTTCTGAATAACCCTGTAGGTATATCCCGGGTGTTTTTCAAAGGTGGCTCGACCCTATAACTTTTTTTGTTCCTAGAGATAAAAAAATTAAATTTACAAGGTGTCTATAAGACCATATTTTCCGGTTTAACCGACACATAGGCGTGGGAGCGTATTACATGTTATTTTTACAAATTTCTTTTATATTAAAGAGATAATAAAAATAAATATTAACTTTTTGGTATCATTGTAAAGAGAAAAAAATAATCTTTTTAATTATATCGACGAGCCATAGACTTAATCCAGCAAAAATTCGACTAAAACCAAAAAATGTGTATTCCCAAGCTTAGTTTTCTTGTAGAATTAAAAGTAAACATTTTTTTTAATGATTCGTATTTTTCTATCAGTATTTAATCCAAAATGAATAGATTAAGTGACTACTCAGATAAACAAAATTTGATTTAAAAAATGACAAAAACTTAGGATAATACACAGAATTCAATGGAGAAAACAAAAGCAGGGGTGGTTTCCGGTTAAACCGGATGTAAAAGAATTAAATTTCATTTTTTATCTCTAGGAACAAAAAAGTTATAGGGGCGAGCCACCTTTCAAAAACACCCGGTATATGGTTAAATTTAACCTCCTTTCGCTCATATATGAGCAGTCATCGGCGAATTTCCAATGCTCGCATAGGCGCCGCTTCGATTCTAGCGTTGACGCGAGGTTTTAAATATTTACATTTTTATTTCTTTTTATCTTGATTTCTTTTAATGATCCAATTTAAACGAGTAAGGTGGGAAAAAAAGTTATCGATAAATAAAAATTAAAAACTTTCGAATTCTTAAAAGATAAAAATCGAATATCGTTTTTTTTTTCGAAAAATACCGATATATATACATATTTATAGTTAATATGTATAATCAATATTGTTGTGTGTAACAAATTAGTCGTCAAATGTTTGGACTTTTTATTCCGACTTTTTATTCCGATTACTGTATATGACTTACTACTGGCCGTGGGGCCTCCTCTCTAATACTAATCTCATCCTGTCTGGCCGCTAACACCTGCGGGGTCGTGATTATTTGTTGTGCGACAAGCTGGTCCAAATTTTCCAGGAAGTCCAAGGAAAGAACGGTTTTCTTGGCTTTGGTCTTCCTCCGGACTATTGCCACGGGAGTGGGTGGGAGTTGGAAAATTCCACTTTCATCTGATTTTCTTGGTTTTCTACAAATTACGAAGGGAGTAAAAAGTTATACAAAAAGAATTTTTTTTTATTTTTCCAAATTTTTTGACAGGTACTTTAAAAAAATGGGTTTAAAAATATCTTTATTTTCAAAAAACACATTTTTTTTTAGAAAAAACTAAGTAGGTATATGGGATAAGTTTTTTTTTATTTGTTTTTATTTAGTAACTTTTAAATTACTTATAGGCGAAAAATTTTTTTGTAGCAGTGTATTTTTTCTGTTTCTTGCAAAAATCAGCACATGCTCGCAGTACCTACATAGGAACCCTGGTAGAAAAGTACATAAATCTAACTTAACATAACATTAGATTAGTGTCATTTTTATGTTTAGTCTCAAACGTTATACAAAAACGTTATAAAACATATAAATCTAACCTTAAAAACTAACGTTTGACAAAAACGTTATAAAATATCTAACCTTAAAAACTTACGTTTGACAAAAACGTTATAAAATACATAAATCTAACGTTAGTTTCCTAACTAAATTCTAACCTTTTTCCAACCTTATTCTAACTTTAAATATTTTTTAAATTTCCATTATTAATACGTAAGCTATAGTAGAAAATACTCATTTCAGACAGCTATGTGCCTAGGTTTGATTATTTATTATTTCTATAATAAGTTTAAAAAAATATTCCCAAAAAGTCAAAATTATAGTAAGTCTAGCAACGCTGTACTATAATTAAAAAAATATTTTAAGATTCTGAATGTATAAATAAATATTAACTAACTAAATATAAAGTTTTTTTGAGAGTTAAACGTATTTATCGAAGTATGCTGTTATATATAACAGCATACTACACGAAAAATATTTAGGGCCACCTAAAAAGATGGCTATTTTATAAATAAATGTAACGAAATTATGTTTAAAAATATTATGATTGCTAAAATATATTAAGATTTATTTATATGAATAAATTTTTCCGCTGCGGCCATTTTATGATGCAGGTAGAAATTTCCTAGTTGGCCACGCCCACTACGAAAGTTAGAAATCAAACGTACTTATAACGTATTACTAACTTAAAAATCTAACGTTAGATTAACGTTTGTAACTAACGTTTGATTCTAACGTTAAAAAGCGGGATATTTGAACATATTTTATAACGTACTTTTATACAGTTCTCTAACATTAGAAAAGCGTTATTCTAACGTTCAATTTCTACTAGGGAAGGTAGTACCTTCAAGGTACATAAGAAAAAAATAAAAAAATCGACGTACCTAACTCCTCTTGGGATTCTTTCTCTTGTAAGTAATGTAATAACTTCACCTGAAAATTAAAGTCCAAATTACATAGGTGATACATTAAAATTCAAGACTCAGTTGAGAAGAGAAGACTTAAGTCTTGAATTTTCTGGTAAGATTATCAGATTACAGGTATTTTCCTGTAATTTAGTTTTAAGAACATAAATTTCACAGTAAATGGTATTGCATTTCCCAAATACTAAAAAAAATAACAAAAAATTTTTTTTTTTTTAAAAAGATTTTTAAAAAACAAAAAAAATTGAAAAAAATGAAAAAAACTTATTTTTATTTTTTTTTATTTTTTTATTAATTTTCTTTTTGTGAAAAACGAAAAAAAAAATGTTTTTGAAAAAACCAAGCCGTAGAGATATATAATGCTACGCATTTCATAACATACTATTCACAGTAAATGGTATATTGCATTTTTCCAAAAAAAAAAAATTTTTTTGGGAAAATGCAATATACCATTTACTGTGAATCGTATATAATGAAATGCGTAGCATTTCATATCTTCACGGCTTGTTTTACTCTTCGCAGCTCGTTTAGCATTTATTTTTTTTTAATAAAAAACGAAGCGCTCGGTAGATTTTTTTAATTTTCGCTAAAAATCATATAAATGGACGGTACTATCGAATGGTAAAGGAATTTCAGGGTTTCAGAAGAAACAAAAAATACCCCCAAAAAAGCACCGTGTAAATGTAGTGACTATAGAGTCACTATAATATCAACCACAGAGCAACAAAGGGCCCCTGAATTTTGGTTTAACTTTTTTAGTTTTCTTAAAAAGGTCCCTCAGGAGACAGAAAACTTCAAATCCTAGAGGATCTACAAAGTTCCATAAAGTCGTATTAATGGTGCAGGTCACTTGCAAAACCATTTTAAATACGATATTTCAAGAACGCTTTAACATTGAGGCTGGAAATTTTGAACAAAAGTTTTTTCCACATTGTAAATCTTTGCAAGTACCCTGTCAAAACATCGGCACTATTGTACACTAGAGCCATCTAGTTAGCAAATTTCAAACTAGGTGTTTTGTTTGATTTTAAATTCTGTATCTTTAAAACATTATATTCTAGCAAAAAACTGTATATAACATTTTTTATAGGGCTTAAAAAGAGCTTTTATTTAAAATATAATTTTTTGAAATCGGGTTATAAATATGTGAGATGTGCTAAAAAAACCTTTTACTGCTTTAAACGCCAATATCTCGAAAACAATGCGTTTTAGGAAAACGTTGTTTATAACATTTTTTGACCAATTTAAAATTATCTTTTATATAAGTGCTAAATTAACCAAATACAATAATAATTGCCTTAATTATAAACAAAAAACGCTAAAAATAGGAGTTTTACCCTATTTTTACCCCCTTACCCCCAAAATCTAATCAGCTCTTTGGAATATGATAAGAAACAATATTCAAAAAACCGCAAGTCGATATCTAATGTAGAAATGGAGTTAGAGAGTTTACACCCAGACAGACAGACAGACAGACAGACAGACAGACAGACAGACAGACAGACGTAAAATTTTTTTTACTGATTTCGACTTAGAATGGTCTAAAACGTCGAGAATTGTGAAAAAAACGTGGTCAAAGATTTTGACTTTTCGGAGAAGATTTCAATACATCGGCATTCAGTAGCACTAAGTGCCGATGTAATTTAAGCCTCTGTGTTAAAGCGTTCTTGAAATATCGCAGTGTAAAGTTGTTTTGCAAGTGAACTTCACCATTAATAATACAACTAGTTATACCTAGCTATAGACGCCGCGCGCGAACTTTTTATAAAAAATCAAATTTGTTCTTACATTCCAAAGAGATTACTTGTGCTTGATAAATTTTAATAGTTCCATTAACTAGGATTGTTGTTAAACGTAAAGAAAATCTATTTTTTGCTTTAGGATCTTGATTTTCACTGGTATAATATTCCTTGATGTCATCACTAAAAAATTCAAGTAAAATAATGTCTGATTTAGAAAAAAGAAACAGGATCTTACCATAATCTGGAAATGTTTACTTTAAATATGTCTGGAGCTTTTACGCTTTTTATTCCTCTAGTGGCCACATTCCATGGAATATAAAAATTGCTTCCAGGCTTCCTCAATAATAGTAAATCGAAAAACATGTTGCAGCAAGTTTACTTCACCATATGAAGTTTGAACTAAAATACGCTATTTTTGTGGCTTCATTCCTTTTATAAACTTTAATCCATCAAACAAATGAAGGTGGCAATCGATAACGTTTAAAAATTATTATAATATAATTGGTTGAAAATGTAACGGTTTTTAAAATCGACGAATCACACAATCATGTCATATGACAGTTGTCAAAGTTTTCCCTCCATTTTTATTGTAGAGGGCCGTATTTGGCCCAGATTTTAAAAATAATTTTTTCCTATAGGAAAAAACTGTATAGAGAGGTCGCAAAATTTGAATTTACAGATTAAAATAATTAGAAAAACAATAATCATGTATGCTGTATCAAATAATTTTTAACAAAATTATGATTTTGATGTTTTAATAAAGTTATAATTTTAATTACGATAATTATCTTTTTAAATTTCGGACCACCCTCAAAACTTTCTTTTAGGCACTTAATTATTATACTTACCACAACATATTATTATCCACAGCGCGCGCGTAGCGCTAGAATAGTATATTTACTATTTATTCTATATAATACGTATACGGTAGTTTAGACTTTTTTCCCAAAATCGCCAAAAAATTTTCTAGGCAAAAAACTCTTGGACTCTAGAGAAAAACTCATTTGAAGGTGAAATTTCACGGTTCGTGGACGGAAAATTAAATACTAAAATGTTGAAACCGAAATTTTAATTATGCAAGGTACATCAGAAACTAAGAAAAACCTCATATACAGGTACTTCAAAAAATCAATCCCAAGGGAGCTACAGCTACAGCATATGGTCTTCTAAAAATGCACCATGTTTAAAGGACCATAGTAGCGATTTTTCCACCTACACGTATAGAACTTTTTTTGTTAGTTTTTGATATAGAATAACCCTGCGTTATTGAAATTTTGGCTTTAAACATATTTAGTATTTATCGTCCTCAAACCGTGAAATTTCACCTTCAATTAATTTTTCTCGAAAACGGTTAATCCTACAGTATTACAACAAAAGTACCTTTTATATGTATTTTGAGCTAAGGAATCATATTCCAGAAATAAAATTACAAAAGTTACACAGCAAATAGTTTGGGATGAAAAACTGATAAGGCCCCCCCATTTCGCACACTCCTGGTTAAAGTAAGTACATGAAAATAACATATGAAGATAGGCCTTATTAAGATTAGTTCACTTGCAAAACCTCGTTGCTATATCTCAAAGGTTTTCTAAGTTATTAAATAAAAACAGAATTTTTTAGCCACTTTCAAAGGGGCTTAGCTCCCTTACAACGCATTTTTGGACATATTTTCCAATGTAGAATCCCTTAAAATTAATGAGCCTTTTTCTGAATAACCCTGTATATTTAATTAAATTATAAATGTAAAGTAATTTCATGTTTTAAGAATAGCATGTTTGACACGGAGCAAAAGTAGCATTTTGAGGGAGACCGGCATAAAATACGTTACTTTTTCTCCTAATGAAGGAATACACTAACTTACAATACTGTAGGTATATATTTAAAAAAATCTTACACAGGACAGTACATTATAAATACATGAATATAACAAATTAAGCTAGAAATTCACAAATAGTATCTTAATAATATGCTTAAAAGTTATGATAAATACATTTTTTTAACAAAAATATTTTAAAAATAAATATAAACACTAAATTTATCTCAAAAAGCAATCTATACATCTATATAATATATATATCATCTAAATTAATCTAAATTATTCAAAAAAATTATAGTTTGATAATGATTTAAATTTTTATCCGAAGTTTCTCAAAATATTCACATACGTTCGTGGAAGGACCACTATAATATTTTATTAGGTATCAAATCCGACTTAAAAAGTCCATAAAATAAGAATTTTTACTTTAATTCCGAACTATAGTTAGCTACCATTCGTACAATATTTTATCAAATATTTTAAAAAAGGTCCCAAAACAAAAACTGATTTTAAAGCTGGTGTGAAATATAGAAAGTGGAGACGAGCAAAAATTAAATAATAAATAAAATAATTATTTGGAATTAAGATTTTAGTTTTTAAAGTTTGATGACGGACGCTACAAAAAATGGAAGTGGAATAAATCTATTTTATGTTTCGCCCGAATATTAGCAAATTGATTAAGGATTAAATTCAAACTTTATTATACATAGACTTCTTAAGTCTTATGTAACTTGTTCTTTAATATACATTCACTAGCTTCTTTAAATTAAAAATTTGTTTAAAAAATAATATTTGCTTGCCCCTGGTAAATGAATACTTCGATCCGACCAGTTCATATTATAATGACCCCTAGATACTTTCTCCTATTTTCTCTTGAAAAAAAAAAAAAAAAATAAATTCTTATATTTCATGAATTTGAGATAAATTTATTTGCATGTTACATGGAATGCATTTTTCTTTTAGAATAGTAACTTTTAAACTATTTAAAATAAAGCAAGCTAATTACTGGTCTTTTTTAAAATGCAAATCACAGTTAAATAGTTTTTAATAAATTAGAATTTTAAAATACACTGGAATGTGAAGAGCTCAAGCAAAAATATCAAAAAAAAGTCTCAAAAAAATATTGGATTTTGTGGTTAAATTAACTTGGAATGAACACATTAGCAGTCATAGTTGCAATAACATATAAACCCACATTGTAAAATGACGGTAGGTTGGAGAACATTTTATTTAATATATTTTAAACGATTTGCTTTTCCTACGACCTAGTTAGTAGTTAGTGCTTATTTTCTACCCGTTGCCATGACAGCGGTCGGAAAGTGAAAGTCAGCTGATTTTACATATCTGCTGTCAGAAAACAAGTGAACGCCAAGCACAAAATTTCAAATTAATAAAATTAATGTTAAGACCATTTATGTGTTTTTTGGATGTTTAGGGTTAGGTCGTACGAAAAATAGTATACGGGACCTCGACGCAAACCTATTTCAGTGCACTTCGAGTGCCTTTTTTTACTTGGCTCCGCCTTATAAAGAAATAAGCACTCTCGTGCACTGAAAACTAGGTTCGCCAACTCGGTGCTTAATATACTATTGAAGATTACGAATTTTGTACATGTTATGATACATAAACAATTAAACAAATTATTAATTTTAA
This sequence comes from Brachypterus glaber, assembly GCA_958510825.1. Classification (NCBI taxonomy): domain Eukaryota; kingdom Metazoa; phylum Arthropoda; class Insecta; order Coleoptera; family Kateretidae; genus Brachypterus; species Brachypterus glaber. Next base: position 8,679,428 of record OY294047.1, on the reverse strand, counting down.
GTGTTAAAGTCAAAACGTTTAAAGATATTAAGAAAAATTTTCAAAAACTTACTGTCATCACAATTATTCCATAACACGGTTTTTGTTCGTAAACTAAATAGTTTTATTTATGTAAAATTGATTTTGTTTATTAAAAGTAGAACATAGTTCGCCAGGGGAGAGCCATAACAAAAAATGCACCATAAAATCTGCCATAAGAAATTGATTCCTTATCAATTTTGAATAAGAAAAACATTCATTTAAAGCATGGTAGGCAGCAGTGAAAATCAAAAATTAATTTTTTACATAGAAAGAAAATAAAACGTTAAAAAGTGTATTTATTTTGCCACCTTAAGCTTAAATAGAAAAAAATTCTGAATACAGATTTAAAATCAGTAAAAAATTACAATATTTTTTTCTTTCTAGGCAAAACTTAAATTTTAGGTGCTCACTATTATCTAATATGCATGTACAGTGATCAGGGTGATCAGTAACTGGCATGCCAAAATTTAAGAGGTGATTCTACATCCAAAAATATGAAAAAAAAGTTTATATAAAGGTTGGTCCAGAAATGAGCCCTAAGGGAGCTACGGCCCTTCGAAGATGGACATATTGAATGGGGAACAAAAAGAAGCATCAATAAAATTTTAATGCAGGGTGATTCTTCATTTAAAACTGAGGAAAAAAGTATTCTTCACCAAAATACCTAAATTTAATATTAAAGGAGTAATAGTGTTTTAAAAAGTAATGTTTTTGGTGTCACAAAATGTCATTTCCCCTTAATTGTATTTTTTGTTACAGTGTTACACTTGTACACAATATGGCATTTTTTATGTATTTTTACCCAAGGAATCTATATTTTTTTACAAAAAATTAAAAAAAAAAAAAATACATAAAAAGGTTTGGGAAAAAATGTGTTAAGCCTCATATATTTTTTCCGTCTAGGCATGCCTCTGGATAAATTAAAAAAAAAAATAACATAAACTTATTGCCCTTATTAATACTAGTATACGTGCCAAAGCTCGTCGCTCTAGCTTAAAAGGACCAGTTATTAATTAAAACCCTTATTTTTATTACAATTTTAATTGGCCGTAGCTCCCTTAGAGCTCATTTTCGGACCAACTTTTATAGGAACTTTTCTGATATTTTTGGATGTAGAATCATGTCTTAAATTCTGGTATGCCATTTATTGATCACCCTGTATGGTGGCTAAAAAACGTTTATGTTGTATTATTTTAAATTTATGCTTTAAAGAACAATTTTCTATTATTTCTTTCTCCTGTTAAACCATGAGAAGTTATATTTTAATAATCTATATCATGTGTGTAAATAACCACTGGACATTCTACCTACTGTGGCCACACTTTTAAAATTATGGTAAAGGCATATGTCCAATAGCTAGGTAAACAAATAGTAGAAACGTTTATCAGATATAAATATAGTCTAAAAGGTGACCATTTTTATTTCATTAATTTCACCCAGCTGTATTTTATATATGTTTTAAAGCTTTACTTTACTAAAGTACATTTAAATTAAGCTATTTGTCAAGCGTAGGTCCTAGATCGGATTCCTTTGGGTGCTAGAAGCTCATTTATATTAGTCTATTTTCACAGTTTTATACAATTATTCAGGCCAAGGGGTAAAAACATTCTTTAAAAAGTTCATTTGGCATATGTCAATACTATAAAGTCTAAAGAATTTTCATTTAATCAAAATTTCATTTCATAAATTCTCATTTCTTTAAAAAATTGAGTATCACATATGCCAAAGGCAGTTTTTAAAGGCTGTTTTTACCACTTGGCCCCAGAATTATTATGTAAAACTATGAAAATAGCATAATCTGACTGTATTAAATGAATTGTATATAACACGGCAAGTTAAAAATAGATTTATTGGTAGCTCATTGCCACAGCTTTTGGAGCTTCCAGTACCCAAAGGAACTAGGGACCCTATATATAATGACATTAAAATTTGTGTGAAGTTAAATGTCACTTTATTTAGGGTCCCTAAAAGGAACCGGATTCGGAGCCTAGCAATTTGGAAATAGCTTGATTTGAATGTATTTTAAGACATATAGAACATAAAATATAGAAAATAATGAAATAAAAATGGTCACCAGCTCTTCGACTAATTGGTGGTCCAATTCACAGCTACTGCCACGTCATCACAAAATAGCACCTAAACAGTGTAATATTTTGCATAATATGATATCATCATGGTATACCAGTAATATACCCGGATATACGGATATACGGATCACCCAAACACCAATTACCACATAGTAAAATGGATGAAATGCAAAATACGACTGTATTTCGGTCATATTCTGTTACGATATCAGTCCAAATAGTTGTGAATTCGCCTGTATTATTTTTCCTGTAACCCTTCATTTAACAAATAGTTCAGTACGTTACATTTTTTGAACAAAATTATAATTATTTATAAGGAAAATAACAAATAAAGATTGGAATTAAAATATTAAACTAATACCACAGTTAGACAATAATTTACAGATAATTTATCGATTTAGTATACACTTAAAAGTAGAATTTGTATTCCTTGCAAACCTTTTACTTAAATGAATTACAAGTCGCGACTGGCGCGCTAGGTTATCTCGATTTCAACCGAGAGAAGGGCAAGACGGCCAGAGGATAAAAATTCTATATCTATACTAAATAGATGGATAATCTGTGTGTATAAAATTAAACAGTTTTGGACCAAGCGCCAGAGCAAACATTAATATAATAAGAAAAATTATAAACTGGAAAACTTTTTGATTATTTTGATGATATATTTTTTAAAAACCATTTTCACCATATAAGTCGCAGTTTTCTCTCTGGGAACATGACCAGGTACTGCTATTTTTCAAGCAATGTTTCTATTTGTTTAATATGTTTCTTTTTATTTTTTTTTATACTATGGACAGAAAAAAACTTTTTATGGCTTCTTAAGCCCATCATATAATGCAAGTTAAAAATTGGCCAATCGTTTTGGTTTGAAAATAAAATTAATTAGAATAATGGATGACGGGCTTAAACTTTTTTCAATAAGCAATATTTTTGGAATTTCTTTTTTTTTTTTTAATCCAACAAAAGTTTTATTTAAACTTGTTTTTTGGTCAGCTTTCCTTTATGTTTTCCTGCACCCTAGTCTACTTTTGTATGTAAAACAAACATTTTATTTACATGGCCTTAATAATGAAATATAGTCGATTTCAAATCTCTTCAAGTGCTGTAAGTAGTCGTTTAGAATGAAACTCTTTAACCCAGCCAAAGAAGTTTTACCTCAAGAAGGAACATGATGAAATCTACCGTATGCTTTGTTTGAAGCGTGAACCAACTACGGTGAGGGGCTGGTGGGGAAGGACTATTGTTTACACTTAGTACGCGTAAAGAGAGAGAAAGAATGTGTAAACTCACAGTCTAATATATCGCACTAGTTTGTATTTTTATATCACCCTAGTGTGATATTTATGTATGGAGGTTTGCCTAATTTTATTTAGATATTTACCTCGTAGATTCTACGAATTTGATTCACCTTGTTTTATAAACCATTTTCCACCTTTCACCACAGCCTTTTATATCTTTTAAGTGTTTTAATCCAAATATTTCTGTTTTTCATGTCAAAAATAGAAACTATATAACGTTACTATTTTGTTTGTCTTGTCTAGACAGTCTAGATCTTATGAAAATTACATAATTTTTTATTTACTCACTTACCTTACATTACATAAAAAACATGAAACTACACAGGTTTTTTCTTATGAAATATAAAACAGTAAAATTTTACTGTCTTATATGGCAGCATAACAAAGAACTTTTACCTCAAGAAGGAACATAATGAAATATACCGTATGCTTTGTTTGAAGCGTGAACCAACTACGGTGAGGGGCTGGTGGGGAGTGACTATTGTTTACACTTAGTACGCGTAAAGAGAGAGAAAGAATGTGACAGAAGTACAGTGTTGCCGATTGGAAACATATACTTTGAATATTTTATTGTAAATTTTAAGAAACATTAGTTCTGTATGAGTTTTATATGAACTAGTAGTTTAATTTTAATAGATTTACATATACTATATTATTAAACATAATTATAGTATACACAATAAAGTTTTTTACATTTTTAATTTAAGTATAATGATTTGAATTCATGATAAGGCGGAAACTACGCAACATCGCTACTAGGTAGCCTGAAAGTCGACTAGCGACCTCTACATTTTATACCACAAAGCTGTATCGCGTTTCTGTTAGTAAATAAACAAACAAAAAGATGACACCTTCATAAACATTGGTCTGAAATTACCTCTTGAGGTAAAAGTTCTTTGAACCCAGCTCAAATTTAAATCCAAATTTTGCTCTATTCATAAAATTTATTACGCGTCGTAAAATGTTCACTTTTTGGTCAAATTTTAATAGATAATTTTAGTGCAAAAATACTAAAAATTAGTTACTTGCTTGAAGTTAATTGGTACTGCCTCCCTTATAAAATAATATTTTATAAATTAAAACATGGTATAGGTATGTAAAAATGTACGCTGAATCGAATCTAATCCGCAAAATTAAAAAAATGTAGTGTTTAAAACCGAATCATGTAAAATAGCCATTAGATAGATAGCTTGTGACATCGCCGCAATATTTATGTGCGTTGAACCGTGTATATCCGCGTAAATTACATGTACACGCACAAAGTGAAACGCACTACTCGAAAATATGTATAAACAGGGGGGGACCGAGGGGTAACGCCCTCGGGCACGTGTTTAAAGTGTTTCTTTAGATACAGATTTGATACCTTGATTTTTTTTCATCTCTAAGTTTGACTTTGTTTCCCTGTAAAAGTTTGAGTCTAGATTTTTTTTTAAGTAAATTAATTGAAAAAAAACATTTAAAACTTTAAAATTTTTCAAGTCTGCTTAACTGCGTTTAGTTAAAGTCGCCTTGAAGATAAAGTTTTATCTTTAATGTCACATATAACTTATATGTGATAATATCATATTATATTATGATATAAGGGATACTTTAAATTTATAGTACTGCTGACACAAGTTTAAAGGCGACAACATCCATTTGACATTTTCGTCTTTATTAAATTGCTAAGGCATTGGACTGTCATTGAATTGATATTATCAATTTGATAATAATCAATTCTAAATGTAATCAACATAACATGAAAGTTAAGTAGTATAACAAATCAAAAATATATTGATCCTGTTATAAATTTTATAATAAGACAGTTTTACAGCCCCTTTAAAGTCTAAAGTGACACTGGGACATAATAAATGTTAAATAGAATCTATAATTTATTTGAGGCGTATATATATTTACAGTATTATTAATTTGAGCCCTTACGCCTCAATGATTATTTATATCGATAAAAAATCTAAAACAGAAAATAAAAAAATAAAAATATTGCACAAACTCTTTCAAAAACTAATAATTTTCTTTGAAAACGGGATCAGATTAGATCCCGAAACGTTAGAAGTTAACTTTTATTCAGTTTATCGTTCTTTTTTAATTATTTTAACGATTTATCAAGAATTTTATTAAAAATTCTTTATTTAGGCAAAATTTTTAAACTTTGGTAAGGTACTGACTAATAATATTTTTTAGGTAAAGAAGATATAACAGATAAGTATTATTTTAAACGCAATACCTTACCAGCGCATCTAGAAATAGGTGCGCCTAATAAGAACATTTTAATTTTATTTTCTGTTTTAGATTTTTTATCGATATTTACAGTATTATTAATTTGAGCCATTTCGACTCAACGATTATTTATATCGATAAAAAATCTAAAACAGAAAATAAAAAAATAAAAATATAGCACAAATTCTTTCAAAAACTAATAATTTTCTTTGAAAACGGGATCAAATTAGATCCCGAAACGTTACAAGTTAACTTTTATTCAGTTTTTCGTTCTTTTTTAATTATTTTAACGATTTATCAAGAATTTTATTAAAAATTCTTTATTTAGGCAAAAATTTTTAAACTTTGGTAAGGTACTGACTAATAATATTTTTTAGGTAAAGAAGATATAGCAGATAATTATTATTTTAAACGCAATACCTTACCAGCGCATCTAGAAAAAGGTGCGCCTGATAAGAACATTTTAATTTTATTTTATGTTTTAGATTTTTTATCGATATAAATAATCATTGAGCCGAAATGGCTCAAATTAATAATACTGTAAATAATAAATGTTAAATGGAAGTTGCAGCCTTTTATCTTCCGACGACAGGGCAGACTACGCAACTTCCTATGTCGAGATAATTTTGGATTGTTGCATCCTCTTAAATGTGACCATGGTCAGTTGGCTACCTATTGTTATTTTAGACAACTAGAAATTTAATTATTTGATAAGTTTTACCTCAAAATTTGATATGCTTTTAAATTTTTATTACTTACATAACGACTTTTGTCAGGAGACAAAGATTTTAATTTAAAAACATGGAAAAATTAATTCATTTAACAAAACAACATGAAATTATATTAGATTAGGCCATTAAAAATGCATATTATGGTTCGTTTTCTTTTAGTTTATTTGCGCGATACTTGGGTACTTCCCAAAAATTTGACGAAGTAAAATTACATTTAGCAGTTTAGCAGAAATGAAATCAATTGATGGCACTTAGCCTTTAAGTCTAAAGCTTCGGTTTCGTCCAAAATTCACAGTCGCTGACGACTGCGACCGGGTAGCCGCGACCGGGTAGCCGCGACCGAGTCGTTGATACATCTCTCTCCAATGCATTATAAAAGTCCCTGTTTTCCTAGATACTGCCGAGTCGTTACTACTAACTACCGGTCGCCGTTCGTTTGGTCGCCGGTCGCTTGACCGCTCCGGGAGCAGACGCACGACTATTTCGTCACGAATTTGACGGTGAAACTGGTGGTTTTGCTCTGTGACAAGTGTCTTTCACTGTTTCACTCGATTAGAATTTCTTGAAATCCCTCCACCTCTCTCAGCCGAAACATCTCATCCTTTTACCCTTTTTTCTTCATGATGTAATGTTAATAAGAGGAGGAGATTCACCTCTTCCGCTTGATAATTCAGAAACATTAAAAGAACCGACTTTTTAGAGATATTTATACTGATTGAAAGGCATAAACTCGCAAACAAAAAACAGCTGTTTATAAAATGTACGGCTAACAGAATGGCGACTGGCGAGACCGAGGAAAACAGGTAGGGTCGTGACGACCTGATCACGGCTACCCGGGCGCAATCGTCAGCGATTGCGACTTTTGGAGGAAACCGAAGCTTTACTTAACAAAACAACAAGCAAAATTAGATTTTTGGAAGGTCCCTTTCTAATATTAGGCAAAATTCGGCATTATATTTGATTTTTTTGTAACAATCTCAAAATAAATAATTTATAACGAATAATTTATAAAATAATGTTTAAACTTTACTCTTAATTCTATATTTTTTGCTCAGGCGTCTGGCTTGTCCTCGACATAATTGTTACTATTTTTTATATTTTTCGTTTTAAAGTTCGTAGCGTTTTTACAAAACACGTGTAATATGTAAAATTCGACTTATCCATTAGTTTTACTACCGGACTAAACCAAAAAGTCGTATCTCAAAATGACATATCAATTTAAAAGTAAATTAGAGGTTAAGTTAAATATTTATTAACCTTTGCCTATTTAATGAAAGACTATCTAAAATAAAATATTACAAGGAAATTTCTTAGAAGTTTTCTATTTAAATGAGTAAACAGTTTTTTGGCTTAATGTTTATTTCGAATTTACACTTAACTGAGTAATAAATTAGGCCAATTATAAATGACAAAAATTACTAGGTTACTAAAATTCAGTTTCTCGTAATAAGTTATTGTGGGATTTTTTTATAAATATTTCCTCTAAAACGAGAATTATTGTCCGTATTGGCAACTATGCAATAGCAACAATGGCAACAATGTAAACAAATATAAAGCGAATTGAATTAGATACTAAGTGCGGATCAGTCGCATAACTAGGAGCAAATAAATCTTGGTGAAATCAATGGAATTTCGAGATAAGTCTTTTTGGTTTTAAACGGCAGTTTTTGTATATCTCATGTATCAAAAAATATGTAAAAATGTTTAAAAAAGCATGTCTGAGTTTGTTCCTGCACTAAAAATGACAGGTATGTCAAGCTCGTCCAGACTTGGTTGTTCTAAGGCTTCGCTCGGGGGCTTATTCGGAGTGCTAGAGGCACTTCGCGTCACCCCGGGTTGAAATTCTTCAGTACTTTTTGGTGTGTAGTTGGCCAATGAGGATCCTGGAACAAAATGTATATTATAAACTACAGCAATGCTGTATTAGAAAAGTAACAGTTGTTTTCGGTTGGTTGTTGATTTTTGTGTGTTATTTTTAATGGGTATTTATTTCGTGCAAAACGGCCAATTTTATAGTCTGGCCTGTGACGGCAACGACCCTTTAAAGCAAAAAATGCGAAAAAAAAAAACGTTATGGCAGAGAAATTAATTTTTTAGCAGGCTGAAGGACCTAGGTCGATGGCCATTTGTACATAATAGTACAATAAATGACGTTTATTATTATTATTATAATTTTGAAATACCCTGTTGATGAAAAACCCTGTATAATTAATTGAACCATACCCGGTATAATAAAAAATGTATTTTATCTCAAAATAAGGAAATTCAGCTTTCTATAGAATCTTTTTTAATTTAATGATTATTGAGAGTTATGTAACATTTGATTACTTAGCAATAAATATTAATAAATACAATTTAATCACTAGTGAAATAATTATTGTTTATTTTAAAGGTAGGAAATAATTTCAAAAATTGTTCAAACATATTAGTCCAGTGAACTGGTTAAAAAAAGGAATCATCATTAGGGAACGTTCAAGTATTACGTAACGTAAATTTTGATCATTTTGTAACGCTATTTTCCTATACCATTAACATGGGCGTAACACTCCAAAATGACCCCCTAGGAGAGTTACGTAATACTTGAACGTCCCTTAAGCATTTTGCTAAAAATATTTCTGGACTTTAAAATTAGAAGTTTGTTAGTATAAAATGTGGTTGACAGAGATAAACTCCGCAGAGATATAATCTGAGTAAAAAACTGGACTGAGGCAGCTATAGCATTTGTATTACCCATGTATTATGCATTTAAGAATTCTTGATATGTTCAATTAACAGTTATTTTACGTTACAAATAATTATAAAAAATATTTTTAAAAATTATAGGTATTTTTTAATCATAAATTGCTAATAAAATAGGTAAAATTTTACATTACCTGAGCTGGTGATACCTACCTAAAATTATATTTAATCATTAACCCCTTGACGCACCACTTTTTTTCGTTTGGAAATATAAGTCGTTCAAGTCGTTCAAGTTAACGCCGGTAAGCGGAAAAAAGTTAACCTACTGTAAACGAGTTAACTCGAGTAAGTGCGTTAAGGGGTTAATTAATAAAATTATGGACCAATATCTTATCTATGACCGATATTATTTAAAGTTGCCGAATTTTTTTCTGCCACATCGCTTACTATACAACTTTTATTCGGCACTGCGTTATATTGCTTCAATTAATAAAAAAAATGTTGAATTGTTTTGTTGTTTTTCTGTTTTTTACCTTTCTTCCCTTGGTTTACAAAAATTAAATCAAAATTTCAATCTCGAAATAATGTTTTGACATAATTGATAGGCACAATTCATCTAGGTTTACTTGGTTGTTGATCGTCTATCTTTGCTTTTTAGAAGCAAAAATAGACAATAAACGAAAAACAGGCCTAGATAAGTTAAGCCAGCAAGAAAAATCAAATTTAACAATATATTTTGGTGCTGGACAAGGGAAACGCCAAGGAATTAAAGAATTCTACACGTAAAAATCAAAATATACAAAATAAAGGTTCGGATCGTCCAAAAGATTCAACTTCTATTAAATTAGGTACCTTATTGTTTTTTATTATTATATCAATAATATTTTGTATTTCCGTTTTAAATTTTATTATTTTCTGTAATTTTTACATAGAGGATTATTTTTTTCGAGATATGCATATATGTTATATCTAATTAAATCTACTGACATTCTACATAACCCTACAAATTTCAATGTCAACAGAGCACTTGAAACAGCTAAAATTTTTTAAATTTGGTGCGCCTCAAGGTTCTGCGCTGTCCTGGATTTTTATGATAACCGATAGTACCTGTTAACTGAACTATGAATAAGTTATTTATTTCTAGAGCTTATGAAAGTTACTACCTATATTAATTAACGATATAATCATTTTATAACAATACTCTAGTTTTATTTTACGATATTATTTACCAAAATAATTTTTATGTTACATACAGGGCGGTCCAAAAGTCACCCCTTCCATTAACTTTTGAACGAGTTCAGATATCGGCTTCAATATTTTTTTAATGAAAATGGGTGTGGTGTCATATATCATTTTAGCGTATAATATTTTTTTATTTTGTAGACAGGATAAAATGGGTTTGAAAATGGAAATTTTGGTAAAAAATAATCCAACAATTTTTGATAAATGACAAAAGTTTATGATGCCAAAATATAAATTATATTTTTATATTAATTTTTAACTAAAAAATCTCAAAAAAATCGCAGCAAAAAAATTTAAAAATAAAAAAAAGGTTAAAAATTAAAAATACATGATTTGGTTTGATCCTCAATATCTCCCTGACCTCATTTTAAAAGCTAAAAATATCAAATATGAGCTAAAAGATAGTTTAACTTATCTTAATTATGTGTTTCAAATTCGTTTGGACTGAAGTCGATATCTCAACTAGTAGGGGGTAACTTTTAGAATGCAACCGTTTGTTTTTTACCCATAATATGCTCTGTACTGTATCAGAAGGGTCTAGAAGCATGTAATAAATATAAAGAACATATTTATATATTAGTAATTATAATTATCATAAAAAGAATCATATTTTCTAGCAGAAAACATTAAATTATTATTAGATTTTATTTTATATTAATAGTACTTAGTACTTAGTTTTATTGTCCATGACAGAATTACCTTCAATATAAATTTTCACATCCTTTGTTAAAATCTTGAGTTATTAAATATACTCAACTGATAAAGAACTTGGAATTTTAATTAAAAGTCTTTTTTGTTATTTAATAATTTCATTGTGCAGATGCTATTTAGTCGAAAAAAGAGTAAATATTTTTTAGTAAGAAACTGCAAAAATGAAGATTACATAATATGGATTCCATAAAATAAACCGTAAACTTGACCGTAAACTTGACCCATGGGGTCAATTATATTTTTAGAGCTGGTGACAACATTGATCCTAAATCATAAACTTAGATATTAGACAAATCGAGCCGTTTTAAAGTAGCTGTTTTGCTAAATTGCATCGTCGAAAATGTCAATTAACCAAATTTTTTGACGTAAACATATGCCTATGATAATTTCTTTTTAAAAATAGTGTTTAATTGCACCAAAACACTGTTAATCATTAATAAATTTACGTTTCTAAAGAATAATAACGTGTAAGGAAGAAAACTCAATCACTAAAAGTTTTTCACGAATTAATAGACCTTTGCATATATAACTGACGTTAACGACATCTGTTTAAAACATAGAGAAATCATATTTATAAATACGGTTTCTCTATGTTGGCGACAGATATTGCTCACGTCAATTAATAATAGCGGTAACATGGTAATCTGTATGCTACTGCTATAGTATATTCAACTTCAAAATTCAGTAAGTGTAAACAAACTCACGTGACAACAACGGATTTGTGACAGGGTAGGACTCAGAACAAAATATTTCTATATGTATAACGGTCCATTGTACGCTTCTTCGCAAGTGCTCACGTACTGAACTGTTTAAATTTCTACATCTCTACTTTCGTAACATTCGACTCGTATGATCCGAGTGTTTTAACCAATGAAACCACACGCCAGCTGCCGCCTGCGCGATTCTTTTATTTACGTCTACCTCATCTTGAAGTTGAATATACTATAGTTCTGTACCGCTCTCTCTAGTAGAACCGTTATAAGACTATAGGTAATATAAAACATATTTAATAACCGTTTAAGAATCTCTATGTTACTGACAGTAATAAATTGTGTTACTTGGGCTGACTGCCATACCTAGGATTGTATAGGAGCATAAACTAAAGTTGATAAATACATAGAAATTAGTAAGGGAACGTTCAATTATTACGTAACGTAAATTGTACCAAAATTCATGCACTTTATACCCCGGGTATCGCGTTATTTAAGGCTGTAGAGATTTCATATTTTGGCTCTACCCCTACTAACACCCCCCCCTCCTATTGGGGGGGGGGGTAGCCAAAATATGAAATATCTATAATAATAATATTTGATTTGGATAAATTACAAAATATACATGACATTTTAAGATCCGCCTAAACATAGTTTGTGTGCGGTCTCTATTAAAATTAAATTATATCATATTTATACCTATTTAAATTTACAAATTTATACTAATATTTTTAATAACCAATAATAACGCGAGAAATAAAATAAAATGTATGAATTTTGGTACAATTTGCGTTACGTAATACTTGAATGTTCCCTAATATAAAACTCTAGGAATAGCAAAATTTCCAATAATTTATACCAGATAACTTAAAATCGATAACAATTATTGCGATAACATTGTATTTATATTTTTGAACAATTAATTTGAATTCTGTAAGTACCTATAACGTAGTTTTATTTATTTATGTGATGAATCATGATGATTTAATCATCATCATCACTTATGAATCATATCATAAGTTATGATATATTGCAGAATCATGGAGAGCCCCAACGTTAGGCTAACGTTAAGGCGTCTTTTCACGGAGCAATTTGTACGCAAGTTTGGTGCTGTGCAAGTTTGCTGCCAGATATAGCATGAGAACAATTGTACAATCATTTGCCTTTTCATGGAGCAAATTGTACGCAAGTTTGACGCTATATATTGCAAGTTAAACAGTGCTGCCAACCAGGCAATTTTGACGTGTCTCTGCGTTTGTTGACAAAAACATAACCTAGCATTTGCTTTTTTTAGTTAGACAGAACGGCCTTTTATTAATAATAATAATTATTAACATGTACAGTTGCTACTGTATTAGTAAAAAGAAATGGATTCGGTAACTTTTTTCCAGGTTGGTATCACTATAAATTTTGCGTCGAAAAATAGAACTTGTTCTAATAATTTGATGGCTCGAAAATAGCATCAAAGTTGCCTGAAGGCATGCGTAGTGACTTTTGGCGTACAAATTGCTCCGTGAAAAGACGGCTTTAGTTGAATGTGATTTTAATGTTAGATATCTAACGTTAGAGTAACGTTATAAGTCACAGGAAACGTTAGATAAACGTTATTTTAACGTTATGCACCTAACTTTAGGAATTCTAACGTTAGAATTCTAGGAATTTATACATTAAAAACGCGTTAAAAAACGTTTATCTAACGTTAATTTTCTACTAGGGTATTATTTTGAAGCCTGAAAAATAATACCCTTTTCTGAAATGAGTACATACACATCAAATAAGTAATAATTTATTATTAATAATAAATAATAAATTTTATCAATAACTTACCCGAAATATTAGTAATCGCATTACTCAACGGAGATGAGATCGGCGGCGTAGATGAGTCGTCTATTAACAGAGAAATTTCTGACGGATATTCGTATATTTCGGGTCCAGCGTCGACGAATGATATCCGCAACTGAAAATATAACAGAGTATTATTGGTTTTATAATGCCTAGGCACTAAAAGATTACACTGCTCAACACTCAAAAATTTGACGACACCATTTTTATTGCATCTGGCTTTAGGAAACGTTCAAGTATTACGTAACGCAAATTGTACCAAAATTCAAACACTTCATACCCCGGTTCCCGCGTTATTAAAGGCTGTAGAGATTTTATATTTTGGCTAGGGGCTGGGAGGCATAGCGTAGTGGCTAGCGCGTATGCATAGCAAGTCTACTATCGTGAGTTCGATTCTCACTGGCGCCGATTTGCCTTTTTCAGTTAATTAATAATTGAAATTTGGCGAAGGCGATAAGTGAAACGGACACTCCCTAGAAACTGGTTCGAAAGTCAGTATAAGCCGGTGGTTCCCTCTACTACTAGCCCACACAAGTCCTGGACTTAGGGGATGCTTAATTAAGTAGAATAGTACGAGGTTAAACAAACAAAACAAACAAACAAAACCCCCTAACACACCCCCTATTTGGGGGGGTAGCCAAAACATGAAATCTCTACTACCTTTAATAATGCGAGAAACGGGATATGAAGTGTATGAATTTTGGTACAATTTGCGTTACGTTGAACGTTCCCTTATTTGATTTCGGAACCATTTTTCGTTTTTCTCGATCAGCTCGTTTTTTTGAGATATAACGCCCATTGTTTTTTTTACTTATAGTTCTAGTAAAAAAATAATTAAGGTTCAATTAATTTTCTTTATTAATAGCTCTAAGCCAAAAAAATCGGATTTCAAATATCTTCATTCCTTTGTTTTTTATAGGCTTCTAAATTTAAAAAAAAATCATATTTTTTAGCTATATTTTTATGAACATTTTATATAAATACCAAAGATATGGCTTTGTCCAAACCAAATGAGTTATCGTGTCTACAAAAAACGTGACACCAGACAGACAGACGGACATTCAAAGTTTCTTATTTTTTCATGAAACACATTTGTATACAAGAATTTTTTGTCTAGGACGATTTTTGGAAAATTCGAACCTACTGGTAGCTACCGTATAATATTATTCTATCGCAGGCGCTGTGAATAATATAATAATACCTACTAAAATAAAACAGCTCAATTAAATCGGTAAAAAATAACATAAAAAAAGCTTTAAATTAATACGTGACATTTACATAAAACATGATTTAATATTTTTGTGCATAAACATTACATCATTAATAGCAAATAGAATTTACCATATATGCATAAGAGACAAACTTGAATATTTTTACGTAGGCGACTAATATTAGTACCTATTATTAAATATTTAAAATGCAGTTTAAAAATGTCAATAGAATCTGGTTTGTTTAATGACGACGCATCCGCCCATAACATTTGTAATAGTAATTTAAATGTATTAGTGGCATGTCGGACAAATATAAAAACATTGGTTGAAAGCGTTTATTTCACCAAAATTGTCATGGTGTACTTTGTTCAAAGTTTGTACAGTTTTTACGAGTGATAAAAAATTCCGTAAAATAATATATTCTATAACTAGTATGGAATAGACAATATTCCGCGCGAGCGGAAAGTTTATCGAGCCGGTAGGCGAGTATGACAGTCCCACGAGCGCGGAATGACTATTCCACACGTGTTGTAGACTATACTTTTTCTTCGACTGCAAATATGAAACACTGTATCGCTTTAAACCGCGGACAAGGTTAAAAACAATATTTTTTTTTGTGACTCGACATTGGAAATGCAACAAAAGTCATATTTTTAAATAAAGCAATTCATATTATTTAATAATTTTATAAAATCAGTACTTAAAAAAGATTTTATTTAATTTTAGCACATATTTACAAATTATAAAGCAAACATTGCAGGTTATGTCAGATTGTTGTGACAGATATCAGGTTTAAATATTTAACAATAGATGGAGCAGTTTTATTTTTTTAAACTATATTGATAAAAAACTGGTCAAATAATAAGAAAAACTAATAAACTTTATATAATTTAACCGCAAGACTTTAAATTGCATTAAATTATTCAATGTTTCCTGATAAAGTATATAGATTTTTGCTAATTTTGCTACACTTTCCTTTACTTTTTTAAACAAGAGATGGCACCACATGTGCTCATTCTAACACTAGATACGGAATATTCATACCGGATCTAGAGCTAGAATGGATCCATTCTGTGTTTGAAAATTGTGTGTATCTGCTTACATTCCAAAGCAGTCGTAGAAAAAAAAATATTCTGTTGTCATAGCATAAGAAAGGCTGTAGTTTTTTTTTACTTTATTCAAAGTTTGTACAGTTATTACAAGTGATAAAAAATCTCGTAAAAAATACATTCTGTCCAATTGTAATAAAAAAGTTGCAATGAGCACCTATTTGATAATTCAAACAAGCTAGGTTTTAGTGAACGCAATTTTTATTACCTTAAAATTGCCACAATATTGCCCATGTGACATCTGTGATCATATGATCACGCAGGAGGGGCCGTAGCTATAGAGGAGATGGGGGGAGCCTCCCTCCACCTATCCTAAAATTCCAAATAGCTTAAATTTCATGCGGTAAAAACATAAAACATAAAGGTTTTTTTTCAGTCATTAACTTTTTTGTCGAGGGAATAAATGTTGTAATTTTAGACTAAAAAAAGTTTTCGACCTCCCCCCCACTAAATTTTCTTCGCTACGGCCCTGCAGGGCGCAAATGGATTATGTAATTTAAATATTAAAATTACCTTGGATCTTCTGGATTTTAGACTAGATTTTCCATCAATAAGGATGTTATCGTTAAGAAAGGTTACGTCACACGGACTAGGAGGCGCCTCCAAAGACCGCATAATTTCCTCATCTTCATCTGTGTATGAGTCCAATATCGTAGCTCCTGGTATTAATATAATACCACCCTCACCAGGCTGAAAAAAAAACAAAAACTATAGAAACTTTCTCCAAAGAGACCGGAATAGTATATTCTATAACTAGTATGGAAGAGACAATATTCCGCGCGAGCGGAAAGTTTGTCATACGAGCCGGCAGGCGAGTATGACGGTCCCGCGAGCGCGGAATGACTAGTCCATACGTGTTGTAGACTATACTTTTTCTTTGAGTGCAAATATGAAATACTGTATGGCGGAAAAGGTTAAAAACAATGTTTTTTGTGACTCGACATTGTAAATACAAGAAAACATATATTTTTAAATAAAGCAATTAATGATATTTAATACTTTTATCAAATCAGTACTTAAAAAAGATTTTTATTTAATTTTAGCACATATTTACAAATTATAATGCAAAAATTGAAGGTTATGTCAGATTGTTGTGATAGATATCAGGTTTAAATATTTAACAATAGATGGAGCAGTTTTAATTTTCTGAACTAAATTGATAAAAAACTGGTCAAATATTAAGAAAAACTAATAAACTTTATGTAATTTTAACGCAAAACTTTAAATTGTATTAAATTATTCAATATTTCATTGTAAAATATACATATTTTTGCTAATTTTGCTACAGTTTTCTTTACTTTTATAAACAAGAGATGGCACTCCATGTACTTATTCTAACACTTGATACGGAATATTCATACCGTATCTAGAGCTAGAATGGATTCATTATGTGTTTGAAACGTGTGCGTATTTGCTTACATTCTAAAACAGTCGTGGAAAAAGTTATCTTAAGTAATAATTTATTTATTGACAGAGAAACTTAATTATTGAAAATAAATGTTAAAAATAATAAATTTTAAAGTGGTAACTATGAACATTTCTATTTTTCCGAGTATTTTACTATTTAATTATACAATAATTAACATTTTTATAACATTAACAACTAATATAACTTTTTATCTTTCTGATTCAAATCAAATTTCAATTTTTTTTTGACTTGGAATATAATTTTTAGTGACTGAGAACATTGAAAATTAAAAACTGTTAATATCTCAAAATGGCCAAAATACAAGTTACCACTTCTGTATTTAGCACGTCAGTATAGGACTCAAAGGTAAAAATTCTGGTAATTATTACCACATTTTATTTCGAAATTTGACCGTAATGTTTCATATATAAACTGTGCAGTTGGTCCGGAAATAAGTCCTAAGGATACATCCAAAATAAGAAGCCGTACGATATTAATAAAAGGTCCAAACTCCATTTCTACGTGAGATATCGACTTGCGGTTTTTGCATATTGTTTCTTATCGTATTCCGAAGAGCTGATTAGATTTTGGGGGTAAACGATTGGGGGTAAGGGGGTAAAAATAGGGTAAAACTATTTTTAGCGTTTTTTGTTTATAATTAAGGCAATTATTATTGTATTTGGTTAATTTAGCACTTATATAAAATATAATTTTAAATTGGTCAAAAAATGTTATAAACAACGTTTTCCTAAAACGCATTGTTTTCGAGATATTGGCGTTTAAAGCAGTAAAAGGTTTTTTTAGACTATCACCCATATTTATAACCCGATTTCAAAAACATTTTTATTTTAAATAGAAGCTCTTTTTAAGCCCTATAAAAATTTTTATATACAGTTTTTTGCTAGAATTTAATGTTTTAAAGATACAGAATTTAAAATCAAACAAAACACCTAGTTTGAAATTGAAATTTGCAAACTAGATGGCTCTAGTGTACAATAGTGCTGATGTTTTGACAGGGTGCTTGCAACGTTTCATCTAGTTCTCTACTATAATACTATTTCTCACAATTAATGTAAGTAAAAGAAATTCATTGTCTTTAAAAAGTGCAAGTAAACTACACGGAATTATAAAAAAGCTGTATCATCAATTTCTATTTATAAATTCAATAACTGAATAAGAAAGTATAATTATGAATAATTTATTTCTAATATATTCAAATTAACTACTTATGTTAAATATATCATAACAAATGGATATCATAAATAAACGGATAAATAAATAACAAGTGACAGTGGCATAGAGAATCCACTGGCCTTGCAAGGTGAACTGATGAAAGCTAGAATAAAAATAAAAGTCCCTCATACACGGAGGGAATTTTTAAAAGGTATTTCCTGCTAAGGATAACTGATATTATACCGGGTGTTTCAGGAAGGTGGTTACGCCCCCTTGATTTTTTTACTTTTTTATGTAGGATCGTGAAATTTGCAGGAGCTATATTATGTATAATTTAGGATTTTTTGACATGGTTAGACATTTTTTGGCACTTTCGGTTTCACCGGAAATTAATCGAACTTTTGATTTTTAAATGGAACACCCTGTATGTTTTTACATATTTCGATTTAAAAATCAATTCTGAGAACAAGCATGTGCCACTTGTCAATCTTTGACAGCTCATTTTGTTTTGTATTTAAATCTAGAGTGCCTTAAATTAGCTTATTCGCTTAATTGTTGGTCTAGTATCTTCAGAAAAATACTATTTTGATTTTTTCCCAAAACTAAATGTGGTGGGCTCTTAAAGGTTCGAAAATCATATTTTGGTCCATGAGATTTTTTTTTTAATGAAAGAGAATTTTCTTGCGAATATTTTGATACCAAACATGAATTATTTGGAAGGACTTGGCATTAAAACATAACAGATTTAAAATGAAGATTTAACTAAAAAATAACAACCTGTCAAAATGTGACATATGACACATGCTTGTTCTCAGAATTGATTTCTGAATCAAAATATGTAAAAGTATACAGGGTGTTCCATTTAAAAATCAAAAGCGATTCATTTCAGGCGAAACCGAAAGAGCTAAAAAATTTCTAAGTATGTCAAAAATCTTAAATTGTAGGTACATAATATAGCTTCTGCAAATTTCAAGATCCTACCTAAAAAAGTAAAAAAGTTAATAAATACCCGGTATAAATAAAATGTATGCCCTAATTTGCTCAAATTTGGAGCCTGTAAACTATAATACTGCCCTGTTAAAGCAAAGGGCAGTAACCTTAATGTAATATTTTGAAAACGCTGCTATTGGCCAATGTCACTTACTGCCCTTTACTTTATCAGAGCAGAATAGGTAGGTTAGGGCCTGAACCAGTTGTTACGTCTAGTGTTGTGGTGGTTATCCGGCTAGGTTTCTAGAATTTTTCGTCTAAAACTTCCAAACCGTGTTTACACTAACACGCCAAAATTTTTAAGAGGAATACTACATTAAAAAATAAAAAAACATCCAAGAAACAAAGCTTAAAAAAATATCTATTATAAGGAAGCTACAAATAAATATATAAAGTATAAATGTGCCAAAAATTTCAATTTTTATCTGTGTTTGACCTAGAGATAAGTTTAAGGGGTAAACCTCCCTGGAATGCATTGTACAGACCCAATTTATATTCCTGGAATTCCCGAATTCATTGTACAAAATTTCGAGCGATGTAATTTATTATTAAATGCGTGTAATTTACAAAATTCAGATAAAAAAGTTTTACGATAAAAATTAATTATCGTAAAACTTTTTTATCTGAAACTTTTTGGGACTTTTTTTTGTGATTTCGTCAGATGGAAGATGGAAAGTTGTCTTATATCAAAAAATAAATAACCAATAAAATTATTAATATTTAAACTACGACAAATAAATAAAAGGTTTCGTTTAAGCATAAAAAATAGCTATGATTGTAGAAAGTGTAATTTATGCCGACGGTCAATGTAAAATCCCAACAGGAGCGGACTGTCAGCAATATAGCAAAAGAGGTCCACAAAATGGCTCAAAAGACAATCAAAATAGGAAATTCCAGGGCAATCTTAAGGGATTGCCACTTAAAAGGAATTTAGGGCTACAATTTTTTTCAGCAATTTACCCCTCGACATCCAGGTAAATTTATACAAGGTAAACAGCAAGGTAAAGGCACGCTTCAGTTAAATTTTGACGAGGCAAAGGTCACGAGGTATTAAGTAAGAAGTAAAAAAAATCTAGGTAAATCTTTATGACCAGTCCGCCACTGGTAAAACTGTCGAAACGAGATCCAATAATGGATGGATACGGTCTATTTAAATACGTCAGAGTCGGAACAATACCCCCAAAGCAGAAAAACCTCGTAAAAAGCATCGGTGCGAATACTATGCGGTAAACAAGGAAAAACAACGTAAATTCATTTTTTTTAATAAAAAAATCTAAATATTTCTTTAAATAAGGCTCCCATACTCGGATGAGGTTTTCTTAAGGAGAAATATTCAATTTCTAGATAGCCTTAGGGCTATTTCCTTTAGTTATCTTGACGTGGATATTAGTTTTATGACATTTTGACACGAATGGATGCCAACACGCTAGAGTTGGGAAAATCCACCGTTCAGTTGGTAAAATGAGTGGTAATTTTCGGTAAATTGATAGAAAGTTGGAAAAATTGAGGGGTATAGTTGGGTATTTTGACAAAAGTTGGGAATTTTGTCTCTATAGTTGGGAATTTTGAGAGGCGAGGCTTTTTTTTATATTGTTGGGAATTTAGAGAGGTGAGGACATTTTTTTTAATCATTAACATTTTTCGTGAGGGGTAAAAATGTCACTTTTATTGTGGAATTACGCAAAAAATAGGTTACTGTGGAATTATAATTTTTAAATACGATTTTTATATAATTACATTAAATGTCAATTTTGATACTCGCAAAGAATAATGTTTATTTAATATGATTTAAATATTGAAATTTATCAATGGCGTAAACTATTATTTATATCCTCTGCATAACTGGAGTGATTTGGGCAAAGCGTAGATCTTCCCATAAAGGCATGGCACTTTGTAGAGATATTGGTTTTCAGGATTCGACCTGATATTTGGCCGTTTAGATTACGATGGAAAATAGTAACTAAAATTGGTTTTACTATAAAAATTGTTGAAAAACATCAATATCCCAACATTGGCTTTTATAAGTAGCTTGACCAGAGTAAATTTTAGTTATTTTATTTGAAAAATAAATTAACATGGAGACATATATTTTGTTAAATAATAAAAAATTACTTTTTAATTAAACAAGTAGGTATTTTCTTCAACCTTTTTGGACTTTTTTCTGGACAACTAAATGTGTTTTTACATAACTGTTTTCTTTCAAAAAATCTTGCTTTATTAAATTTTTTATTCTAACAATAAAGGTTAGATTAAATCTATTTCAAGTTTTGGATATTGGATTTGACATGTTTTTATGAACATTGACAGCAGCAGAAAATCGCCGCTGGAAGAAGAGACGTCATACTTGAAAATTTAAATTTCACAGCAACCTATTTTTTTGAGATAGCGTCATTACACAATAAAAGTGACATTTTACAAGATTTTTTAAAAATTTTAATAGAAAATTTATGTTTTTAGTAAAAACAAATATTATACATTGTATATCTACCGTCCTATGTCAGAATTATCTCAATCTCAAAATTTAAAGTATTTTTTAATTATCTTAAACATGTAATGTCAATTTTATATTTTATTTTCGACAATTTTGTTAAAAAAGTAAAAAATATTTTGTATTAAAATTAATAATCAGATTCTGCATTCTACATTGATATAAGAGATAATGGAATAATCAAACTAAAAATTCTAATGGAAAATAAGAAAACTTGTACATGGAAATTCTGAATTTTTGGTTACGTTTCAAAAGTAATGAAGAAATCCAGCACAAGCTTTCGCTTATTGGGGGACCTCATGGTACAGTACAATTGTAAACTATAAATAAATAAATAAATAAATAAATCTAAATAATTAAGTTCTAATATTAAGTGATAAATGTATTTTTTTACCTATAATATGCACACAAGCCCGGCTTAGGCATTTGTAGGTAAATTTTATGTAAATTTCATCAACTAATAAATATTATTATTATTATTAATAAATATTATTATAATATACAATAAAGAAAAAAAAATATTTTTTAATTTTGGCATTTAAAAATCTTGTTATGCTAAAAAAATGCACGTGTGGAGCTCTAGCTCTAAACCAAAAAAGAGTAGAAAACTTTTGTTTAGGGTAAATTGAAGATAACTTATATTGACTGGTAAAAATTTCATAGTGATATCTCTGTTAATAACGCCAGGAATCATCTGATTAGTCTTATTTCCAAAAAATGTCGAGGTAGGTATGACATTTCTTTATAAAAAATAGTTTGTAGGTTTGTATATTGGAGGGCTTCAAGACTTTGCGTTCTCCTTTTTTCATGAATCGGCAAGTTACATAATAACAGTTTTTAGACACAAAACAAGTACCTAGTGAAAGCACGCAACAGGTGCAGATACAAGATCCGATAGGCGGCTATAGCCGATAGCTATCATCGATAGTACCTTTCTTAAAATATGAATCTGGCAATAAAGGCAATTATGTTCAACACGGAGTTCAACATGACATCTTGATATTTCATTTTACAATGAATAAACAAATATCGGGACTAGGACTTTAAATAAAAACAATTAGTTTTATGCACCTGCGACGTTTCGTCTTTAATCAAGACTTTATCAAGCTTAGCATACTTAAAACACTACATTTAACATAAATATTATTTAAATAAAAAATTACGAACAATAAACAAAACTAAAGAAAACATTGAAAATATTAAAAAAAAAAAAAAAAAAAAACTTCTCTCCCAGGTCGCTAAAGTATGTATTTTTATAAAATTTATGACAGTATAGTATATTCTATAACTAGTATGGAATATCGTCCACTAAAGGCTCTAGTTGTCTAACTCCAAATTTTTCAAAAATGAGATTTTTATCAAATTTGCTTCATTATCTGATTACCAACATACTTCAAAAAAAAAAAGTTGCATTAAACCAATATCAGCCTCAAAAAATGCAAAAATATAAATATTTTAAGTCGCTAAGTGTCTAACTCCATCATATGATTGTGAGAAAACAAGTAAATGAGAACTGTCACTAATGTCAAACTATTTCTCGACAACAGGGGATCCCGTTTCAAATATTTGTTAATTTACTGTTTGATGATAGTTATAATTATTGCCATTAATAATGTATATATATTATGGCTACCTAGTAGTAATATTATATATTAAATATAAAAATATAAATTTTTTGTAATAATATTACGCGATATAATACGATAGGTATCCTCTTTTATCTTCCTTTGGAGTTAGACCATTAGTAAATTTAGATTCTGTGGTTAAAATTTAATTTTCAAATAATTTATATAAAATAGATAACAATGAAAAGTTTTAAATACATTAACACATTTCAAACATTTTTACCTGTGAACAAGCTAGTTTTAAAGTTCTAAATTGCTATAATTAAGTTTTAAATCGTTTTTTACGTCTCCTGAAAAATATGACGTTTTGGAGTTAGACCGTTAGAGCCTTTAGATGACGATATGCAATATTCCGCGCGAGCGGAAAGTTTGTCATACGAGCCGGCAGGCGAGCATGACGGTCCCGCGAGCACGGAATGACTATTCCATAAGTGTTGTAGACTATACTTTTTCTTCGACTGCAAATATGAAACACTGTATGGCTTTAAAAACAATGTTTTTTGTGATTCGACATTATAAATGCAACAAAACACATATTTTTAAATAAAGCAATTAATGTTATTTAATAATTTTATCAAATCAGTACTTAAAAAAGATTTTTATTTAATTTTAGCACATATTTACAAATTATAATGCAAAAATTGAAGGTTATGTCAGATTGCTGTTACAGATATTAGGTTTAAATATTTAACAATATCCATTCTGGAAAACTGTCCATTTTTAATGTTACGCTTTCTTATAGTGAAGTTATAATATATAAAATAAAATAAGGGAAACATATAATCAGACTTCACAATTTTTTATTAAATATTTGTGACTGCAGTTTCGTAAGCATAAAGCTACATCATCAGACAATAAATAAATAAATAAGTTAAACAAATAAAAACTATAACATTGTAAGGTTAGTTCCTAACCTTACAATGTTATAGTTTTTATTTGTTTAACTTATTTATTTATTTATTGTTTAGTTCCTAACCTTACAATGTTATAGTTTTTATTTGTTTAACTTATTTATTTATTTATTGTCTGATGATGTAGCTTTATGCTTACGAAACTGCAGTCACAAATATTTAATAAAAAATTGTGAAGTCTGATTATATGTTTCCCTTATTTTATTTTATATTTAACAATAGATGGAGCAGTTTTAATTTTTACTTTTATATTTTAGAATTCTAAAATTAATTACTTTTATATTTTAGAATTCTAAAATTAAAAGTATTGAAATATACATTTTTTTTCAAATTTTTTTTTTTCGATTTTTTCACATTTCTCGACGTTTTCGAAGTTTTTAAGACTTTTGAGACCATGTTAAAAAAATGTCTGTCTGTCTGTCTCTGTCTGTCTGTCGGTCTGTGAACACGATAACTCGGGAAAGACAAATCTTAGCGATTTGAAATTTGGAGAGTATATTTGCGTAGTGAATATCTCGGAGGGGATTGAAATTGGGGTATGTGGGTAATGGAGAAGGGGGTCAAAAGGGCCAAAAAAAGTTAATTTTTGGTTTTTTATTTTTTTATTTTTTATCGTTCAATTATAATTTTGGCATGTATAGAAAGGTAATAAAATTTACCATAAAAAAGGTAAAACCATTTTTTTCGTAGCACCAATACTTCTGGAGATATTAGCAAAATAACAAAATACACGCCACTGTGAAGTCTTTTTATTAGTTTATAGGCAAAGCCTTGTATTTTGCAAATTTTAATAATGATTTATGTCCATTTCAAGCAAAATAAAATTTCGGTCACCAGTTACGATGCGCAGTACTGCTTAGCCAAACGTAAGTATGCGCAGAAGAGTTTATTAATATATACGAATGCTTAAAAGTGTTTTGGCAAAAATATACAAATATGTCATGCTCAGTAAGGATTGGTGAAACATATTTATGCGCAAAAGTGTTTAATAATACATACGAATGCTTAAAAGTGTTCTGGCAAAGATATACAAATATATCATGCGCAGTAAAGATTGGTGGAACATATTTATGCGCAAACGTGTTTAATAATACATACGAATACGCAAAAGTGTTCTGGAGTTGCTAGAGGTGAAGAAACGCAAATGAAGTGTGACAAAAAGTGTGTAGTCCATTTCCACTATTCTGTTCGTCTAAAATATAAAAGTTTTCAAACGCTTTTGCGTTTCAGATATTTTGAACTAAATTGATAAAAAGACTGGTGAAATATAAAAAAAAAACTAATAAACTTTATGTAATTTTAACGCTAAACTTTAAATTGCATTAAATTATTCAATATTTTATGGTAATATATATATTTGCTAATTTTGCTACAGTTTTCTTTACTTTTATAAACAAGAGATGGCACTACATGTGCTTATTCTAACACTTGATACGGAATATTCATACCGTATCTAGAGCTAGAATGAATTCATTCTGTGTTTGAAAAGTGTGTATTTGCTTACATTCTAAAGCAGTCGTCGAAAAATTTTATTTTATGACGATTTTAGGACAAATGGGGACATTTTATGATTTTATGCCAAGTGGGAGGCCTGAAAATTAGAAAAATGTGTTTTTTTTGCAATACCTTATTGAAGGGTTATTAAATGTAAATATTTATTAGTTTTAAAATGGCAAGGTAATAATTAGTGCGGAATTCTAATAACGTAATTACCGAGGTAATAACATTCTTGTTTTCTATCTATTTATTACTAAACTATTTATCTCTGTAAAATATGTTACTACACAGCATTCCATCAAACTGCTTATTCACTTGAAAACAAAACCGTCTGTAAGCCCTTCCAATCTTTTGAATTAATTAAAAATCTGTTTTTTTTTCATGATTATATTTAAAACTGGTTCTCTAGGCATTGTGCTTGGCATTATGCCGCCATACCAGTTGACGGGCTGTCGGTTTATATCAACGAACTAACAACTCTTCTCTCTAGAATACGCATACCGTTAATATAAAGTGTCGCCAACATTTCGGTTTGTTTGTAAACAAATAGTAGGTATATTCAGGCCTGAACAATAACAATTACCAGTAACTGTTATTGTTGTCTTTGTTAGAACAAAGCTGTAAGACAGACAAATATATATGTTGGCTACGTTTTTGTCATTTTTACAAATGAAATGCCTATTCTAGAGAGAAGAGTTATTAGTTCGTTGGTTTATATTTTATGAAACAAAACGTGAAGGTGTCACAATTGTGACTTTACTTCTTTCTTTTTTTCTTTAAGGCAATATTAATCCAAAATACTTTCATAGATTTTTTATGTATGCAAACAAATATGCAAATTTAATTCAGTATAATACAGCTCTCCTGAAACTCTAAGGAAACAAAACTCGAGCAAAAACTAAAAAAAATTGCGGCAGTTTATAATGATGGCGCCTTCGCCAATTTTGTAACCACTGAACAGTTGCAAGTACCTTGTCAAAACATCGGAACTGGGCACTAATTTAAAACGTTATGAAAAGGAAAGTTGTGTGAATAGGCAACCATTAATACACCTGCATAATTTATTAAAGTTTGAAAGTCTGTATCTCCAAAACGTTATATTCTAGAAAAAACTACATATAGCATTTTTTATAGGGCTTAAAAACAGCTTTCATTTAAAATATACTTTTTTAAAATCGGGTTATAAATAAGTGACATATGCTAAAAAAACGTATTACTGCTTAAAGGCCGATTTAGGCATTATTATCACTGACTAAACCAAGCCATTCTGTCATTTTCATTGGCCAGGTGAGAAGCCATCTTTCTTTTTGACCAATAAAAAGGACAGAACAGCTTAGTTTAGTTTAGTTCAGTGCGGGGTTCACTGCCCTCAACACCTGGTCCCTAGGGACCTTTGTGTTAACAGAACAGCTTAGTTTAGTTAGTGATAATTATGCCTTAATCAGCCTTTAAACGATAATATCGAAAACAATGCATTTTGGAAAAAAATAGTTTGTAACATTTTTGGACCAATTTAAAATTATCTTTTACATAAGTGCTAAATTAATAAAATTCAATAATAATTGCCTTAATTATAACCAAAAAACGCTAAAAATAGGAGTTTTACCCCATTTTTACCCCCTTACACCCAATAGCTATTACTAACTAGTTTAACCCCAAAATCTAATAAGCTCTTCAAAATACGATAAGAAATAATATGCAAAAAACCGCTCGTCCATATCTTATTTAGAAATGGAGTTATCGAGTTTACAGACAAACGAACAAATTTTTTTTTTACTGATTTCGACTTAATTTTTCGTCCTAGATCCGTGAAATTTCACCTTCAAATAAATTTTTCACGAAAACGGTTAATCCTACAGTATTACAACAAGAGTAAATTTTTTATGTATTTTGACCTGAGGAATCATATTACACAGAAAAAAGTTTGGGACACAAAACTAATAAGGCCCTCCAGTTTTGCACACCCCTGTTTAAATAAGTACATGAAGATAGCATACGAAGATGGGTCTTATTAAGATTAGTTTACATACAAAACCTCGTTGCTGTACCTCAAAGCGTTCCTGAGTTATTAAATAAAAACCGATTTTTTTTTTTTGGCCAGTTTCAAAGGGGCTTAGCTCCCTTACGACCGAGATTACGACGCATTTTTAGACATGTTTATAAGGAACTTAATTTTTTTTATTAGGAACTTTTTTTCATATTTTCCTATGTGGAAATACCCCTTAAAATTAATGACATCATTTACTGGACATACTGTATTTAGTTATTGTTTCTTAGTTTTTCTTTTTTTATTTTAAAAAACATTTTTACTAAATTTAAATAATAATATTTATAATTTAAAATTATAATAACATGTATTTTAGGGCCTTTGACCTTTATTTACACGCTTTTATTTTTTAATTCAAACGCGTATATCACAGTTACTCATGTCGTTAAAAAATATTATAAAGCAATATGTAGGTACTGGCCGAGGACCTTGTGGGTACTGGCCCAGTACCCACTGGGCGGTACTGGGAAAATGTTGTATGGAACACGTGAGTAAACAGATATTGCCCACTTATCCTACGACTTCGAGGGTACATTTTGAACAATATCAAACGAGGCTAAAATTTAAAATTCTTTGTAAACTTGAAACTTCAGCGCCGTAATACCTTTTGGTACCAAAAGTAATTTTAATTATTTCTACTATTCCTTTGACTTGTATAATATAATTCTAGAAAAAGTACTTTTAAGTTAAAACGTATGTATTATTAGCCTACTTCAAATACTGTAAAATTTTATTGTAAAATAAACAATCTTACTCATTTTACAAGAACAAATAACAATGAGTCTATTGAAATTATAATACTGTCCCACTAAGACAGTTTCTTACACAAGAAAATAAAAGCGAATGAAAATATTAAGTAAATTTTAAATTAACATAAATTAAGTCAATTAAGAAGGGATTGTAGAGATTTTCTACAAATAGTAATGGACCGCAAGCGAGTGGATAATCAGCTAAACTGACTTAGTTAAGATTAGAGTGTCACGTTTTCTGCCGAAGAGTTTATTTATTGAAAAAAAGTGTACAAGGATTGTGAGGATCAAAGGATTGTGAAAGATTGTCAAAGATGGTCAAAAAGACCGTGAAAGATTGTATAAAATTTTAATGAAGATTTTTAAAGATTGTGGAAAGATTTCAGATGATTGTGGAAAATTGTAGATGATTCTGGAGGATTCTGGAGGATTGTAAATGATTGTGGAATAAGGAATTGTCAAGGATTGTTGGATATGATTACAAGGATTGTCCAATAAATAAACCCCTCGTTTTCTGCCAAGAAAAAGAGTGAACGTTAAAAAAAAATCTCCCGGAAAATGGTACTTTTCCTCAGCCTACAAATGGTCTCTGCACTTCGTGCCTCGCCCATTAATAAAGGTCTCGGAAAAGTACTATTTCCCAAGTCGACCTGTAATCAACTATTCCTCGGCCAAAGTTCGCTTTTTGGTCGTATCTAAGGATTTTTAAAGTTACTGAAACCGCATCCATTAATGTAATTATTAAGTAAAACTTCAAAATGGAATTATTGAAAATTTACTTTTATCCAACACCTTCACAGAAACACTTGTTTTGAGCACTATTTTAAATGTCAAAAGTGAGTTTTTTTCCACTAGTGACTAAAAAATTTTTCACCCACTCTTTTACGTACAGCTTTTGATCTCACCCAAAATTAGTTACATACCCTATTAATTAAGTATTATAACTATTCTATAAATAGAAGCACGTTAACTAAACCATAAAAATTAAAGAAAACCCCAAATTATTCTTTAGTTTTTGAATAAAATACTGTTTTTATTAAAAATTCTGTCAACACCGCGTCCATTTTGACGTTTGTAAGAAATGTAAAACTAGCAATTGTTTATTTTTAATAGGCATACTTAGGCCATGGCTACCTATTATTTTAGTATTAAGAAAACTTAATCTTAATATTTTTGACATAATTTTTCGCAAAATTATAGATTTTTATTTAAAAATAAAAGGTGTTGGATAAAATTAAATTCTCAACTCGTGTATTAAGTGATTTTATCCACTTAATACACTAGTTAAGAAAATAACTATAGTTGACGTATTCACTGGCATAATTTGGAAAAAGTTTAAAAAAATAAAGAGTAACTGTAACAACTGTTGTTTTGTTTATAAACACAAACTAGTGTTTACACCTCGTCTATCAGAATAATTCTAATTTTAATTGTTTCCCTTATTATATCAGTTTCCGATGTGTGTAATTTTGAGGGTCTCATTTTCACTGGGTACTGTTTCTGTCATTACAACTTGTGACTATAGCGGTACTCCATACGGAACTAATTAAAGAGAGAAGAAAGAGATCACGGTTACATTTGCAATGGTAATATTTATTTTAAAAGTTGAATTTATTGAAATTAGGTGTTTATTATTATACGGGGGCAAACATCGAGTTTATTTATTGAAAAAATGTGTACAAGGATGGTGAGAATCAAGGATTGTGGAAGATTGTCAACGAGATTGTCAAAGATTGTTGGGATTGTGAAAGACTGTCATATATTTCCAGACAGCACATAATAACCATTAGATATCCATTAGACAGCCGTATATCTACTGAACGTCCAGCCATAATGAATCTCTAATGGATATAATAATAATAATAATAATAATAGATTTATTGCCCAACAGAAATCCAATTACTGGACAAAATTATAAGATAAAACTAACCAATATTATTTAACCTTAATACTAATATAACAAATTTATATACATCTAAATATAAAACTATTGAATTCTATCTAGGAGAATATGTATTACAATCCATTACTTGCCACGCTCAAAATAGATCTAAGACTCTCAAAAAATATATCACAATTTGTACAATAATTGTTAACATTACTGGACATAATATAGATTGGTGACTTAATTAATATATTCGTCCTAGGAATAGGTAACATGAATGAATCAACATTTCTAGCACTAATACGGGGTAACAAAAAATTTAATTTCTCAAGTAAATGAGGACAGTCAATTAAGTTATTTATGATCCTAAAAGCAAAGGATAAGGAAGATAGGATTCTTTTATGATCAAGTAATTGAACAGAAAACCTGTTGCATAAAACTTTTTCATCGAAGCCCTGAGGTGGGTAGATACCAAAAATTTTAAAGTTTAAATATTTTAAAAATTTACGTTGGACACTTTCAATGTCATTTAAAAGAGTAGCTGATTTAGGATACCAAATTAATGAACCATATTCAAGTTTAGACCTTACAGAGTTTTTAGGGGAGGTTCAGTTTTAAAATGTTGTCCTGGAAATAGTTGGACATTTATCCATGGGATATCTGGATATCCAGAAAGTATGTCCTCTGGAGATCTACTAGTTATTATGTGCTGTCTGGGTTCTGGAAGATTATTGGAATTGTAAAAGATTGTCAAGGATTATTAAAACGTATTATTTCCTATATTTTTTTAAATTTTTAGTACAGGAATAAAAATACTAAGGGAGCGTTCAAGTATTACGTTACGTTTTTATTTGGTAATTTTTTACCCCCACCCCCCTATGTAACGCGGAGCAACATTTTGGAGACCCCCCACTCCCCCCCCTTATTTGTTACGTAGCATTTTACAAAAAGTAATTGAAATTTTTAATGGCGTATTTTTTAGTTCCTGGTTGCTCAGAAATTTTCTTTTTAACTGCAATTTTCTCGAGAACAGTTGGACCTCATTTTTAACTAAAGAATCATATATTATTAAGAAAATTACAAAAAATTACAAAAAAGTGCTCGACACATTTTGCACATCCCTGGTTAAGATTACCAAATAAAAGTTACTAAAAATGATAGCCTTTATTAATGTTAAGGCATGTGCAAAATTTCGGTACTGTGGTTCATAGGGTTCCAGAGATCTTAAACAAAAACTACTTTTTCGATGTACCCTTAGGAGGGTCGTAGCTCCCTTCCGGACCAATCTTCATATGAACTTTTTTTAATATTATTTAATGAATGTATGACCCCTTGACAATTTTCGAACTTATTTCTGAATTACCCTGTATAATATGAATAGAATGCAAAGCATTATACAGAGCGGTCCAAAAGTCACCCCCCCCCCTCTTAACGTTTGAACCAGTTGAGATATCGACTTCAAATTTGGAACTTTTAAATAAAAAATCTGCAGATTTTTTAATGAAATTATACCGTCAAATACAAAAATCTTCGTCTTCATTTATAACGGTATACAGGTTACATACTTAATTTACTTTTAAATAAGACAACTTAAACTATCTTTTGGCATAATTAATACTTTCAGGTCTTAAAATGTGGGTAGGGGGGCATGAGGGTACATTTTTTTAAATGGAAAGGGGGGTCGTGTAATACATCATTTTAAAGCTTATAAAATTCTCCATTTAACTGCATATTTTTAAATTAAAAAAAAATTGGGTTTGG
This sequence comes from Brachypterus glaber, assembly GCA_958510825.1. Classification (NCBI taxonomy): domain Eukaryota; kingdom Metazoa; phylum Arthropoda; class Insecta; order Coleoptera; family Kateretidae; genus Brachypterus; species Brachypterus glaber. Next base: position 8,647,036 of record OY294047.1, on the reverse strand, counting down.
ACTTGTCAAAATTCCTCTAAAAAAAACAACTAATTTTTTAAAAATGCCTAATTTCATCATAAAAAAATGTTAATTATACTTTTAGTTGACATAAATAAAAATTTATAAAAAAAAACTTAAAAAATCGAATGTTTTAGCACAAAAAATTGAAAAATCAAAACCTTAAAAAACATTTTTAAAAAATTTAAAAATGTTAGTTTAAATAGAGAATTTTATAAGCTTTAAAATGATGTATCACACGACCCCCCTTTCCATTTAAAAAAATGTCCCCCCACGCCCCCCTGCCCACATTTTAAGAGCTGAAAATATCAAATATATGCTAAAAGATAGTTATTTAAGACTTCTAAATTTGAAATCGATATCTCAACTCGTTTAAAAGTTAAAAGGGGGGGGGTGACTTTTGGACCGCACTGTATATCTTTCCGGCTTGTTAATAATTTTAAAACTTTTTTCATCGTTATTTGTTCTCAATACATGAACACTCAAAAGAAACTCTTTTCTAAGATTCACACTTTTTATGTAAAAAAAATTAATTACTTAGCATCCTGATCAAATAACTTAAAGTAGGCCTTGTTTATTTACGAGAAAGGTAGGTACGCGAATAATTTACTCTATAATTTACATATTTAATGCATTCATACACGTGTTACTGTCAATATTTATTATACAGGGTTATTCACGGAAGTGGCCTATTAAACGTTTATGGAGAACCAATAACTTTAAAAGTCTGCTAATTTGCACTTTGGGGTTTTCGAATATGGCCTATCGATTAAAAATATTTTCATGCTTGTGCCACTTCCGGTTGTACCGGAAGTGGCACTTAACTTTGAGTTTTTAAATGGAACACCTCATATATTTTTTAATTTTTAAAATTTGCATTAAATTTGCTTTATTTTGATGTATAATACTTCATGTCTATCTTCAGTAGTTTTTGTGTTATTCAAGTTTTTAGCGAAAAATAAGTAAATTCAAGCACCCCTAAAAACAATAATTTCTCCTTGATTTTTTCAATTGGAGAAAAGATGTTTTGTGTTTTGCTCAATGATGCTTAAACGAATTATCCTATGCTAAAATGGAACCCAAAAATTATACAGGGTGTCTGAAAAAGCAGGTCAAATCTAACAAATTTAATATAGCCATAACTCATTTTTTTAAAATGGCACCCTACATTTTTTTTTATTTGGTTAAATAGAGAATTCAATTTGCTTTAAAATAAGTATAGGATACCCTATACCTAACTTTAACCGTTTTTGAGCTATTTGCAAATTATTGTGAAACAGCCGTATTTCTGTTAAAATTTGTTATATTTTATAAAATAGGCCAGAAAAATTAATCGATTTTTATTTATTTACCACAAAGATCATTATATTTACCTTAAAACTGGATTTTCATGCGCCCAGTAGTGTACATTTCTTCTGTTAAAAATACCCTGTTGAGAAAATTTAGCCTCGTCCGTCCAAATTATTCTTTTTAAAAAGTTTGGTTTTTCTTGAATATTTATCAAAAGATTTTCACAAAAGTCCACTCTATTTTGAAAATCATTAGGTTTTAAGGCCTGTATTTTTTGCTTTTTGTAATCGTGCATCTTGTGGTTTTTTAAAATTCTTTGGATGCTTGAATAGGAAATTCCCAAGTCGTAACTAGCTGCAGGAATTGAGGCATGTGGATATGCATAAAAGTAACCCAAAACATTGACTTCGTTATTTTCTTTGTTTGTAATTGGTTTCGTAAGAGATTTCACTGCATTTTCTTTTCCAAATTGCGAAAAATTTTTGTGTATTCTTCTAAATTTTTTACATGACATTCTTGGTAAATCAGGATATTTTGTATTAAAGTTTCTGCAGGTTCTACTAATTATTTTATCATTTTCACCAAAAATAGCAAATAAATCCAAAATAACAGGGTAAGAATAAGCCTCTGCCATTATTTTACACTAATTTATCACGATAAGAACGATAACATTTAGGTTAAAAGAAATAAAAACACAATACAATTTTAAAAATTTACGTAATTGCAGAAATACTGCAAAATACTTCTTTTTCACATTAATTTGCAAATAGCTCGAAAACGGTTAAAGTTAGGTATAGGGTATCCTATACTTATTTTAAAGAAAATTGAATTCTCTATTTAAACAAATACAAAAAAATGTAGGGTGTCATTTAAAAAAAAAGAGTTATGGCTATTTTAATTTTGTTAAGTTTGACCTGCTTTTTCAGACACCCTGTATAAATTTTGGATTCCATTTTAGCTTAGAATGATTCGCTTAACCATCATTGAGCAAAATACAAAACAACTTTTCTTCAATTTAAAAAATCAAGGAGAAATTATTGTTTTTAGGGGTGCTTGAATTTGCTTATTTTTCGCTAAAAACTTGAATAACTCAAAAACTACTGGAGATGGACATAACGTGTTATACATTAAAATAAAGCAAATTTTATGCAAATTTAAAAAATTAAAAAATATATGGGGTGTTCCATTTAAAAAATTAAAGTTGAGTGCCACTTCCGGTACAACCGGAAGTGGCACAAGCATGAAAACATTTTTAATCGATTGCCCATATTCAAAAACCCCAAAGTGCAAATTAGCAGACTTTCAAAGTTATTGGTTCTCCATAAACGTTTAATAGGCCACTTCCGTGAATAACCCTGTATGACTTAAAACGAGGCTTAAAAAAAGTCATAAAACCAAGTACCTACTTGAAAATGATCGATAAACATCGATACCCCACTGTTTAAACCTCGTTAACGGTGAAATGTTTTAAATCTATGTTATGAGATAAATATCATATATTTATATTATAATTACACAAGAGGCTGAGAATTATGCGGGAAAAAAGCTAAATATTACTTCTATATTGAAAAAACTTTTATTTTATATTTTAATGTTTTTATATAATAATACCTTTTTAGTACTTTTATTAATAGTTTTATGATAAAGTTCAATATTAAAACCTTTCATATACTTATAAAACTTGTTCCTTATTATTTTGCAAGTCATATTGCATTAACAAGAGGCCCTTGAAGTATATAACTTTAAAATTTATATAAAAAAAACATGTATACCTATCTATGATACAATAGGTTTGTTTTGTTTCCCGAAAATACCAGTTCTGAACTGGTTTGGAACTTGCGCAGTTGCGATTTAGCACTGTGCAGTTGTCACTGCGCCGGTTCTGAACCAGTTCAGAAATGGTATTTTCGGGAAACAAAACAAACATATTTCGACTAAAACTGTTAGTATTCACATTGAGACATAAAGGGTTATAAAGCTGAAGTTTGCAACGTTTTTTTGCAACGAAAATTAAAATAGTATATTAAAGTACTAGCTTCATAACATACGTTTTTAGAGCACGAGTACAAGTTTAGAAAACAAGACGCTTGCGGCGAGTTTTCTAAAGTACTAGTGCGCTAAAAACGTGTTTGGAATAAGTGCTTTAATATACTAAATGAATTTTCGTTGCAAAAAAACGTTGCAAACTTCAGTTTCATAAAGGGTTAAAGTAGGAATTTTAAAAAATATGGCAACGAAAGGATTAAGGGACAGTTTAGTTTGTTTATAATGCCCTTTGTCACTACAATTTTCTTAAGATAAAAGACGAAGTACTGGACAAAATACAAGTACAAAACACACAAAACCAAAATTTAATGCGCATTTCCATTCTTTGTCAAGTGGACTAAATATTTGTTTTTTATGCCTCTTTGGGTTAAATCAAATAACAGATTAAATTCGAACAAAAAAGCCTTTTCTCTGAAGAGCGTTCAAAGCTAAGAATGGCTTAAGTTTAGGGTCACGTCATCTGGTCTTACAAACACCGCCCTTCAACTAAGGACACTGGATCAGTGAAGCAGAAACTAGAAAACTGAACTAGAGTTTACAGGTTTAGTGTCCTTACCACCAACCACTAAGAAAATGTTGGAAAATTGAAGAAATATTTAAAAAAGATGTTTTTTTATGTATGTTACAATTTTAAGGTATTAGATACGTTCTTTTGTATTCAGTGGCTTAGATTTAAGAGATGCCTCAATTAACCAATCACGTGTCTGAATTCATAATAAATTAATAGTAAAAAACATTTTTAAGAACAAGCTTTTATTAAAGTACACCAAAAAGAAGAAAATAAACTTTCAAGTAAATCAAACCCATCATTTTGTTACATTATACAATAATAAGTTTGGACTTTTTGTATTGTCATCCGAGTTAAGCATGTGTACCAAATTTTAGCTTTCTAAGTATATTCTACGTAGTCGAAAAAGCCTTTGGCAGATTTGCCCTAAACAAACATACTAACAAACATTGCAAGTTAAATAAAAGCTGGTAAAAATTGATAGATATCTGAGTGAGATTTCTTAAAATAAGGTAAAAAAGAATATTAAAAATGTTTGAGTAGTTGGTATATTGAGGTAATGTATGGTTCTAACCATTACATTTTTTGGGTTTCTGGTAAAGGCAAAAATTTGTAGCTGGGAAAAAAATAAAATACCTAGTTGGTAATTCTTTGATCAACAAGTTGTCGAAATTGCGCTTTTATGTAAAAAAAACATTTTTACTTTGCAGCAATCTGCTTTATAGGCAAATTAACGAGCAAATTAATTAGTTTGTTTTTCCAACTAAAATTACATGAAAATCCCGAGAAAAATCCCAAATGACACTTTCATAGCCGTAATTTAAAACTTTAAAATATCATTCTAACCGTAAGGTATCGATGATATTTGCATCTGTATAAACAGCTAACTCGATTACCGCAGGTTACGAATTATAGTTCACGATATAAGTAAACCAAACGTTTGCAAACGTAAGATAATTTGTTTTTTTTAGGTAGGGGAAGGTGTTGTACATTTGACCCGTTGTACCTTTAACCACCACGTAATACAGAGCTATGTATGAGTATGTATGTAAATTAATATAGTTAGTGTATAGTTTACCCGCTAGAGGTTAAAAATAGGTGCGTACTTTCCCCCCATAATAGTTTGTGAAGTTTCGGCTGTCAAAAGGAAGTATTTTTAAGTTTTAAATTGCCTCATAACTTTTTTGCCAAACTGATTATTTTGAGATTAAATATATCCAAATGTAAAGTTGCATTTCTAGAAGAATCTTGAATGTTTTAGAGTTAATAATATTAACCTAAAAATAACGGCGGCCTATCCAGTTTGAAATGACCTGGTCTTGTACCTTTGACCACTAACAGGTCTTGTACCTTTGACGGATCAAAGGTATAACGGATTTCGCAAGCATACATTTTTACTATCGAATATTATTTTTAGTTTATATAGTTTGCAAGATGCCAAGGAGCAATACCGGTGTTAAAAAGGTCAAAATTCGTAAAGATCTGGAAACCGCTATTAGGTTCATAAAAGAACATAAAATGACCATAGGAGAAGCGGCTAGACATTTTAATTTGAAAAAACCTACTTTAATCTTTCATTTAAACAAAATAAAGGAGTCGCGTAATGAAATCTATATTTATTCACCTAAAACACAAAAAAAAAGTACCAAGGTTAAAGGTACAACATACCTGTTGTAACCATTGAAGACTTTTTATAAAATTCCTAATAACATAATTCTAAATGCGGTTTAAAATTTGCAAAACATGTACTTTATGAGTAAAGACCTAAATGCTCACGCTTGTCTGTAAATGGGTTGCATTCAATAAAAATTACACCCATAAAAAAAATTTAATATCAAAATCGGTCAAAGGTACAACACCTTCCCCTCTTCTACGGTAGTATCAAATATTCCAAAATCGTCAAAAAACGTCCTAGAATTTTTTTTTGATACCAATGCAATGTGCTTTATGAAAAAAAAACCTTAAAAATTTCCGTCCGATGTCACTTTTTTGTAGACACGATAACTCAAGAACTAATTATTCAATCGATACGAAAATTTCAGAAAAAAATCAAGTTCTATGATGGGAGGATAAAATAATTAAACTTAAAAAAAAATAAAAAAAACGATGATTTAAAAAAAAAATCAAATATTTTTCGTCTTTCGACAAAAACAAAACTAAAAAATTACAGGGTGTTCCATTAAAAAAAAAAACATATTTATGCCACTTCCGGCAAAACCGGACGTGAAACGAAAAAATTAAATACGCCATTTTATAGCCAATCTAAAATTATATAACTCACCCAAGTTTCGTTTTTATCGAATAAAGATTACTCTTAATTTTGGGGGTGGCCATAAATAAAACTCACCCGGTATAATGGAACGCGTAGCATTACATATCTTTGCGGCTTGTTATTATTGTATTTTACAATTTTTGATTTTTGACATGGTCTAGAATTTTTTCACCTCATTTTTATTAATCTGTTTACAGTTTAAGTTTATTAAGAACAAGACACGTTTTCATGCTTTCTAATTAAATGATTAAGCAATAAACAAGGCAATAAATATTATACGAGATTTTTGGTAAAAAATCGAAATAAATATGAAAACATTAATATGCTTTTGTGGAATAAAAACTAATAATGGGGTTTTGTATGACCACCCTACGCTTTAATACACAATTTTCCAGTTTTTATACTATTCATAGCGCCTAGACAAAAAATTCTTGGATATAAATTAGTTTTCCAGAAAAAATAAGAAATTTTTGTTTTTTTCGAGGTTTTTTTTTGTTCGATGTCACGATTTTGTAAACCCGATAACTCAAGAACGACTAATCCGATCGACTTGTAATTTTCAGGAAAAATCAAGTTCTATGAGAGGAAAATCCCTATTGTTTTTGAAATTACTTCCAGAAATTAGAATTAGGTGCATATTTTTCGACGAGTGAATGCCCCTCGCGAGGGGTTTATTTATTGAAAAAAAGTGTACAAGGATTGTTAGAATCAAAGGATTGTGGAAGATTGTCAAAAAGATTGTGAAAGATTGTACAAAATTTTAATAAAGATTGTGGGAAGTTTTCAGATGACTGTGGAAGATTGAGGAGGATTGTGGAGGATTGTAGATTATTGTGGAAGAATGAATTGTCAAGATTGATGGATAGGTGTACAAGGATTGTCCAATAAATAAACCCCTCGGCCCTTCGCATGTATGCTTGACCCAAAGAACTTTTACCTCAAGAAGTAATTTCAGACCAATGTTTATGAAGGTGTCATCTTTTTGTTTGTTTATTTACTAACAGAAACGCGATACAGCTTTGTGGTGTAAAATGTAGATGTCGCTAGTCGACTTTCAGGCTACCTAGTAGCGATGTTGCGTAGTTTCCACCTTATCATAAATTTAAATCATTATACTTAAATTAAAAATGTAAAAAACTTTATTGTGTATACTATAATTATGTTTAATAATATAGTATATTTAAATCTATTAAAATTAAACTACTAGTTCATATAAAACTCATACAGAACTAATGTTTCTTAAAATTTAAATAAAATATGCAAAGTATATGTTTCCAATCGGCAACACTGTACCCCTGTCAGTAATTTTACGACATTAGACTGTGAGTTTACACATTCTCTCTCTTTACGCGTACTAAGTGTAAACAATAGTCACTCCCCACCAGCCCCTCACCGTAGTTGGTTCACACTTCAAACAAAGCATTAGGTAGATTTCATCATGTAAAATGAAGTTAAAGCTTGCAACGTTTTTTTGCATCGAAAATTCAAATAGTTTATTAAAGCACTTATTCCATAACACGTTTTTAGCGCACAAGCACTTTAGAAAACTCGCTGCAAGCGGCTTGTTTTCCAAACTTGTACTCGTGCGCTAAAAACGTATGTTATAAAACTAGTACTTTAATATACTATTTGAATTTTCGTTGCAAAAAACGTTGCAAACTTCAGATTCATAAGTTAAATCATTTGAAAGTAAAACAATCGACCACAAACTGCTATCCTCAATTAAAAATTACATAAAAAAAATAATTACACGCTATAATTAGGAATTTCTATAATAAATGAGTTATTACATAGATAATTGTCTATCGGAATGCAACAATAACAATAACTCGAAATCAAGCACAAAAGAGACCTTGTGAATCACCAAATTCACTGTCACTTCAAGCGTGGCTATCTTTGTATATGATTTTAATCAACAATTTATATAAGGTGGGTGACGGTGGGTGAGCTAATTATTGGCATGGTCCTAATATTACCACCCCCTCTTAAACTGGTTAATTTGTTTGGACTTTTTCTGTCACGAATGGCACTGCCAGTATATCTGTTATTAAAAGTCCAAACCGAGCGAAGTAAAAAAATGAGAAAAACAAAAACCAACAAGAAAAGAAAGTTACAAATAAATCAGGGAGTTCTGAATCTTGGTTCTGCATTTTATTCGAAGAGAATCGCCATGCCGATATGAGATTGTAATCGATACGTACATGAGAAGTGCGTGGGGTTTACTAAAAACGACAAATTTGTTATTTAAGTGCCCAAATTGTATAGCTGAAATTGTTATTGTGCCACAATATTTTCTTATTTGTTAATTTTTTGTAAGTGTTTTTTACTATTATTGCCAGTGCCTTGGCAATATTTGGGACATGGCTTCCTTTTTTAAAAGCAATAATATTTCCTGCTCACCCACCTTATTTTTACTCGTATTTTTATTATTATACGCGTTTACGTGCTATAGAAGAGTATAAAGTAGTTTAATCGGTAGTTTCGAATTTTCCAACATCGCCAAAAAATGTCCTAGACAAAAAATTCTTGAATACATAAAAAAATACGAAACTTTGGAAATGTGTTTTGTGTACACAACAACTCATAACGAATTATCCGATAGACTGGAATTTTCGGGAAAAATCAAGTACTATGAGGGGAAGATGTCTATTATTTTTGAAAATAATCCCCTCAAAAACAAATTTTTAAAAAAATCGAGAAAATCTAAAGAAAAAATCGGATTGACGTATAATAATAATCGATAATAATATTATATTATAGCGCCAGCGCTAGAATAATATACGGTAGTTTCGAATTTTAAAAAAAATCAAAAATTGTTCTAGACAAAAAATTCTTGGATATAAATTTCTTTCATGAACAAATAAGCAACTTTTTTTTTCAAATGTCCGTTCGTCCGTCCGTCTGTCTGATACCACGATTGAAATTTTCAGGAAAAATCAAGTTATACGAGGGGAAGATCCCTATTGTTTTTGAAAGTAATCCCCCCAAAACCAAAAAAGTTACGGGGGGTTAAACTTTTAAAAAAATCGAAAAATGCTGAAAGAAAATTCGGATTAACGTAATTTTTTCAGAAAAAAATACTTTTATTAAGGATCAATTCTACAAAAAAAAAAAAAAAAATTAAAAAATAATTGAAAATTTTTGAAAGTTTTTTTAGAATTTTTTTTTTAAAAGCTTTTTTTTTTGAAAATTTTTTTTTTTTCAATAATTTTTCGCCTGAGTTAAAATAAATTGCAAAAATCTTTTCCGATGCTGGTATGTTTTAGTGCTTTTAACACGGTTATAAATCTTAGAAGATTTTTAACACGACGGATGATAAAATCGATATTTAATGATTCGTAAAAAAATGCAGGAAAGTATTTTGAATTAACAGTTGCAAATCATGCAGAGTCGCAACTAGACAAACCATCTCAGGTAATGACAAGAAAGAACAAGCCGTGAAGATATGTAGTGCTACGCATTCCATTAAATACTATTCACAGTAAATGGGTATATTGCATTTTCCAACATACTAATCTTCAAAAAAAAATATTTTTTTAAGATTTTTTTTGAAAAATGAAAAATTTTTGAAAAATTTTTTTTTTGAAAATGATCTTTTTTTTTATTTTTTTTTTAAGTTTAACCCCCATAACTTTTTGTTTTGGGGGATTACTTTCTAAGAGAATAAAAAGTTACCTTAATGGGAATTTTCTTTCAGCTTTTTTAGATTTCTTTAAAAGTTTCAAAAACAATAGGGATCTTCCCCTTATAGAACTTAATTTTTTCTGAAAATTTCAAGTCGATCGAATAATTCGTTATCGTGTTCACAGAGTGACATCAGACGGACGGACAGACGGACAAAAAAAGTTAATTTTTTCATGAAACAAATTTTTTCATGAAACAAATTTGTATCCAAGAATTTTTAGTTTAGGGCGATTTTTGAAAATTTTGGAACACCGTATTATACTATTCTAGCGCAGGCGATGTGAATAGTATAATAACATACATAGGTACTACCTAGTTAATTGATCTAGTTTCAATAATTGAAATTCATATTTATTTACATATCATTTTCAATATGACAATTACACTATAACAATTTTATCACAAGTTCTGGGTTGAACCCAGAACTTCTGATTCAGAACCGTAGTTCATCTTTCAAGACTTTGTATCTTTATGTCAAGCTTTATTTGCTTTAGACTTGACTTCAGATGTCTTTATTAAAAACAATTTATGTAAAAAGTTTTAAAAAATGTACCTATGTAAGTAGATTTTTTAAGAATCTTTAACTTATGCGTTTTATGTAGTTCTGTGACAAAATTGTCCTGAAGACCAACTTGTATTAATACCTTAAAAATAATATAGTATAGGTAAGACCATAATGTTTAAAAGTTAGACTGTTTTTATAACCCTAACAGTACAGGTATATGAGCAAAAAAATAATACCCTGTTGGGGACAGTGGCTCAACCAGAGGGCTTTTTCAGGTAATACAGGTGTATAGAAGCAAAATCTATGTATTTGCTGAGGTGGATTTGGTGTGGTTTTTAAGAAATTAACAATTAAAGGTCAGAGAAAATGTCTATTTTTGCACATTTTTGCATACTAGTAAAAAAGCTGAGTTTTTTATCAACAATCAAAATAACCCCTTTTTGTAAGAAATTAAAAAACCTTCAAAATGATGAAGCTGAAGTTTGCAACGTTTTTTTCCATCGAAAATTCAAATAGTATATTAAAGCACTAGTGCTTTAATATACTATTTGAATTTTCGATGGAATAAGCTTATTCCATAACACGTTTTTAGCGCACTAGTACTTTAGAAAACTCGCCGCAAGCGGCTTGTTTTCTAAACTTCTACTACTACTTCTATAACCCTAATAGTACAGGGATATGAGCAAAAAAAATACCCTGTTGGGGACAGTGGCTCAACCAGAGGTCTGTCAAATTTTTCAGGTAATACACGGAAAAAAAAAATTATAGCTAGGAGCGCTATAACACACATACCAAGCAAATTATAATCGCTTATTATATAAATACAAGGCTTTCTCTTACAATTATGGCAGTCAGTGTAAAAATTTATATGAAATACTTTAATTGTTTAGTGAATAATAAAATATAACAAATAGTATGGCATTTATAGCTTAAATAGATTTAATTATTGTCCGTGCTAATAATTTTTATAATATAATAAAATTTCTGTAAATTTATAATAGTGCCTGTAATAAATATAATCGTGTCTGTAATATATATAATCGTTTCCAATTTATTTTTAACATTATTAGTTATTGTGTCCCTAATTTCTTTCCGTGTACAGGTGTATAGAAGCAAAATCTATGTATTTTCTGTGGTGGATTTGGTGTGGTTTTTAAGATATTAACAATTAAAGGTCAGAAAATGTCTATTTTTGCACATTTTTGCATACCAGTAAAAAAGTTGAGTTTTTTATCAACCTTCTTGTGGGAAATTAAAAACCTTCAAAATGGCGTTTTTTAAATGGCGATAGGATGATTTGTTGATTAGAAAACTGCAAACAACGATCAAAATTTGCATATTATTCAATAAAAAATAAATTTTGCAAAAATCGACCTTGTGTAAAAAGTTGCGTCCGAGGTTGCGTCTTATAGCACTTATTCCATGACACGTTTTTAGCGCACTAGTACTCGTGCGCTAAATACGTAAGTTATGAAACTAGTACTTTAATATACTATTTGAATTTTCGTTGCAAAAAAACGTTGCAAACTTCAGCTTCAATAATATTATGCGTACAATAATGAAGATATAATGATTTTACGGGTATCTTATGAAAGGGGAAGAGTTGTTTTATCAAAAGAAATTATTAATTAAAAAAAAATCGTTTTTAGCATTGCAAAATCCCTCTACAAAAATAAATTTTCTGACCTTTAATTGTTAATATCTTAAAAACCAAAGCAAATCCACCGCAGAAAATACATAGGTTTTGCTTCTATACACCTGTATTACCTGAAAAGCTTGACAGACTATCTGGTTGAGTCAGTGTCATGGCAAAAGTTTCATATCCCTGGACTATAACAGCTAAGAGAGATTTGACAAAAGTAAACAAACCTAGTTTAGTCGCAACGGGAAAAAAACGAGAAAACCTAATTTTCAAAAGATATTTTACAAATATAAGCTTTCTATGATAATCATAGTATGATTCATGAACCATGACTGATTACCTCATGTCCGATGTAAATTACCCTGCTAAAAAAAATCAAAAATAATTACCTTGGGTAATTCAGGTCGTTCTGGCGTCCGGGACAAATCATTTGAAATATAATCGGGAACATCCTTTCTGTCGGTAAAATTGAATACGGCAGTGTTTGACGTGCTCAGTGGATCCACAACTGGCTTTTTCACTTTGGGCACTTTACTCACTTCGAAGTTTCGCACACTCGCACTGGATTTAGGTTGCTGAAACGTTTTCACAGTATTTATTAAGTTTTTTTCAATTTCAGTCGCACTCAACGACTTCGCATCGTTCCTCGGCGACGTTACTGGCGACGTTATACCGTTTCTAACGTGACGTTTCGATTTTTGTTCGCTATTTACACAGTTTGTCTCGATGTTCAGTGGTTCGGAAGTCGGCGTAAGCACGGTCGACACGTTTTTGTTCACGGGTAAGTGCGATTGGTTGATATTTGAGTTTGAAAAATTAAACACGGCAGTACCTGCTGCTTTATTAATATTATTCAGACTTGTGGGTGAAACGATCTTGTTTCCTGGACTATCGGGGGCAGAGTCGTAACTCAAAGCGCACGGTTTTATTGGACTATTGAGAGGACTCTTTTCTTGAGCAAACGAGTTGTTTTTAATTTCCTCCAAAAGGAATTTTTCCGTGCTGTTTTTTTTACCTGAAGGCGTGGCAAGTGTTAGTGGACTAGAGGTCAGTATAAGATCAGGCGTCTCGGAAAGAGCTTTTTTACCATTTTTGCATTCCGGTTTATAAGGAAAATCAATTCTCGACACATCGGGTATCGGACTTAATACAGTTTCTTTAACTAACGGTTTTGCTGGTTTGTTTATTTCTAAATTCTTTGGGCTTTCGTTTTTCTTGTTTTTCGATTCCGTTTTAACGGGGCGCAGGTTTTTGAGTATCTCTCGCGATTTTTCCGTGACTACAGGTTTGTGCTTTAGAGCCGGCTTTTTCGAAGCTTTCGCTTTTACGATTATATTGTTATACGTATCTACCTTGGCAGCGACTTCTCCGGTGGACAGGGGCGCCTTCGTGCGTTGCTCGGGGCGCCGCTCAAAGATCAGTTTCGCCTGTTTAACCACATCGGCGGGTGGTTTCTCCCGTTCGCTCATTAGGGGTGCTATTCTTTTAGGCTTGTTCAATCGCTGGCCACTACTGACTGTTTTAACTGGGTTTTTTATGTCGCTTATTTTGTTATCAACTGTTTTTCTGTGGGATATTTCATTTCCTTCCTTGTGGTTGATAAGCATATCCTCATGCATTGATTTGCGTTCGGGCTTAACCTCATTCGAAATCAAATCGTGTTCGGTCCTGGAGATCGCCTCCACGGAGCGGGCTCTCTTCATTTCGATCCCGCGACCTGCAGGCCGGTACCGGTTTGGAGCATTCTTCGCGGTGTCATTGCTTCCGTTCAGTCTAGGTAAGAATAAACGGTTACTACCTGTTACTGAGCCATTTGACATATCATCATCAAGCATATTCTCCAGGGAAGTAGCTTTCCGCATGCGGAGGATCGAGGGCCGGCTTCGGAAGGCATTTTCACGTAGAGCCAAACTCAAATATTTGTTTTTTAGTTTGTTCACTATACCCGGTCCGTAGTGCAAATCCTCGGAGGAATCCGAATCCGATTCCTTAGTGCCGTTTGTGTATGTATCACTCACCACATCGAAATCGGTGGGTTTTTTATCGAAAATCCTTTCTTGAACCATTTTTTTAACTGGAGAGCACGTTTTTGACACAACCTTACATTTCTCACCACCAGACGCACACGTACTCGAAGAAGAATCGACTGATTCGCTGGTTTGGTACGTTAGGCTAGGTTGTTGTCCCGCACGGCCGACTGAGGGCGGGGTGCGCGGGGGGGACGGCGAGATGCACAGCTGTTGCTGCTCCGCGATAATCATATTGGCGGATACGCTACTGTGCTTATTTTGATTCCGTAGTCGGGCAATTAAATCTTTTTTCCATTGCGGTACATCACTATCTGTACCCGATGCCATTTTACCGCAATCTTATCGACACTATACACTGATAACACTATTTTTATATTCGTTTTTTAAAAGGCATTTTACCTTTATTGATACCTTATCTTAATCCTTATTTTTTCTATCTTAAATTTATTGTTTGTTTTGTTAAGCCTTTCTTGGCATTAACCGGTTTATATTGATTATTCTGACACTTGCACTTATACTTATTATCACAGATATGCTAAAATGCAGACATTATTTGTGACTAGAAATAACCTTCTCAATAACAGACACATTCTACTTTCTATTTAACAATACACTAATTAAATCTGGCCCCTACAATACACTATAAAAGTAAAAAACATTAAACATAATGACAGATAAATACAACTGACGTAAAGAAGTGTTTTGAGATTTACAATCTACGCCATCTGTTTATGAAAGGTCACAGAACCAAATGATGTAACATTTTTAAATTTCGTACATGACGCGCCATCTTTTAGAATTTCGCTAAACTTTTAGATAAAAGACAACGAAAACATTGATTGACAAATTAAAAACTTGCCAATTTATCTCACTGAGAAAAGGCCATAAAGAAGAAAGAAGAAGAAAAACTTGCCAAATATGTAGAAATTTAACTGTTTTAAATTAAAAATCAAAAATATGAAGAAAAATTAATCATTACACAAAGTTCTATTTTATTAAATTATGGAAACATGTAATGTTCAGTGTTGCGACATCTACGGAAAAAAAGTATATTTGTGTAAATACAGGTTTCTGTACTTCACTATTTGATGCCATTTTTTAATCAAAAATTTTGACAGACGTCAATTTGGTGACTAATTTTTTGAAGTCTATTGTTTTTGACTTTTTTTTTTACAAATTTAAAACGAAAAGAACGCATTTTATAGTTAATTCCTATTCTAGAAGTAAATTTTTTATTCATTTTCGAACATATTAAGTGCAATATGAACAGATTATTTGGAAAAGGAAAACCAAAGGAGCCAGGTCCCAGTATTTCTGATTGTATCACTGGTGTAAGTACAAAGTATTTGTATTACTATTCCTAGGTCAAATCATATATACAGCATAAATTTTCTGTAACTATATGAATTCTAGGGGTTAGGTTTTTCCACTGATACTGGCTTTTCAAATAGATGGTACCTGGCCTTGTTAAGCCAAAGGTTTTGGTTTAGAATCAAGCCCTAGC
Source organism: Brachypterus glaber (assembly GCA_958510825.1). Classification (NCBI taxonomy): domain Eukaryota; kingdom Metazoa; phylum Arthropoda; class Insecta; order Coleoptera; family Kateretidae; genus Brachypterus; species Brachypterus glaber. The sequence continues at coordinate 8,631,555 of OY294047.1, read as the reverse complement.
TTTTAATTATATATATATATATAATATAAATTGTTTAATGTTTTCTTACAGGTGGATCAAAGGGCAGAAGCCATCGATAAAAAAGTTCAAGGGCTTGAAAATGAGTTACGAAAGTATAGAGATCAAATGTCAAAGATGCGAGAAGGTCCTGGAAAGAATGCAGTGAAAGCCAAAGCCTTAAGGATATTAAAGCAAAAAAAGCAATATGAAAGTCAGCTCGATAACTTAAGGCAACAATCATTTAATATGGAGCAAGCTAATTTTGCTCAACAATCGCTGAAGGATACACAAACCACTGTAATTGCTATGAAGCAAGGAATGAAGGATATGCAGAAAGAATTCAAAAAGATTAACATTGAAGATATTGATGTAAGTATAGAAAAAAATCTCAAAATCTGAAATATTTTTCAATGCAATACTTTTCATAATAGGGACTTTCAAAAGCAACACCTGTTTAGATATAAAAGAAAAAAAATCAAAAATTATCAGGCTTACAAAAAATAAATCAAATGCTTTCTTGTTTCTATTTGTATTGGAAATGTGTGCTTTTTCTGGAGAACAAAAACCTTTCCTTCTCTGTTTTTTTTTTATGGATACTACTATTCAAACAAAAAAAAAACATTTGATATTACCCATCTTTTAGACAGACAAAAATAGGTTTTATCCGATTTAAATCAGTCAAAAAATCATGTCAGGGTTTTTCCTGAAAAATGTAAAGTTCATTTAAAAAAATATTACCTACATTTTAGGATGTTCAAGATGAAATGGCAGACCTTATGGACATGCACAATGAAGTTCAAGATGCTTTGGGCAGGTCGTACAACACTCCGGAGATTGACGACGACGAACTAGCTGCAGAATTAGATGCCCTTGGCGATGAAATTGGTTTAGACGACGATCAAAGTTACTTAGATGATGTTTTGAAAGCACCAGAGGCCCCAAGTACCAAACCTGAGGCTGACAAAGAAAAAGCTAAGGTAAGGGACATATCATCAGCTTTTTTTTTTTTTTTACAACTGATGTGTTGGTGATTTATATCTACATAAAACGTCATATTCAAACATCAGTTTCAAAGCAGCGATGTAGGAAGGTAAATGCACGTGTTTCAGCGTGTGGCGTAGCATATTATATTCTAGTCCAAAATAATCAAAATTTTCGTTACGTAATACTTGAACGTTCCCTTATACTATAGCTTATGAAAAATGTTAATTTGCACCTAAGTTTTGTACTGCACCCCAATTATTATTATTACATTTCATTTAATGTGATCTGGTTTCACTGGTGGACACCACTTAGCTCCACCCAGAATTTACAGTTTGGCCCAACCACGCCATCAAAAAAAACTGTTCTGGACTTTGGCGGAATTTAAAATTGTATTCATTGTATCCAACTTACATTTGAATTTGTATTTCTATTTTTTGCAGGATGGTGTCACTGTAGACGAGTTTGGTTTACCGCAACTCCACAGCAACCACTAATCTTCAAAATTTAGGTTTTGTATTACTTTTATTTGGTATGTATTTAAATTAAATGTGCACTCAGTTAAAAATATCTTACATGATCTGATAAAAAAGTCTTTGAGACTGTTGTCCTTGGTTAATACTTTCTCAAAAAATATTTATAAAAATGTATAATGTATAAAAGAAGCTGTAATATTTAATTTTTATACAACTAGAAAAAATACACGTGTATCATGGGGACAAAAGTATAAAATCTCATAGATCCATAGAAGACAATGTTAAAAAGTTATTTATTTTAACCCCTCTATTGCACGTAATTTTATTTTACAACAAAACTAAAATATGATAGGTCGTTTGACTTGCATAATTCATAAAAAATATTGAAAATTGTTTTTTTTCTTTTTTTTTTTTGAAAAATTTTGTTACATTTTTTTTGAACCCATTGTGCATATAAAGAACAAAAACGAACACAAAACTAAAAAAACTAATATCTACTTGCTCATAAATTACACGGGTCAACACAAAATTTGACTTTGACTCTAAAGTATAAAATTTCGATAGTTTAGGTCGTAATTACACGAAAAAAAAATTGTATGGCATAAAAAAGTTTGCTTTTGTATTTAGAAGACCGATTGAACGATATTTTTTAAAATCTGTGGTATTATTTTTTATTGGAAGATAGAACCAACGAACTAAATATGTTTATCATTTTTATTAAGTTTTACTATCAAAATAACTTACAAAAAAGTAGAAAATACTTTAAAAGTGTACACTCTTACTCTTTCTTTTATGTTCATAAGTACTTTTTCTCTCAATAAACCCTAGATATAGTCTCTCATCATGTTTTCATTGGCCAATACTTGATAACGTTAACATGTCCATTACATTTGCTTCACTGCTTAATTAAAAATTGCTCACCTTCCAAACATCTTTTACAATAACTACAAGCAACATTTGGAGCCCATGGCTTGTCTTAATTCCGAACAGGACTTTGCTTCGTAGGCTTTATAGACAACGTGAGATGTTTTTAGTTCATATTTCATGTCTCGAACTTTAATAAATTGACCACATACGTAGCAAAATGCATCCGCAACATATTTACACTTTCGCGATGCCATTTTAACGTTTTCTCGACATGCACAAAACACCTGATCGTTTGGACTTTTTGAGTGCCATCTGGAGGCACTGCGTGAACGTAAAAACCCCACTCAGATTTTGCGGTATTTTTTAATGTATTTAAACTAATTGAAATTTATAAAAAAATTCGAAAATGAGTATTATTACCACAACTATCACAAAAGCAAACTTTAAATCAAAAGAAGGTATTTTCTTTTCGTTTTTGTGCATAATGAACCGAAAAATCATAATATAAACTTTAGGACAAAGAACAAATTTTTTTTTGTTGAGTCGTGTTATGTGTGGTAATCAACAAAACAATTTTTGGAACTTATTAGAACTCAAAAGCTAGTTTTTAAACAAATCCAACACACTAACAAAAATTCGACTTCAGTTAAATTTAAAAGTCCGAACGATCATTATATGATCACCTGTTTAAACCGACAATATTAAATACTGCCATCTTTCAACAGATACTCCAATTTGAAAAAGATTGTTCCCAAGTGAAAACTAGGTACCCATAAAGTTTGTATTTTGTTTATTAAAAAATGCAGGGGTCTTAATGCTAGTGTTCCCAAATGGGCCTTAGGTGCAATAGAGGGTTAAGGTTACTCGATCCTAGATAAGTTTTTAACTGCTATACTGATCCAGTGGCCTTATATACAAAAAAAAAACAATATAAAAGCTTGCTTTTAGTTTTAAGAGTCAAAAAGTCACATTTAAGTAATAAATAAAGTTTATTGTTAGTAAATGTATTATAATGTTATCTATTTTAGTTAAGGTACTTCATTTTTTGTTTTTTTTGTTTCTCCTCGATTATGGTTAAAATTTATATTTTTATATTATACAATGTGATTATTATCTAATAATTATGATTAATAAATATATGCTTTATCACTAATCTAATGCGAGCATTTTAATCTTGGTATGGTTATAGGTTTTACTTTGTGTAATTCTTCATACATTTGGATAATTTCTTGAATAGAATTTTGACATTCTTCAAAAGAGTCACTGTCGAATCGGGATATTCGTAAATAATGGTGTACATGTGCCTACACAAATAAAACAGTATAAGAATTATTTTAAGATCAATGAATGATTTCATGCAAAAACCTAATAAAAATCATGGCTATTATAGCTCTCTCTCTTTATTTTTGGCCTTTCCCTTCCGGATAATTAGCCAAGGCTATTATAGCTATAACATCTACCAAACAACACACAAAGGGTTGTTTATGGTTAATAGATTCACATTTTCAGAAAAAAAAGTTTGAAAAGGCTTTGCAGAACTTTTAGTCATTCATTGCACCATGGATCCACTAAACATTTTTTAATACTGGAAATTCAATAAAACCTGCAGTTACTCATACCTCTGCTGCTTTCGTATAAAGGCTCCGCCTTTGCGAAGCTTCGACGGAATTACGCGAGTCGCACCCGAACTGGTATGATCTTCACCTTTTACCACACATTCGCAACTGTCACTGCAGGTTTTATTGAATTTCCAGTATACTAAAAAATAATCTTAATAATAATAAGTCAAAGGCTGTTACTCCAACTACTAATAAACACTTTAGTTAAGCTTACTTAAGTAATTAAGTATTATTTATAGCAATTAAACAACTTACAAAGTCTTAAAAATTAGCCTAAAATGTTTTTCCTACGTGAAAATTTTTCAATGTTTTCTAAATAAAATTGTCCTAACTGGTCTTTACTAGACGAATCAGTCAGGACTAACTTTACAGATCTTAGTAATTTGATTTTTGACTTTTAGATCTTTTTGTTATAACTTTCTCAGATAGAACAAATGCATTCAGTATGTATACTAAATATGACAATTTATTTTTCTGACAAAAAAAATATTTTTTTTTTCAAATGATATCACATGTTTTTGATTTTAAATAAAGCAGAACGCAACGCCATATTTATTTAAACATGCTGTCAAAAAGTGAAAACAAAAACAATAAAACTGGCCATATTTAATTTGCAGATAGGACTTGTCTTAGCAGGGCAGAATATATTTATAATCTGAATTGTGTTAAGCAATAATATGTTAACCAACATTGTAATATAAGTAGTTGAACTTTTTCCTTAATATCTTTTAAACATTTTGACTAAAATACCTAAAATTAAACATTTGCTTCACTTGTTCATGTACAAAATTCATGCATAACATGTACAAAATTTGATATCTTTAATAATACAATAAATACAATATTCTTTTCACAACAAAAATTAAAAAGTTTATTTTTTCCAATTATGAAACGAAACGTCCCCTTAATTGAATTCGTTTATTAATTAAAATGTTCAGCAACTTGTAGGTTGCTGAACATTTGACAGTATGAGAACAAATGACAGTATACTGTCATTTCACATATTATTGCAAAACACTGTTTATCTACAGTCGCAGCGTGTTCTTTATAAGAGATGACTGTGGCCGCTTAGGCGGATTTACTCCTGCATCAGCCTTGCTATCGTGGATATGCACAGGACTTGATTTATTTTATTTTATTTATTTATTTATTTATTTATTTAATTAACACCCAACAGTAAAACCAATTACAGGGTATCTTATAAAAAACCTTATATAAATACAAAGTACAAGTCTACAAGAAAAGAAAAACTTAAAACTAAATATTGTACACCGTCCTTAAGTTGTTATTGACAAATTCTTTAAATTTGGAGGATTTTAATAATGTATAGTCACATATAGCATGTATTTTATTAAATGAATTACAAATTTTATAAATTGGCGATGTATATTTAACATTTGTTCGTGCAGTTGGCAGATAAAATAAATTCGTACCTCTAGCAGAGATTCTAGGTATACAAAATGGTAGTTCGCCAAGAATATAGCTACAATCTATTTCATTGCGAAGTATTTTAAATAAGAAAATGCAAGAGGTACTAAATCTTCTAGATTCTAAGCCTAAAACGTCAAACCTTGACCACAAATAACTATTTCCAATACCCTGGGTGGGATACACACCATCCAACCTAAAGCATAAGAATTTAAGAAATTTACGCTGCACCCGCTCAATATCATTGATATATCTGTCATAGTATGGGTTCCATATAATGCTAGCATACTCAAGTTTACTTCTTACTAACGCAAAGTATAATGTTTTTAAACATTGAATATTTGTAAATTGCTTACAGTTTCTCATCAAAAAACCCAACATGCGCGTTGACTCAGATTTTATTTTAAGAATGTGTTTCTTAAAAGTGAGCTTGCTATCAATAATTAGGCCTAAGTCCCTTATTGTGTCACATCTAGATAAAACCGCTCCGTTTATGTTATAAAAAAAATCTAAAGTGCTAATTTTACGAGTCACTGAAAGTACTTTACATTTTGAAATATTTAAGTGCAAGTCATTTATTCCACACCACTCCTGAACTTTATCAATATTATCCTGCAAACGAATAGAGTCATAAAAATTGTTTATAGTGGTATAGAATTTCATGTCGTCGGCAAACAAAAGGCAATTTACATCCATTGCATCACATATGTCGTTAATGAACAAAAGAAAAAAATAAGGCCCGAGATTTGTGCTCTGGGGCACGCCAGACGTTACATCAAAGCCCAAAGACCTAAATCCATTACATTCAATTTATGTTGTTTCATGAAAATATTCCGTCAGTTGTAAAGTTTTAAGTGAATCGTGAATATTTATGTTTTTTTAATATTTGATGTTAAATTTTAACGTGGAACTGTTGAACATATAAAAAAAATTATTTAGAAATTTAAAGATAACCTTTTTCTAAGTTGGCGCCTGCGCAAACATCACTATAGAGTGAGACGGTTTTGCGTAGGCCGAAAATTATATTAGATTGAGCTGGCATATTATCCTATGGAAAATGCCAATATTGAAATTGGAAATGGAACTGTTTATAGACTATTTTTTTTTTTCCAAAAAAGATAAATGGTTTAAAAGGTATTCTTTCCTTTTTGTCAAAACATGATAATCTAATAAAAATAAATAACCCTTTGTGAGTGGTTATTAATTAATAAAAAAAAAGTACTTGCCTTCCTCGTATATAGTTTGACAAACTGGCCTAATATATTTTCGAATAAATGGCAAATTGAGGTGGTGTTAAATATCGCCAACATTGAATTCTCTGATTTATAAGGCGGAACACTACAAATGCCAATTTTCATAGAATGTTTAGACCAAGATGTAAATTTGGCTTTGGTTTGTAGTTTTGTTACATAATCCTTCATATCTGATATGTCGTAGTCTCCCCTACCAATTAATGTGCTCGATAATAAAATTGATTTTGGTCCTAAAATAGAAAAATAAAAAACGTATTTAAGTTACATGAAAAAATGAAAAAGTCTGTAAATTTTACGTAAAATTACAGTACCCTGGTAGAAAAGTACATAAATCTAACTTAAAATAACATTAGATTAGTGACATTTTTATGTTTAGTCTCAAACGTTATACAAAAACGTTATAAAATATATAAATCTAACCTTAAAAATTAACGTTTGACAAAAACGTTATAAAATGTATAAATCTAACCTTAAAAACTAACGTTTGGGAAAAACGTTATAAAATACATAAATCTAACGTTAGTTTCCTAACTAAATTCTAACCTTTGTCTAACCTTATTCTAACTTTAAATATTTTTTAAATTTCCATTATTAATACGTAAGCTATAGTAGAAAATACTCATTTCAGACCGCTATGTGCCTAGGTTTGATAATTATTTATTAATTCTATAATGTTTAAAAAAATATCTCCCACAAGTCAAAATTATAGTAAGTCTGGCAACGCTGTACTATAATTGAAAAAATATTTTAAGATTCTGAATGTATAAATAAATATTAACTAGCTAAATATAAAGTTTTTCTGAGACAGGACATTACACGAAAAATATTTAGGGTCACCTAAAAATATGGCTATTTTATAAATAAATGTAACGAAATTATGTTTAAAAATATTATGATTGTTAAAATATATTAAGATTTATTTATATGAATAAATTTGTCTCCAGCTGCCATTTTATGATGCAGGTAGAAATTTCCTAGTTGGCCACGCCCCCTCCGAAAGTTAGAAATTAAACGTACTTATAACTTAAAAATTAACGTTAGATTAACGTTTGTAACTGACGTTTGATTCTAACGTTAAAAAGCGGGACATTTGCACATATTTTATAACGTACTTTTATACAGTTTTCTAACGTTAGAAAAACGTTATTCTAACGTTAAATTTCTACTAGGGTAATTTTTGTGCAAATTTTAGCGATTTTATTTACCAGTAGGATCTACTTTAACAAGTTGGTTATTTCTACTGCATGCGGCAAGAAAAGTTGAAATCTTCCGTTTTTGAGTCCTAAAAATGATAAAAAAATAATAAATTTTTATTAATTTTAATATAAAATATTTCTTACATCTCTCTACTTAAAGTTAAAGATTTATTTGTAGAACTACTGCCAGTGACTAGATACTTCAGTTTTGGGTACGGCACCATGTTTGTATTTAATTCATTCATATCAAAATTAAATTTTCCTGAAAACCTAGAACCGCTAAAAAGAAAAATTGATTATTATTTTCCTAATGTTTTTAGCCAAAAATCCAAAACTGATAGTTATGTATATAAAACACATATTAACCAACAGCACCCGTCCTACTTCACCTTGCCCATCAGCCACGCTCCCCCGCGTTAGCATCTAGATGATGCGCATGCGCTGTTGCCATATTTATCGGTTTGTTTGGTTTACAATGTCTAATCGTAAGTCAAACGTGCTGTATACAAAATTATATATTTGTATTTTTTTTGTCGCGGGGATATATCGTGTATACAATACGTACATACCTTGTTAAATCCATTAACATGTTGACAATTAATCCATTAATATCTTCAAAAGTCCTGTATGCTGGAATAAGGTTTTCCCTTCTAAGTATATCCAAAAGTGCTCTGTTTTCAATTGGTATTACACATGTTGCATAATTTAATATCTCGTTTGTGGCTAAAGTCATATTGTAAGGGCAAGTTATTACATCTTCAGTTCCAATAGGATAAACACAGATTACTAATCTAAAAAAAAAACATCCATGTACATTACCCTAGTAGAAATTTAACGTTAGAATAACGTTTTTCTAATGTTAGAAAACTGTATAGAAGTACGTTATAAAATATGTGCAAATGTCCCGCTTTTTAACGTTGGTTACAAACGTTAATCTAACGTAAGATTTTTAAGTTAGAAATACGTTATAAGTACGTAAAATTTCTAAAAGGGGCGTGGCCAACTAGGAAATTTATACCTGCATCATAAAATGACATCTGGGGAAAAATTTATTCATATAAATAAATCTTAATATATTTTAGCAATCATATTTGTAAACATAATTTCGTTACATTTATTTATAAAATGGCCATTTTTTTAGGTGGCCCTAAATATTTTTCGTGTAATTATGCTGTTATATATAACGTAAACGTATTTATCGAAGTATACTTCGATAAATACGTTTACCTCTCAGAAAAACTTTATATTTAGTTAGTTAATATTTATTTATAAATTCAGAATCTTAAAATATTTTTTCAATTCTAGTACAGCGTTGGGGGATAATATTTTTAAAAACTTATGACGGAAATAATAATTCTAAAATTATATTGTAATTTAATATATATTTATAATAGACAAATATTTGATTGTTAGATACATTATATTCACGATAGCGCATATATAATATTATTGTCTGTTTAATCAAGGAGAATAAAATCTTTTAGTGTTTTTATTTAATTTTTTGAGAATTTGAAAAACTTAAGTTAAAATAAAAACCTAGGCACATAGCTGTCTAAAAAGAGTATTTTCTAATATAGATTACGTATTAATAATGGGAATTTAAAAATATTCAAAGTTAGAATAAGGTTAGAAAAAGGTTAGGCAACTAACGTTAGATTTTTGTATATTACAACGTTTTTGTCAAACGTTTGTTTTTAAGGTTAGATTTATATATTTTATAACGTTTTTGTATAACGTTAGAGGCTAAACATAAAAATGTCACTAATCTAATGTTATGTTAAGTTAGATTTATGTAATTTTCTACCAGGGATTAGAACACTCTACTCCAAACTTATAGGAATACCTTTCAATATTTGGAAAATAGTCTGCCAACAGTTTAAGAACGTACGTTCCCAAACCGGACCCCGTGCCCCCTCCAGTAGAAAACATCAACAAAAAACCGTGTAAAGCGTCACATTTGTCGGCAGTGTACTGAATCACATTAAGGATCTGCTCTGCAAAATTCGGACCATGCTCATAATAGCCTTCGGCCCAGTTGTTGCCTGATCCTGGATAGTTTGTTATCAGGCATTTTTTATCGAATATACTCTTCAGTTGTCCCGTTTTGAAGCGACTTACTACACTGTCTTCCATATCAATACAAATTGCCTGAATAAGAAATAGAGTATCTTTTAAGGGGTTGTTCTGATTTTTGAGGCAAAATTGACGATTTTTTGATTCCAACTAGTCGGAAATTTATCATTGGCCTTAGGTTGGTCTTTGGTTCATAATACTGCGGCCTTGGATTGTCAAATGTACGATTTTACGATCGAGGTAAGGCATTTAAAGGGTTTAAAAACTTCTTTCTAAAATAAAAATCATCTATCCTTTTTTAAAAAATTAAGGATTTAAAAAATGAATTTACTTATGGGAAGTATTAAAATTAATTTAAACTAATAGAATTGAAATCCTTTGAACCAATATACCATGAGAAAACTTTTTATTATGAAACCTTTTTCAATAATGTACAAGGATCAAGGACGAACAACCCACCTAACAGGAAATTATGCCCATATAGGTTTATTTATTATGATGCTGTATTGTGCCTCTCACATCCTGCCTTATGACGCTTTAGCCATTGAGTTGAGAGGTCACTAACGCATCCTTAAAAATCTGTATACTTTTATCTTAAAATTTAACTACTATATTTAATATAGTAGTTAAATTATAGTAGGTCCCAAAACAACCAATAAAATAAATAATATACTATACATACTCTAGCTTTTACTTTGTTCTTTAAAATATCCTTTAAGGTTTTAATCGGTTGTGGTTTTGGAACATGAAAAAAACTGTTAAACGATTCGTGTACATGTTTATTATTAATTTTACCATCTTTCTCTGTTCGTAAGTTAATATTATATTCTTGTAATATTGTTGGCCATAAACAACTACCTATTTGATTTCCGCACTGTCCAACTGAAAAAGAATTAACTTTAAAGTATAATTATAACAATAATTGTTATTTATAAGAAAACATGAAGAAAAACGTGTGCAAACTTACCTTGAATTACAATAAATTCACTCATTTCTAGTATAATTATTCACAAGAGTATCTAGTTCATTACCAAAAGGTTAAATAATAATACACATCATTTTAAAATAATAACATTTTCACCGAAAACTTCTTGTTTTGGAAGAAAAGAAAATAAATAAAAAGCTGCAAATTTCTGCCATTATTTTTAAAAGTCAGTATAGCCAATACATTTAACACAAAAATAGCTAAAAACTTAGTGACATTACTAGTTTTTTGTTGTCAGTACTGTAATTTTAACGGTTCTGTCAAAATTGAAATTTTGCGTCAAAACACAAATTATTTTGCCAAATATGTAAATAGTTGTGGTCATTTGTATTTCCAGGGCACCAAATAGTTAAAAAATGTGTAACATAATATATTTGTTTATATTTTCAATCAGTGCATCAATTACTGGCGTATTTTCGGCACCCGAAGGTATGTTTGGCATGTTGATTTTTTTAGGTTAGAATCGGTTTTATTTTTAAAACATTATTTTTAGTCTATCGTATGCATCAAGGTGAAGAAATAAGAGTTCCAAGTTTTTTTAAAAATCAATTGACCGTATTTTGTTACAATGGGGTACCTAAAAATGTGATACATTTGTGGCAAAGTGTCTTCGTAAGTAAAACTATAACTTAAGTTACCCTTTGCATTGTTTTCTTAATAAATATTTCTATTTACAGATTCATATAAATCATCCCACAAATGACTATTCAGTGTATAATGGATTAACACCAGAAGCTGTTAAAAAAGAATATGACGGAAACAGAATTGGATGGTCGCTAAACATATTTTCTAAAGAAAATAACTTTAAAGTAGACCCATTTAATAGTACCTGTGTTGGAATAGTAACAAATGAACCTTATAGTGTATTTTTAAATGTTATCAGTAAGTAATTACTTAAAAAAAAAAAATGAGAAAAAAATCTCTAAATTATTTTTTTAGGAATTGACTTATGGAAGATACTATATTTAGTATTGGGAATTGTTTTATTTTTCTCAGCAGATAGACTGAGTTGTAATACAATATTTTATTATATATGTGGAGTAACTTTTGGAATATGTGCTTCATTTTTAATTTTAATTTATTTTGCAAGCAAACTTTTTCCGAGGGTAAGTTAAAGGTATTTTAAAAGGTTGTCAATAAAACAATTCACCCAAAATATGCCAATGCCCTTTCCCCTCATCACCATTTTTTACCTTCACCTCCTTCACATTAACCTTATTTTATTATCCCTATAACTGTTACTGAAACTGTTACTGTAACTCTTTAACTGCTGTGTAAGAGCATTTTTGTAATGGTTCTATAATCCTCATATAAGCTGGGCTAGGGGTTAAAACTTACTTATGGATCATTTCAAAAATGATGCCTACATCTTTTTAAATATGTTATATTATTTAAGAATAGACATGTAACCAGGGAAAAGCTTCAAATAACCTTTTAAATAAAATAAAAATTTAATGCAAAAAAATGAGAATAATTGAAAAAAGTCAACATTAAATAAATATAATAAAATTATTAAATAGTATTTGAAATATTAATATAGACACATCATGCAAAACAACATAAAAGTTTAGAACAATTTAGAATGGTTTAGAAGAAAAACATTTACAAAAAAACAAGTGTTAGTATTTTTCACTTCTAGGTACATGTTTTTTTAAGAAATGTTAAAACATTTAGCTGTTTTTTAATGATTCTTGTTTATTTTTTATTTTACAGAAACCTTTTATGTATGGTATCTTGGGATGCGGTTGGACTGTAGTTATATACATTTTACAAATGCTATGGGACAATATTAGAGTTATATTGGGTGAATACAAAAGTTATGTATTTTGGTATACAATTTTAACAGGAATTATAAGTTTTATAGGTAAGTAAAGTCATAAAATGTAAAAAAGCAATGAATAATTTAAACTTTTTTTTTAGTTTTTATATTAAAAATTAAATTGTAAAAAGTCAATTATTTTTTTTATTATTGTTTTTTATTTTTTTTTTAAACTTGGCTTTAAGTTTGTTATAGATGGGGCCCAGTGGAAAATGAAAGAACCAAAAATTTGATAAGATGGTCCATGCAGGGTTTTGGTTTAATTTGCGTCTTTTTGAGTAGTCACTTTCAAGAAGCAACAGTGGGACAAATTGTTATTATGGTTGTTTTATATAATACTCCTAAAAGGTGGTTAATGGCGCCTAAATATTACCTGTAAGTAGGCTCATATTCTTTCAAAATATATAAAATACACAGCCCAGTAAAAAGTTTCCCATTTTTCACCTCCGCGCGTAAACTAGATTTTTTATTATCAGATTCACTTTCAACAACCTCAAAAACTCCCTCAGGGGGTAGAATTTTTTATTATCAGATTTACTTTCAGCAAACTTAAAAATCCCAATATGCCAATTTTTACGAAAACTACCCCCGCACCTCAGGGGTTGGAGTTAGATTTTTTTATTGTCAGATTCACTTTCAGAAACCTCAAAAATCTCAATATACCAATTTTCACGAAAACCAACCCCGCCCCTCGGAAGGTGGAGTTTTTATTATCAGATTCAGTTTGGTCAACCCCAAATCCCCCTATATACCAATTTTGACTAAAATTTTGAAAATATTTAAAAATATTTAGCCCCTCACCCCCGTGGGGTGGATTTAAAAATTTTGTATTAACAGATTCAATTTCAGAAACCTCAAAAAACCGTATATCAATTTTCAAATTTTTTGGAAAAATATTGTATTTCCCTCCCTTTTCCCACACCGATGTTCACCAAAAACAATACCAAGCGAGAACTTTTGGTAACATACCTGTATGCACAATATCAAGTCTCTAGCTCAAATCGTTCTTAATTAACTTAAGTTATTGACAAGATTTGGACGGATTAAGCGATTTTTTTTTGTTCGAAATTGATTTATATCGACATGAAACGTCATAAAACGCAAAAATATTCAAAAAAAAATTGTGAACATTTTTTCACAAATACCAGGTTTTTCCAAAATTTTGAAAATTTTCAAAATGGGAAAGCAAAATTACAAATTTATTTTTATACACTAAGGACTAATTGAAATCCATTGAAAATTTTGACCTGCTTGCGAAAATTGATACCTATATTTTTCAGTAAAAAACGCTTCCCTCCAAAATTAAAACTATTGTCAAATGATGAATACTATCAACAGGGAGTAAAGGAGACTACTAAAGCATTGGAAGATTTAAGAGGATATTGTTCTAGTCCGGATTGTCCTCAGTGGAAAATGGCACTGAAGCTGTCCAATGTAAAAAGGTAAAAAAAATCATTTTTTTCTAAGGGGACTTCGTTTTGAACACAAAAAAAATCGCAAACAAAATAGCGTAGCAAAAATAAAGTATTTCTTAGTGCATGCAAGACTAAATCGGAATATATGATATAAATAGCTTAAATAATTATAATTTGAGCGCAATTTAAAACAGAGCACAGCATAGCTCAAATAAAAATTATTGAAATTAACCATTCTAAAAAAAACAGGCTCACAAAAAACACATTAAAGACTGATTAAGCTGACTATATTTTTCTTATTTTTGGGCGCTAAAAATGAATTTGATAAGGAAAAAGCTGGCTCGCTCACTTTAATAGCAGGCGCTATAGAACTTTGAATATCTCGAGCTAGCACATCCACTATGCTTTTTATGCGGTTTTTTGAAAAAAAAAAATGGGTTCAGTGAGATTTTTCACTGTCAAATTGGTTAAAAAAATATAGTCGGCTTAAGAGAAATCGACGTTTTTATTTTTAATTTTATGTGTAATTTTTTAAGGGTCATTTACGGTAAATGATTTACCATAAATTCCTCCCAAAAAATATACGTTTTTTAATTTTGGCATTTAAAAATGTTATGCTAAAAAAATGCACGTGTGGTGCTCTAGCTCAAAACCAAAAAAGAGTAGAAAATTTTTGTCAATTGAAGGTAACTTGATCTATATTGACCAGTAAAAATTTCATATATCTCTGTTAATAACGCCAGAAAGAGGATAACAGTTATTTGTTATAAGGTGGGTGAGTCAATTATTGCCTTGTTCCTAATATTGCCACCCCCTCTTAAATTTGTTAGTTCATCTTATGCGTCATAGATGGCACTCCCAGTATATCTTCTTCTTCCTTTTTTTTGGCCTTTTCTCAGTGAAATAATTAGCCAGATCCCTCTTAGTTACTCAATTCACCAAGAGTGGTTCTTGTCTGACTTGGCACCATGCCGACTCCTGTTCTGATTATAGAAAATTTTCCAGTCTTCTGTAAGACCTTTTCTTTTTCTTTTGCTTCTTACCTAATTCTTGCCAAACTACTCCCAGTATATCTGTTATATCGAAAAGATGCCTGTAAATATGATGTATTTGTGTCCAGTTAGTAATGGCTTACGCAAAAACAGTTAGTTCGTGCTCTTCCACTAACAAAAAAAATGACAAAAACAAAAAACAACAAGAAAAGAAAGTTACAAAGAAATCAAAGAGTTCTGAATCTTGGTTCTGCTTTTTATTTGAAGAGAATCGCCGGGCCGATATGAGATTGTAATCGATACGTTCATAAAGAGTGTGTGGGGCTTACTATAAACGACAAATTGTTGTATTTAGTGACCAAATTCAACCTAAAAACAGCTGCAATTGTTATTGTGCTACAATATTTTCTTATTAGTTTTTAAATTTTTTGTAAGTTTGTTCTTTACTATTATTAATAATAATTTATTGTTCAAAAAAATATAAATATTATTGCCAGTACCCTGGCAATCAATATTTGGAGATATAAAAGGCTGTGGTAAAATGTGGAAAATGGTTTATAAAACAAGGTGAATAAAATTCGTAGAATCTACGAGGTATATATCTAAATAAAATTAGGCAAAGCTCCATACATAAATATCACACTAAGATGATATAAAAATATCAAACTAGTGCGATATGAGGCGTTTTCTAAAGAACAAAAGAGTGTTCTAAATGTAATTTTGATAGACGATCATAGGAAAAAAAAGTTTCAGGTGATTACAAATAAATTTGAATGCTTTAAAAAATAAAATGTCTAACATGACAATAATTGGCTCACCCACCTTATTATGTATTTATTTACACATGAATTTAGAATCTAGAATACACCCATATAGACAGAGAATAATCTACACACATACCTCATATTTTTAAATTATACGACTTTATGAATTTGTTATCTCCTTTTAGTCCAGAACAAACTCTAAAAACATAAGCTTTTCGTTGGATATATTATGTTGTTTGTTCTGAAGAGGTTAAACTCGAGGTTAAATCACGGATATTTTACTTATTTTAGGTTTGCTAGCTTCGTAGAAGGAGAATCCCATTTAAATGATGATGAAGTTTTGGAATATGAAACTTCAATTCATGGCGAATTCACGGATGATTCAGAAGAAGGAAATACGCTTACAGATGATGAAGAATATTAATTTAATTAATTTGGTATTTATAAAAAAAAGACTGAAAACGCGTTTTTACTCGATTGTATCTAAAAACGGCAGAGTTTAATTTTTCGCACTAGTGCGAAACGTAAAATAGTAATTGATTTGGTATTGAAACTGATGACATCCTAACACAAAGTTTTTTTATCAAAACTACTAGTGTATTTTTTAAGATTATTACAGTCGAATAAAAAATAGTCTATGATACACGGACAAAAACTGTTTTAGGGCGATAACGGTAGCCAACCTCGCTCCCTGAACTGGTTTGACAATCTCCGTAATCGCCCTTAAAACAGTTTTTTTTTGTTCTTGTATCAAAAAGTACTAATTTTTATTCGATTTTAACTAAAACCGCCACTTTTTTATATAATCGGTACGAAAAGTTTGATTTTGCGCACTAGTGGTTACTTATTTATTTTAAATTAATGTATAAAATTTAAGGCATTTGAGTGTAGAACATTTGAGGAACATACAAAATATTTATTTAAATTGTGATTAATTATAGTTATTAATAATTAATAATTACACTGGTCTCCAAAGAAAAACTTCTCCAAGGACTTAACCTATCATGCCTTAAGTATTTTTGTGTACTAAAACTGAATTTTTAATTTAAAAAACTTTCTACCGCGTAGATTTCGAGTAAATTCCGGTTTTTATTAGAGATCGGTTATACGAGCCCCAAAAAAGTAGCCTAAATGACATTTTTGAAAATCTGTTACGATTTCAGGGGGCGCCGAGCAAAATAGCCTTGCAAGCCTGGTTTTCATTATCGCTTATACCTTGGGCATTTTTTAAGAGAGATTCATTAACGTTTTATTTTTTCCTAAGGTTTAGAGTTCTACAGTTATATTGCAATGCTCAGAATCCAGTGTCAGGCTAAGGGGACGGCCAGGGGCGATAACCTGCTTTTTGAATTGTTATCGGCCCTGGCCGCCCCCCTTAGTTCGACTGGATTTTGAGCATTGCATTATAAGTGTAGAACTCTAAAGCTTAGGAAAAGACCAAAAGTTAATGAATCTCTATTAAAAATGTCCAAGTTATAAGCGATAGCAAAAAGCATATAATTAATACCAAGGTTTTAATAATATGCTTTTTGCTCGGTGCCACCTCAAATCGTAACCGATTTTCAAAAAAATGGCAAATACGTAATCCCCATACCCTAGCCTACGATTTAAATTTGCCCTCAGATGAATCCGATAAAATTAATTTTTTTGGGCTCGTATAACCGATCTCTAAACTCTAAAAACCGGGATTTACTCGAAATCTACGCCTTAGAAAGTTTTTTAAATCGAAAATTTGGCTTCAGCACACAAAAATACTTAAGGCATGATAGGTTTGTCCTTTGAGAATTTTTTTTCTTTGTAGACCAGTGTTATGATTATAATGGAAAAATTTCCCTTATTTTTTCATTTATAAAGTCTAGATTTTTGAGTTGAATAAAATCCGTAAGTTTAAGTAGGTAATTTTTTATAATAGTTATTAACTTTCAGGAAATTTGCAGAATCCTTAGAAATAGTCTTATTATCAAGGATTCTGAAAATTTGAAAGTCAACTGAGTCCTGAAAATTTGATTTTATTATTATCTTAAGTTACAACAAAAGAACTTTTACCTCAAGAATGAACATGATGAAATCTACCGTATGCTTTGTTTGAAGCGTGAACCAACTACGGTGAGGGGCTGGTGGGGAGTGACTATTGTTTACACTAAGTACGCGTAAAGAGAGAGAAAGAATGTGTAAACTCACAGTCTAAGGTCGTAAACTTTGTCAAGCAATACAGTGTTGCCGGTTGCAACACCTGCTTTAGATATTTTATTGTAAATTTTAAGAAATATTAGTTTTATTTGAGTTTTATATGAACTAGTAGTTTAATTTTAATAAATTTAATTATATTACATTATCAAACATAATTATAGTGCCGTAGTGTAGTAGTTTTTTAAAATTTTAATGTAGTTATAAAGATTTATCATAATGATAAAGTGAAAATTACGTAACATCGCTCTGGTCACCAGAAGGTCAAAACTAGCGATACTTATGTTTACACCAGAAGCAGTATCGCGTACGTTTATGTAAACAAACAAACAAAAAGATGACACCTTCATAAACATTGGTTTGAAATAACTTCTTTAGGTAAAAGTTCTTTGGTTACAACGTATGAATATTGCATGTTGTCTACCGTTTTTTTCTTGGGTTTTTCAGTACAACAGAATTTCACTATTTATTTTATTTTGAGCTTAGAAAATTAAAAAAATATAAATAAAAAAACTAAAATTTCATTATTAATAGCTAAGTACTAATAAGCTGCACCACAAACATTTTAACAATTCTTATTGTTTTCAAATAAACTTGTCTTAGGTTTGTAGTGAGGCTTTATTTTGATTCATTGTAGATTTAATAAATATATTTTGTACTTATATTGGACACAATTAGATTTAATCGACACAGAAAGTCATTTGAAAAATGAGAAATTTGGCAGACTAACATCTCTACTCTAAATTTCTCTACTCCCTAACATCCCTACTCCATAACATCCCTACTCCACAACAACTCTACTCCGTAACATCTCTACTCCATAACATCTCTACTCCGTAACAACTCTACTCCACACTATAGACACTCGATTAGCCACTTGTCTTAACTCAAAAGAATATTTGTCATGCTAAGTCACTGTCAAAAATGAATTCAGTTTATTAATTACTTACATATTAGTGCATGTTAAGAGTACGCGGTCATTGTTGCTTTTAGAATAATTCATTTATGATTGTTCTAGATTTACATTTAAAGATAAACGTTTTCTAGGAAAAAAATAAAATAATCTAGAAGAAGAAGATTCTTTGTTCTTTGAACTGCTCATTTATTATTAAGTGGCTAATAAAGTGCATATAGTGTGGAGTAGAGTTGTTACGGAGTAGAGATGTTATGGAGTAGAGATGTTACGGAGTAGAGTTGTTGTGGAGTAGGGATGTTAGGGAGTAGAGAAATTTAGAGTAGAGATGTTAGTCTGCCAGAAATTTAAAATAATGCTATGTGATACGAACTGTTTGTACTTAGCCATTAATTTACAAGATTGTTGTGATAGCTAATGTCATTCACCTTAATGTAAAATTGGCCAATTTGCTTGCCAAACATTGTTTTTTAGTTGGTAACACAGGCCCACAAAAATTAAAATTTTTCTGTGCTGGTATTGAGATTGACCTATTCTTATGTATTTTAGCATGCCGAACACGAATCTACTATAAAAAAGGCAACTCATGGGCTCAATTTTTTTGCTACACTGAAAAAACTGTCTAAATTGGTGAAAATCTCATATTATTAGTCTGAAATTTCAGTGTAGCAAAAAAATGAGCCCATGAAGTGCCTATTTTATGACAGATTTGTGTTCAGCATCCCAAAATATATAAGAATAGGTGGGTCTCAACCCCACCACAGACAATTTATTTTTTCTTTGTTGGCCTTAAAAATTCCTGTGCTGGGGTTGAGACCCACCTATTCTTATGTATTTTGGGTTGCTGAACACAAACCTGCCATAAAAAAGGCAACTCATGAGATCATTTTTTTCTACACTAAAAATAAAACGTCTAAAATGGTGAAAGTCTCATCTACAATTTCAGTGTAGAAAAAAAATGAGCCCATGCAGTGCATTTTTATGACAAATTCGTGTTCAGCATCCCAAAATACATAAGAATAGATGGGTCTCAACCTCAACACAGACAACTTTTATTTTTTTTGTGGGCCTTATAAAAGCCTACAAAAAAAAGTTGTCTTTGCTGGGGTTGAGACCCACCTATTCTTATGTATTTTGGGATTCTGAACACAAATTTGCCATAAAAAAAGGTAACGCATAGGCTCATTTTTTTGCTACACTGAAAAACCGTCTAATATGGTGAAAGTCTCATCTGCAATTTCAGTGTAGCAAAAAAATGAGCTCACGCAGTGCTTTTTTGTGACAGATTCGTGTTGGGACTTAATAATACATAAGAATAGGTGGGTCTCAACCCCAACACATACACTTTTTTTTTGTGGGCCGGTGTAATTAATTTTACAATAATAATTCTGTATCACAGAATGATTTTGACTTGAAAAATATGTCAGATAACAGCATGTCTTCCGTTTCGGTTACGATCTTGCAGGATAATGCTGAATCGGCCACTCTTGTAAATATCGCGCTAGTCGGCCTCAACCCCAACGGACTAAAACAATTAAAATAGGATAAATAGCAGGAAACGGGGTTTATATTTGAAAACTACGGGTTAAAAAAGATGAGAGTCACAAAACAATAATTTTGAAAAAAATTGATTTTGAAAATTTACAAATGCCAACAGCTGCATAAAAATTCCAAAGAAAAACTTTGTATAAATATTACGTTTTTCGTTTAAGTCAACGCAGGTTTTATTGAATTTCCAGTATTGTAGGTTTTTCAAGGGGGTTATGGACTATAATTCTCCATAATTTTTTATTCATAATTATGGAGATTCATTGACAATTATGAACAATTATAATAATTATTGTACACTTTTTTCTTCACAAACTCTTCAGTTTATATTACAAATGATCTTTTAATAATATTAAGGAAACTTAAAAAAGAGACAATTTGTGTTCTCTAAAGGACATGGCACAATTTATAGGGAATTTTGGCCCTCGGTGAAATTCGCTAAATTTTTTATGTTTTAGTTTATACTTTTTTAAAAGGAATTAGGAACGTTTCAAGCACTTTGTATGTACAGTTTTTTTTCTATAAGGAAAATAAAAAAATATTTTTGCCCTACACTCCTCATAAAAATATTTTTCTAGTAGGCATTGTTTCGTTTGATAACTTGTCAGTGAAGGATATTCTGACGTATTTTTGAAGTTTTTTAGACTAAATTGTCAGTTTTATTGGGAAAAAGTAATGAAATACATATTGAAATTGGACAGAATAATTAAATAAGATGAAGAAAAGTGCAACAGAAATACTTCTTAAGGACTAAATTAGTGAAATACGTGAAATAAGTTATTTGCTAACCTGGTAAAAAGTACTAAAACGTATATAAAATTGAACTAAAGAATGAAATAAGAAGAAAAGCAGAATAGAAATACGTTTTAAGGGAATCGTTTGTAAAATAATAAGCGATTTTAATGCCGAAAGTGTATCCCTTATTTTTTGTACGGCAAAAAAAACAATTATTTCCAAAATTCTACATAAAAGAAATTGAATATGTGTTTTTGTAATATAATGTACTGGAACCCATGTTAAAACTCCAGAACTTAATAAAATAATAAAATAAGAAGTAAAACAGAACAGAAAAACTAAGTTGAAAGTGAAATACTGTGTTTCTGCATAGAATAAATTATCCAATATAACTATCATACCGAGGGCTTCATAACAGGGCTGTATCAACCGTGTTAACATGTAGCAGATATGCCCCTTTGCTATGAAGCCCTCGATATGATTTAAAATATGAACACTAAAAAAAGGATCCATGAATCAAGAAAATGCATCTTTTGATTATATTTTAAGCCAAATTCACTTATTTTTGGACTAGCATTTCTTATGAACCTAATAACTGGCGCGGGTCTTTGAATGGAAATCCGCGCTCTTCATTTAAGGTGTTAGCCTTAAAATAAGAGAATATGGTGTTGTACTTATCAAAAGACATGTGTCCTTGATTCAATTCTTTTTCACAGTATTACATTAGGACATTTTTATAAAAAAATAAATAAAATGTTTTCATTTCCTCCCATTCGGGGCATCTGCTGTTGACCACCTTGACGGTTGCATACAAAGCAATTTACTTGAAAAAAGGCTCTAAAAGCCATGCTAAATTAATTTTATATTAATAATATATAAAAAAATTGACAGACATCAGTTTGACTTATACCAATCAAGCTTTTTTCATAATCATTAAGCTAATTAAACTTATTTTTATGAGGAGTTTGGGGCAAAAATATTTTTTTATTTTCGTTATAGAAAACTGTACATACAAAGTGCTTGAAACGTTCCTAATTCCTTTTTAAAAAGCATAAACTAAAACATATAAAAAATTTAGCGAATTTCACCGAGGGCCAAAATTCCCTATAAATTGTGCCATGTCCTTTTATCTTACCTGTATTCTGTTTGTGTAGAAATAACTTTATTGCTTTTGGAGGTGCATTTTACAAGTAAAGTGTTCAGCTCATTTATTATGGAAATAGCATATTTCAATTTGGACTTGTATTTATTTGTTTTTTCCAAATTTTCTTCCGATTTTACTTTAAGCAGACTATTTGATTCTTCATATACTTTGATCTTGTTTTCATAATTTTCTATTTTCTTTTGAAAGCTATCTTCGACTGTTTGAAGATTTGTTTTTAGTTTTAGATTTTCTTCTTTAAGTCTTTTAATCTATAATTATAAAAGCAAAAAATTAACTTTTTCGGATATTTTACTCTCAAATGAGCTGCAGTGTCATAATACCAAAACTCAGGGCCATTCAGGGACTGAACTAAATCTTAATTTTGCGATAACTCACGAAAGAAAAACCTTTTTGACCATATCTGGGCCGCGTTGAGCAGAAAGCTATCAACCCACATTGTGAGATGACAGTAAATTATTGAACTTTTTCCCTAATAACTTTTAAACGTTTTGACTTAAGCACTTAAAATTAAGCAATTGTTTCACTTGTTCATGTATCAGAACATGTACAAAATATGTAATCTTTAATTAAATGCTTGTAAAAGATATTGGGTAAAATGTTCCTTAACGTACTGTCATATCACAATGTGGGTTGGTAGCTTTCTGCTTAACGTGGCCCATTTAGACTCTTGACCCTTTTGAGACGATGTAATTTTAATATTTTTATTTTGTTTAAATATTTTGGCCAGTATTTATGGTAATTGTTTAATACCGCTAATAAAAATTGAAAGATAACGACGCACTAAGTCCTCTGGTCCATGTTTGGTTTTAGTTAGTGAGACTTAGATTAGATTGAGACTAACAAGTTCATTTTATGTTTTTAGCAGGTCCGATTGGAGTGCATCGGCTCCCTTCGCTAATGCCGACTACTCCGATCGGAGTAATGTTTATATTACAACTCCTTGCTTTAGTATTTTATTGACGTTTGCTTTTAGTTGTTTGTATGTTTGCGATATGACAGAGGACGGTTTGTTTTAACACGTGCTTTTGTTTTTTTGTTTACTTCATATTTAGCAGAACGGAACGTAAATAGTTAAAAAATTATTTTGGCACGAGCCACGACCTCAAAATTATAATCGGCAGTCAACCTGTTGACTCGGAGAGTGTCATTACTATATTTCTTGGAGTTCCTAAAATCTCAATCGTTTAAAAAAAAATAATACAGTTTTGCTATTTTCTCATTGTAGCACACAATTTAAGGATGTGCTTAGATGAATCCGGGAAAGTTTTTTTTTTGCCCTTTTATAACGACTCCTACTATACGTAAATACACACCTACTACTGCTCAATTTTAGTGACATGTATTTTGTAGAAATTATTAAATTTTGTATTTGAAATTATGTTACTGTATTTTTGATTTTAGATTGTAACCCACTTTAATCCATATTTAAAAAAAAACTATAGAATTGGAAACCTGTATTAATTTTTTTTAATAATGGGATCTTATCATTATTAAAATAAAGAAGAAAATATACTACGTGCCAAAAGGAAAATACTCAACGTAAGTAATAGCTGTAGCCCAATTTTTAAAAAGTAAATTTCATTGATTTAAGTCATAATACTCTCATAGAACGTTTAACCCTTTCCGGACGAATATCGCGTATATGCAACGTACTAATAACTCTTTTCTCTAGAATAGGCATTTCATTTGTAAAAACTGACAAAAACGTAGCCAACATATACATTTGTCTGTCTTACTCGCACAGCTTTGTTCTAACAGAGACAACAATAACAGTTACTGGTAACTGTTATTGTCCAGGCCTGAATATACCTACTATTTGTTTACAAACAAACCGAGATGTTGGCGATACTTTATATTAACGGCATGCGTATTCTAGAGAGAAGAGTTATTAGTTCGTTGCGTATAGGCGACAGAACTCATTTTATGAGTTACACCAAATGTCTCGTATACGCGACAGGGTCAGCTGTATACTGTCGTTGATTTGCGACGTTTTGTTTATTGGGGTACATCTGAAAAGCCTCGTGTCGAGTATTTGCAACATAAGGCCCACAGAACCGCGGATGGGCTATAAAATAATTCAGGAGGTACAGAGTCTGTACCTCCTGAATTATTTTATAGCCCATCCGTCTTTACTACAGACATGCCGCGAGAAAAAAATTCCGTCCGGAAAGGGTTAAAATTACACCTTAGTATAGTGCCTTAATGTGAAGTTTTCTGTAAAAACCGTAAATTATTGCACCTTAGCAGAAAATTTCGTTATTTAAATATAGGTCTTATGCAATAACCGTCTAACACACATTGTGAGATGAAAGTTGAACTTTTTTCCTAATAACTTTTTGACTAAAACTTAAAATTAAGCATTTGTTTGACTTGTTCATGTATCAGATCAAAAGTCCAAACATGTACAAAATATTTAATTTTTAATTTAATTCCTTTAAAAGATAAATGTTCTGTAACCCACTGTCATTTCACAATGTGGGTTAGACCGTTATTCCATAACATCGCCCATATATCTACAGCCTTCAAGTTTGGTACCATGCTATGGTACATATACATACTCTAAATAATGTTACAATAAGTAGAGAATTATAACCAGACGCGGATACAGGGGGCGGTGGGGGCGACCGCCCCCCCAGAGACCAAGTTTTTGAAAAAATAGCTAAAATTAGGTATTTTTTCTCCAAAAATAAGAAAGTTTTTGCCCATATATAGCTAACAGCCTCCCCCCAGACTGACTTTTTGTCCCGCTTCTGGCTAGATGACTAGATACGAGGAAAAGTTCATAATATGTAGAAAACATTATAAAAGTTCATATTATGTAGAAAATATTTTAGTCTCATGGTGGCCCATGTCTCATGATAGCCTACACCCCATAACCTATTTTAACAATGTTTTGCTATAGCCTACCCAAGCAATAAAACAGGTAAAAAAGTGGACAAAAAGTTTAATTGTCGATTGATAATAGACTTTTTGTCCACTTTTTTGCCTGTTTTGTAGCTTGGGTATGGTTTAATCTTAAGACACTGATACTTATACCCACCTCATCCAGATTTTTTCGTTGTTCACTAATACATTTTTTACTACTATCTATTAAATTCGTCTCGTTATGTTTAATGTTCTCCTGCAGTTTTTTAATGTCCTCCTTAAGTTTGACACAGTTTTCTTCGTAGTGCTTTTCAATACATTCATTTTTGGCTGTTAGTTCGTTTATTTCATCCTTCAGCATTTCATTTTCACTTTCAATTTTTGCTTTTTCGGAGATAACGCTGGCCAGTTCTCCCAAAAGGTCAGAGATAACATTTCCACCAGGTATTACGCCGTCGTAAGCGTCGTCTGGGGGCAAATTAGTGGCTTGAGGCTTTTTGAACTGTTTTTTAACGCTTGAATTTGGATTCCAGGATGTATTTGACATATTTTTGAATTTGATTAATTTGAAATGATAGTTTTGACATACTCATGACATTGTAAGTATTTGGGTTTATTTTATTTTAATCTATCAGCAGTCTAAAGGTCTAGATATAGAGCCTTACCCTAACCTGATAAAAAATCCAAAAATGAAACTGTATCAAAATTTTTAAACTAATCAATTTTGATGGGATTTTTTTTACTTTAATACGTGTAATTGAAACATGAAAGTTTTTTTAACCAGGTTTGAAATTTTGAGTAGGTGCACCGGGGTGGAGAAGATTTCTCCAATGGGAACCGAAAAAACAAACATTTAAAATGTCAGTTTTTTTTTTTAACCAAAACTAGAGTTATTTTCCGGAAATAGATCCCGCTCTAAAACGCTCATAATAGTATATTAAAGTACTAGTTTCATAACATACGTTTTTAGCGCACGAGTACGAGTTTTCTAAAGTACTAGCTAAAAACGTGTTATGAAACGAGTGCTTTATACAATTTTTTCTATTTTGCTGTAAAATTTAAAAAAACTTACATTTACATGATGACTGATTTAGGGATTTTTGTTTTGGATTGTCATTATAGTTTACACCATGTTTAAAATTCTAAGAAGAAATGATATTTTGATATATTTTATAGTCATCTCTTCTCTTTTTTACTGCAATTAACCAAGCCACAATTTTAACATGGTAAAAATAACCTAAACACAAAATTTTGTAGAAAATTCACTTTAAAGCGACATTGATATTTGCACGGAAAACGTCAAGCGATAGGCCAGGTCTGTTGCCAACTCAAAAATTCAACACAGACCTCTTATGGGCCTATAAGAACACGCAAAATGCGTGTGATTATGAGCTTATAAGAGTCGCAAAATAGAAAAAATTGTTTTTTGAGGATCAGTTTACTTCTATAAAATAAAAATAATCAACTATTTTAGTATTAAAATTTATTAAAATATAATATAGGCACTTCGTGTGGTGTATAGGCACGTTAAGCATTAGGTACTCAATTTTTAAAATAAAAACATCTAATAAAATATTATTAAATATGTTAACATTAAGGTATTAATAAATATACATATAAAATTAATTCACAAACATTAATACAGTTTTAATAACACTAATAAGTTAGATCAATTGATCTATTTTAATAAAATACCAAAGACATTAAAAATTTCGAGACTTTATTTAAAAATTTTAATAATGTAAACTCTAAAGTTTTAGACATGTTTTTAGGAGCTAAATGAATAAATTAAAAAAAACAAATAAGATTTTAATCTAAAAACTATCTGATTCAAATTTGCTTTAAAGAATACCGGGTGTTTCAGAAAGGTGGTTCGCCCCCCTTCTTCTTCTTCTTGCTTTATTTTGGCCTTTTCTCAGTGAGATAATTAGCCAGATCCCTCTTAGTTACTCAATTCACCAAGAGTGGTTCTTGTCTGGCTTTTCGCCATGCCCACTCCTGTTTTAAATATATAAAATTTCCAGTCTTCTGTAAGACCTTTTCTTTTTCTTTTCCTTTTCGTGTTTACTGTTGGTTGTGTTAGCTGTTGCCAAGGCAGTTTTTTCTAATTTGTAATTATATTTGCGCATTCGCTAGCATATTTCGCCTCCCTTAACTTTTATACTTTTTTATGTAGGATCGTAAAATTTGCAGGAGCTATATTATGTATAATTTAGGATTTTTTGACATGGTTAGTAATTTTTTGGCACTTTCGGTTTAACCGGAAAAAAATCGAACTTTCGATTTTTAAATGGAACACCCTGTATATTTTTACATATTTTGATTTAAAAATCAATTCTGAAAACAAGCATGTGCCACTTGTCAATTTTTTTATTTAAATTTTTATTTTAAATCTAGAGTGCTTTTAATTAGCTTATTTGCTTAATCGTTGGTCTAGTATCTTCAGAAAAATACTATTTTGATTTTTTCCCAAAACTCTAAATGTGGTGGGCTCTTAAAGGTTCGAAAATCATACTTTGGTCCATAAGTATTTTTTTTCAAAAAGAAAGAGGGTGGCTCGTTAGGATAAAATGAAAGAGAATTTACTTGCGAACATTTTGATACCACACATGAATAGTTTATTTTGAAACACAAAAGATTTAAAATGAAGATTTAACTAAAACATGATATGACCTGTCAAAATTTGACAAGTGACACATGCTTGTTCTCAGAATTGATTTCTGAATCAAAATATGTCAAAATATATAGGGTGTTTCATTTAAAAATCGAAAGTTCGATTCATTTTCGGCGAAATCGGAAGTGCCAAAAAATTTCTAACTATGTAAAGAAATCTTAAATTATACATAATATAGCTTTTGCAAATTTCAAGATCCTACCTAAAAAAGTAAAAATGTTAAGGGGGGTGAACCACATTCCTGAAACACCCGGTATAATATACCATATTATTGCCTTACTAACTCCTTTAAGCACAACTTTAGAATAATACTAATGGAATTTACATTATTACATTTTTTTTCTTATTTCCTTGGGTTTATAAATTTAGTTAAATTAATCAAAAAATATTACGCATTTTAACGAATTCTTGATATCTTTTTGGCTTTGTCGACACATGGTGGGGGTGGCTTTGGTTTATTTGTACATAATCGGCGATATAATCTGAAAAGATAAAACATTATTTAGATATAGGTACGTAAAATTTAGTAAAACGGTGTAATTATTGCTTTTTAGATTTGATCCGCATAAAACTAAGATGTTAGTTATAGTAAATCAAGTGATGCGGTAGGAAGTTCCTTTAAATATCTTTAATGTAAAAATATTCCTTATTCTCGTTAAAATTGAATGGCGATTTCTCCCGTTAGATTAGACAGGGACAAAAGTTCTACCCAAAAAGGATAGAAGACATACATACACTCCCACTTCCACCCAACCAAACATTTCTGTATTTGTTCTTTGTTGAACAAATACAATATTTACTTGGCCGGGCGAAAAGTGTAACTATATTCTATTTATTAAAGAAATTACTGGTGCCATCTAAATTTTAGTAGAATTATCTTATTCTACAGATTCACATTACCTATGTTCGTTCGTGCCGCTCAGTGCTACACTTTCCGGCCAACCAAATAAATACTGTATTTGTTGTATGAAAACCAAATACAGTATTTATTTGGTTGGCTGGAAAGTGTAGCACAAATGAGATAGAGATAGGGTAGACGTCTTTTGTTTCATAATTCTAGTTGTAGAGAGCTCCATTATAAGCTAACTGTATTTAACGTGGTAGGTACTTAACAAATAAACAACTGTGTTTTTTAACAATTGACTGAAATAAACTGAAAAGCTTAGTTTTATTTTTCGGTTTAATCTGTTAAAAGCAGGTTAAAAGCAGGTTAAAAGCACTATTTTTTCAGGCTGTTTAGAACTCCTTTAAGCCAAAAGTGACGTCACCTTTATAAAACGTACCATTTAAAACAATTTAAATTTTTTCAAATGACCATGCCAAAATCTGGCTATTTACGGTTCATACAAGCTCTGTAAATTTTAAATAGTTATCTTTTATAGTTACGGAGAAAATTCGTAGGCAATACTTCTTTTGACACCCGGTATATATATTTTTTTCCTGGTTACAGATATTTTACCTAGGATTTTAGTCCTTTTGTTAATTTATTTATGAAGTTTAAACTTTTAAATTAAAATACCTATATTAAACATCTTTATTTATTTTTATTTTTTAATAAAAATGTTTTAATAGAAATATGTGACCCTGCACAAAGAAACCCGGTTAGTGTGAAATTTAGTTTTTTTCGGGTTCTTATGTAAGAAAGTAATACGTAAATTTGAGGCATTAACCGGGTACTTTGTACAGGGTCATATATAGTTACTTTAATCTTTAGTTTCTAGAACCTACCCTGGTGGAAAATAACGTTAGAACGACTTGACCTAACGTTAGATGAATGTGGTTTGAATGTTAGACGCCTAACGTTAGGAAGTCTGACGTTAGAAATCGGGACATTTATACATTAAATACGCATTAGAAAAAATGTTTATCTAACGTTAAATTTCTACTAGGGTATAGGTACCTATATGAAAAATATAACTGCCTAAATGCGATCCTGTTTTTTTTGCCTGCTTTGTTTCTAATTTAAAACTTTTTTTTATTAAAAGAAAATAGTATGGAGGGGTGGTCTGCCAAAAGGTGACCTCATTTTTTACATCGGCACTTAGTGCTACTAAGAGTGCCGATGTATTGAAATATTCGCCGAAAAGTCAAAATCTTTGACCACGTTTTTTTCACATTTCTCGACGTTTTAGACCATTCTGAGTCGAAATCAGTAAAAAAAAATTTTGCGTCGGTCTGTCTGTCTGTCTGTCTGTCTGTCTGGGTGTAAACTCATTTCTACATGAGATATCGACTTGCAGTTTTTTGCATATTGTTTCTTATCGTATTCCGAAGAGCTGATTAGATTTTGGGGGTAAACGATTGGGGATAAGGAGGTAAAAATAGGGTAAAACTCCTATTTTTAGCGTTTTTTGTTTATAATTAAGGCAATTATTATTGTATTTGGTTAATTTAGCACTTATATAAAAGATAATTTTAAATTGGTCAAAAAATGTTATAAACAACGTTTTCATAAAACGCATAGTTTTCGAGATATTGGCGTTTAAAGCAGTAAAAGGTTTTTTTAGCATATCTCACATATTTATAACCCGATTTCAAAAAAATATATTTTAAATAAAAGCTCTTTTTAAGCCCTATAAAAATGTTATATACAGTTTTTTGCTGGAATATAATGTTTTAAAGATACAGAATTTAAAATCAAACAAAACACCTAGTTTGAAATTTGCAAACTAGATTGCTTTTAAAATCAATCAAAAATTGTAATTAATAAGTTCAACTTGCATCCAAGTAAAAACATATTTTTATTATTAAGTTTAATTATATATTAAGTGTACAAGAAAAGCTAAAGTTTAATATAAATATTATACAAGTTAGTTTGTGCAGTGAGGAGTAGTAGTAAAATTGTAATTATGTTATGCTACCCTGTTCTAATAGCATGTTATTAGTTTTCCCAATAGTGCCGATGTTTTGTCAGGGTGCTTGCAACGTTTCATCTAGTTTCTATTGTATTATTCTTTTCTATTATTATAGGGAGGTCTAAAAAAAAGTGACGGAAAGTGGGGAAGGGGGTGTAAAATTAGTCAAAAATAGGTCCCAAAAAAACTGTTAAAATTTTTAAAGAATCACAGAAATGTTGTAACTTACAACTTGTAAATGGTTAAAAGTAGCGCATGCTAGGAACGGAAAGCTTTTCGAAATCACTTTTTTTGAGGAATTTCGAGTTTTAAAGAACATTTTGGTAGGTACATTTTAAGAAATAAGTAATGTTTCCTGAATTTATTCCCAGACTCATCAAATTTTAAAGTAGGTATTGAGTAACTCACATGTGATAAGTCTCGCTCCTCAAATATTCCATTAAATGAACAATCCCAATTTGCAACTGATCCTGGATAGGCTGTACCCACTCGTTTCCCTCAAATTTAAATACTGATTTGTTCGAAGCCATGTCCAAATTCCCGATTTCGGGAGGCAGGATCGTGAGTCGGTTTCCTTGAATGTGTAATTCGCGCAGGCGGGTAAGTTCGCCCAGTTCTTTTGGTAGCTCTAGGATGTCGTTTTCTCTAAGGACTAGCTAAAAAGATAATAAAAATGTTAAACGGGTACCCGAGGGGTAAACCGCAGACAATAGAATAGAATAGTATTTTTATTGCCACTTAAATTTACATAAAAGAAATTACAGGCAGTCGTCATATAATAAATATTTCACTAAGTTTTTATACTTTATCTCCACATTATACAATTTCATAATTAAATAAATAACATACGTTAAAATCACATGAATAAATAACATGAAAGTTTAAAAACTTTGCCAAAATTTTGGTAAGGTATTGACTAATAATATTTTTTTGGTACAGAAGATATAGCAGATAAGTATTATTTTAAACGCAATACCTTACCAGCTCATCTAGAAATAGGTGCGCCTGATAAGAACATTTTAATTTTATATTCTGTTTTAGATTTTTTATCGATATAAATAATCATTGAGGCGAAATGGCTCAAATTAATAATACTGTAAATATATATGCCTCAAATAAATTATAGATTCTATATAAAAAGAAATGTTCCAAAAACTTGTTCACAGACTTACCTTGATGGTTCACCCCTCGTTTAAAATGTATACTTACAATTTGCAAATTTTTAAGATTCTTAACTTCTGGCGGAAGGTAATTGAAATCGTTATCACCCAGATATAAGGCACGCAAAGTTTCTGTAAAAATAAAAGTTTGACTACTTAATAGGAAACAGAATTTAGCAGTTCTTTTTAAATACTCAGATAAACAAACTTTCTGAGATTTGAAAGAAAAGTTTCTTTTCAAAGATTTTCCGCTTTTGCAGCGATTTATCCTACAACTATTTCAAATTTATTTTTATCTGAATAATCTAATAACATTTTCAGAATACCTATTGAGATTTCAGTATTTTTCTCTCATTTCAATAACTTTGGAATGATTGTATCAAGACACGTGAAATTTGGTATTCATTATCAGTGATAATTTATCATATAAGCAACATTTACTTCCTATTTTTAAAATTTAAAGAAAATGGTACTGCGTTAACTGTCGTAAAACGGTGTAAAACTTTTTTTTGTATTACATCAGTGCTTAAAGTAAACTCTTTTATTGCGATATTGGCATAAAAACTAAAAATCCAGAATTTAAATACTAAATTTTTTGTTAGAGTTATAGCAACTAGTGGGAAATATTTTTGGAAATTAATTCAGAATTAATTTGCTAAGAAAGTGATTCCTGTCAGTTGTTGCACTGGGGTTACTGGAATGGCAAAGGATATAGTTCGTGTAGAGATGCAAGTCGCTTGCAAAACAACTTTACACTCCGATATTTCAAAAACACTTTGACCCAGAGACTTGAAATTTTGAACAAAGAAGAAAAAAATTGTTTCAAATTTCAAGTATATACGTCAAAGCGCTCTTAAAATATTGTAGTGTACCCTATAACAAATAGTTTGAATTTGCAGAACAATATTAATCCGGTTCAATTAGTTAACCTGTTTTAATTTGCATTTTCTGTTTTAATTTAATTCGTTTTAATTTGCATATGCGGGATATCATGTTTTAATTCGTTTCTATTTTTAAATGCGTAACATATTTTAATTCGTCTCTATTTGTTCATGCGGAATATCATTTTTAATTAGCGGCTATTTGCAAATGCGTATCATATTTTAATTCATTTCTATTTTCATATGCGAAATATCATTTTCAGTTAACAACTATTTGCAAATGCGTATCTGATTTAATTCGTTTGAACCTGTTTTTGCGAATCAGAAAGTCATTTTCAATTAGCGAATTGATTCGGATTCAAACAGATTAAAAATAAAATATTTTTAATCCGTTTTAATTGGCAAATGCAATTCCAAAAATGGATTTAAACAAATACAAACAGTTATATTTTGTTTTCAATCTTTTTGAATCCGAATTTTTTTATAGGGTAAAGTTACTTTTCAAGCTATTTGCATCTTTACACGAACTATATAATGTTTTCCTCCGGTTGTGCGTGGATTGTGCAAAATGTCGCTTTCCCTTTCATAAAACCCACCGCTATATTTTCTGCAACCTGAGGGAGTTTGGCTATCTTAGATATCTGTTTTTCTGATTCTTTCTTTTAATCTTACCCATCATAAAAAAGTTTCCTGGCAATGAGTCCTCCTTAAGATTATTGTAAGTCAAGTCCAACACTTCCAAGACTGGAAATGCTCCAAACCCTCTAGGCAAGGTATAAAGCCTGTTTATGGACAAATTTAAAATACGCAGTTTAGGCATTGACGATAGAGACAGTGGTAGTTCTTCAATTTGATTATTGGCTAAATTTAGTATTTCCAGATTTATAAGGTTGGCTAATCCTGGAGGAACAGCTAAAACATAGTTTTTTAAAGTTAAAATCAACGAACTAATAACTTTTCTCTCTAGAATAGGCATTTCATTCGTTAAAACTGACAAAAACGTCGGCAACATAAACATTCGTCGGTCTTCCTCGCACATCTTTGTTCTAACAGAGACAACAATACCAGTTACTGGTAATTGTTATTGTTCAGGCCTGAATATACCTACTATTTGTTTACAAACAAACCGAGATGTTGGCGATACTTTATTTTAACGGTATGCGTATTCTAGAAAGAAGAGTTATTAGTTCGTTGGTTAAAATAGATAGGGTTTTTTAAAGGTCCTTAAGTGTTTTTATTTAAAAGTAGATACCTATGCTTCTTTGATAAATTTACATTTACATTCTTCAAATTATACGTGACGGTATGGTGACAATGGGGGGAGGTGGCTATATGTAGCAAAAGTTCGGTGAAATAATTGTCAGCCCCCAAGTTTAAATGCGGTATTTTTGTAAAAGAAGTGGCTCCTATGGGTTTGTAGGTATGCCGTTTTATATGTATAGGGACAATAGATCAGATCTAAAGTCCCTAGTTTTATAGTGAATAACTGCGAACATGATTTTTTAAATGAAATACCCATGTGAATAAATTCTCCAAAATATTCTTACATTTTTAGTAAACTTTTAAACTATTATTTATCCAATTATAATATACCCAGGTAGCAAAATAACATGACATTCACGTGAAAGCCACGTTAATATGTGACATGTGATGTTAAGATTGTAGTCTCATTTAACAAGAATGTAGCATGGTGGGGATGTCCTAAGTCCGCCCCTAATAACATCACACAATGACATCCCGAAAATAACGTGTTTGTGACATCATAAATCCACATTCCTGTTATATCTAATATCTTATGAATGCCGTTACTGTTACTTTAATATTTAAATAATATCCTAGGATATTAGCTTTTTCTAAATTAAAACCATTAAAAACGCTATAACCCTATAAAAAAATCGGATTTAAAATCAATCAGTAATTGAAACAATCACAGATTGAAACAGATAGATTCTAAATACGAAATTGCAGAATATATTCCTTTAATCCGTGTCCGTGGTCTTGAGAAGCCCGGCTTGGCTAATTATCCGGAAGGGAAAGGCCAAAAATAAAGAGAGAGAGAGAAGCCCGGCAGAGCCCCCTATCCATTGGAAATCGTATAATGTGTATACAATTTCCTTATAATAATTTACTCTATCAACATCATCTTATATCGATTTTTTTGCTTCGAACGTCGGTGAGAAGCAAAATAACATGACATTCACGTGAAAGCCACGTTAATATGTGACATGCGATATATTCACAGCGTTGTTAATTATTTGTTATTAAATAACATGTTTGTCACGTCACACGTGTTACGTTGCAAATGAGATGTTAAATAGATGTTATTTTTCAATATTATGTGATGTTATGATTTAGTTTAAAAATACACCCAAAAGTGATGTTAATTTCTTGTAACATAACATCCCTTGCTACCTGGGTACAGGATGTCTAAAAAATGGTATTACAAAATTAAAATCTAAAATTTTTAATTAACTTAAAGTGACAGGCTGTAGAACATTTTAATTATGTCCTTATGAAATTTTTCTCAAAGAAGCACATGTTTATCTAATAAAGTAAAAACTCAATTATTGAAAAAATACAGGGTGATTCAGAAATAAGGTACAAAATTTTAAGGGGTGATTCTAGGTCTATAGACCTAGCCTATAGGCTAAAATTTTGTACCTTATTTCTAGATCACCCTGTATATATCTTAAAGCATAAAATTTATTTAACAACCTAATTAAACTTACATTTAATTTTGTTGTGGCTAAGAGTCAACCTTGTGATATTTTTCATGTTTACTAGAAATTAAAAGTTATTATATTATATTATGTATTATAAAAATAAACATAAAGATTTTTTTTTGCTATTTCAGAAAGAACAGTTTCGTAATTTAAAATAACAGTCGAAAAGTTTTGTGAATAATCAAATAGTGTATGTGTTTATTAATCATGCAGTGATCATCACTGCATGATCCTGGCACCTTCACCAAAATTTTATGTAATTATGAATAAGCCTATTGGCTTACTAAATATGTTCTCTTTTTGCGATAAAATTATTAGCATTTACAATGTTGGGTTTTATTATATTTTTATTTATAAACAAATTTGTTTATTATATTATTTTTAGTATGATTGTCTATTTAAAAAAAGTATGTTGTTTATTATTCTATTAATATATCGACTGTTAAATGCGAACTAATTAAAACATAATAATTATCTAATTTTTATTGTGCCTTTTAGAAAGTTTTATTTAATTTTTCTCCAGTTTGTTGATACATTTAAAAGTGATGCCATCTGTTCTTCCCTGTTTAAATAACATAAACTTGACCACGCCTACTTGACAGACAAGGTTGTTTGTCAACATACCAAATTTGGTCTTGATTCAGCAAAAAAAAAGTATAACGAAAACAACTTACGTAAACCCGGCATCTCCTCGAAGGTCGATACGCCCTTATCGGCCAAATCCAGCTCGGGATTTTGAATTTCCCGTGCCTCTTCTATCACTTTTTTTGCCTTCGACATTTTACTGTTCGTGGGTATACAGGATACTGGTGCTTTATTCATTGCGCGCGCACCTTGCGTTGAAATCCCCGTCAAATTCAAATATATATGTATATCAAATATATATCTATTAAATATATATGTATGCTAAATATATATGTATATTAAATGCTAGCGTATATTTAACGCATGTATTAGATCACAGCGTGTATAGGTGCGTTAGATCGAGTGAGCGGACGAGTTTACAATGACCAGTTCTTCGCAACGTTTGCGGTTTACTGGACAAGTTCCAAGATATATTTACAGGTGTTTCAAGATGATTATCGTGCAATTTTTTGCTATACTATGTGACATTCCACTCGAAAATAGACTGTATATGATAAAAGTATTTTTTTTATTCAATTAATCAGATACAATTGTGGATCCACGTTTGAATGGTGTATGCATTTTTCATTTGTTAATTATTTTAAGTGACTTAAGACTTTAATTAAACGACTTTTTATCACGTTTTAGTCGGTAGGAAGGCCTAATCACCTAAATAAAAAAATTAGGTGTGTTCGAAATCTTTATTTAAAGCCGTTTCCCGGAAACCGTGCAGGATTAATTAATGTTTACATATCTCTAGTTCGGATAAAGTGATTGTAGTCAAAAAAATTCTGCAACAGGGTAAAAGACTTTATGTATCAAACTATAAACCTGAAGTTTATACAAAATAATAACACAGTTAATTCAATAAAATATATTTTACTTAATAACATTTTCAATAATATGTTTCGTTTCTTCTTTTGGAAACTCAGCAAAGGAACACTTAAATATTTCACTAAAACTATCTAAAAACTTTGGAATTATTTCTTCAACGTTTATTTCTTTTCCAAGCTCTTTGGATAAACTGGTAACACCTTTTCCTTCAATACCACATGGTACTATATGGTCGAACCACTTTAAGTCTGTTGAACAATTTAGAGCTAGACCATGGGTTGTTACGAACCTGCTACCATGTATTCCAATTGAACAAATCTAAAAAAGTAATAATTACTAACTTCTACTTAAATAGAGAACGACCTAAAATAATTGAATATATAAGCCCTGATTTAACTTCTGTCTCAAGAGGGTCAGTTGGTCGGTTGCTGCTTTGTGTAGTTGGTTTTCTTGTTTTGTGGTGGTTAGCCTAGAGTTGTAAAAAAACGTTTTTTTTTTACAAAAACTAAGTGGTATACAATAAATAAACTGAAAAATTTGGTATGTACATTTTTAAAAATGTAGAAAAATATATTTGTAATAATTTACTATTCCTTAAAACTACTTCTGTTTTGATTAATGCAGTTGTCCAAACGTCAGTACTGATCGATTTCGTGCTTTTTAGCACTCTTCAGAGCCACATATCGGTAGTAAGGATAACTACGTAAATCAAATCCTTTCCACATATCTTTGAAGTTCAAAAATTGTTGTAAGGAATAGTAAAAACAGTAACAGTATTTTTTGTAAATAGCCTGTAATAAATGTGCCTATAATATAGGTTATATAACTTAAAAATATTTTTCCTAGTTAGTAGTTAGTTTAAGATAATTTTTGCGTATTTTATGTTTAGGTGTTAGGTCGTAGGAAAAATAGTATACTCACCTCGACGCAAACCATTTCAGTGCACATCGAGAGCTTTTTTTATTCGGCTGCGCCTCGTAAAAAACGCACTCTCATGCACTAAAAACTAGGTTCGCTTACTCGGTGCGTAATATACTATTGTTAGCTGCTATATAGCTGCTATAATATATAAAAAGCCAATGACTTTTTTTTGTAGATTAAATTTAAAAATCACCAAGAAAATACATACAAAATGTGCATTCAAAAGCAAAATTCAAATTATTAGTTGTCTTTTAATAGAAAATTTTTACTATAAATTAATTATAATCAATTGATTTTCTGTCCTTGTCCTAATAAACTTTATTAAAGACAATTCCCTATTGATTGAAGTTAATTCGTTTTTAAGTGAGTGTTTATATAGGCGGCTAAACATGTAAGAAATTCAACACTGTAATATTATATAAAATAATATTTTACATTCAATATTGGTATTTATTTTTTATACCTGCTGATATTTTAAATACATCGTTTAATAAAACGCAATAAATACTTTGAGCTGCAAACAAAACACGAAGAAAGAGAGAACGTCAAGAAAGCATGATCAAAAAAATTGCAATACAAACTTTAAAGATAGTTTAAGGTTACAAATAAATAAAATATATGACATATACAGATGGGAGAATTTAATAACAAAGGAAAATGAGTTTAAACAGTTTTATTATTTAGCTGTAGAATTTTATAGAACGCTGGATACAGAACAGAAATACAGGGCAGACGGTAGTAGGTAGGAATCGTTGTATTTATCGTTTCAGAGACTTTTTGTATTACTATTACATCTAGTAATATTGGCAAGCAAAGTCTGAATATTGGAAATAACACAAAGATTGTGGGAAAGGAACCTAGATAAGGAAACGTTCTGGGAATTTTCCAGGAAAAAATTCCTCCTCTTCATTTTTTGCTTCTTGCTTTTTAGGTAACTGAAATGCTCAATGACTATTTAAAAATGTTTCCGGTTGCAGGTGGATTACAGTTAACAAATTTCAAGCAATAATTTCTGCTAATATAAAACCAAATGGTGAATATCCCGTGATGCAATATTTCCATCAAACCATGCACTAAATTTTCTGCAAACTGGTGGCAGCCAGAGGAAGATTGGCTATCCGAAAGATGCTTAAAAAACTATGGAGGAAAAAATTGCAGGATTTATGGGAGAGAGAACAAAAAAGTAGGTACAGGAATTATACACCGATCCAGATGGTAGAAACTTTAAAAAAATATATGTTGATGTTTGAGATGTGCAATGAGGATACACATAGGGTACAAAAACACTATTAGAATTACTAATAGAAAGTGGTATTGAATGAATAAAAAGAAGAAGTAAAAGACTAGGTGTAAAGATGAACTAATAAAGGAAGCAAAGCAAAGTAACATGAACAAAGAAAACAAGAGATAAAAATGAGGGACGAAGGCACTGTATCTTCTCTTTAAGTTAATGTCTCTTGCTTTTACATGAACAAAGAAAACAAGAGA
This sequence comes from Brachypterus glaber, assembly GCA_958510825.1. Lineage (NCBI taxonomy): Eukaryota > Metazoa > Arthropoda > Insecta > Coleoptera > Kateretidae > Brachypterus > Brachypterus glaber. The sequence continues at coordinate 8,592,114 of OY294047.1, read as the reverse complement.
TAAAAATGAGGGACGAAGGCACTGTATCTTCTCTTTAAGTTAATGTCTCTTGCTTAAGTACACACAAAAAAAAATAACAATTAAGAGAATTAAATGGAAATGGACACATATATAGAAACGTATCAACACAATCACTGAGCTTCAACGTACTAGCAAAAAGTAAGGAAGACTAACAGATACATGGAAAAGAACGTTATCGAAGGAATTAGAACAAGTTGGGATGGAGAACATAGAATGAAGCAAAAAGAGGCGATGAACAGGAACAGCTCTCGCGACATGTCGTCAAGATACCATTCCTCTGAAACATCAAAAATGTTGCCCTTTACTCCATAAGGAGCTACATTATTGTGTGGACACCCAGACTGGGTATGTTATTTCATATGATGCTGTTTTATTGCTTGAAACTTATTAACAAACAAATGAGCGTTGTAACAAAGCACATTTTGTGTGTTTCAACATAATTCTAAATATGTATAGATTTATTTTAAGATTTTAATTTTTAATTTACCTCATATTACGGTACCTTATTGTCTCCTATCCAAACACCGGTATTTGGCGACGTCTCTCCTTTCAGACCATACTTTTTGCACAAATCTATAATTGTTTTTTCTATATGGCAAACGTACCATCCTATCTTTGGCGTAAAGTTTTTCAGATTTATAATTGGATAAACTACAAGTTGGCCAGGCCCGTGGAAGGTTATTAAACCACCGCGATTCGTCCGGTGAAACTCGGCTCCTAAAAGAAATTTTGATTATTTTTAAGATTGGCACTTGTACAAGTGTGCACATCTGTCAGTCTGTCTGGTTGTAAACCTTATAACGTTTGAACGGAATATAAGATTTAAAAAGTTCTTTCACCAAACGATTCACGACCTTTATGGTTAGGGTCACGTTAAACATGGTTTTTAACTTATATTGAAATAGAGTAAGGAGAAGAGAGAAGGTAAAAACTAATATATTTGGCAAAAATTTGCTTATTATTTACCGTATAAAAAAAATTGCCCAAAATACATACTAAATTTCCTACTAAAATATTTTTAATCATTTTTGGTTCCTAGTCATTTAAAGATATTGACATCGGTCGAACGCGGTCTAGAAACGTTATCTACTTCATCTTGTTTATTAAGGGTAATTAATAATTACCATTAATCGGAATAAATTCAGTTATGACTCATCCACGTTGAAAATAAACAAAGAAACACAGGCTTACGGAATAATTTTGCCGAATTATGAGGGAAATTTTTATAAAGGTCACTAAATCGAAACATTTGACGACTAATTTGTTACACACAACAATATTGAATATACATATTCACTATAAATAGGTAAATATATCGGTGTTTTTCGAAGAAAATAAAAATGTAAATATTTAAAACCTCGCGTCAACGATAGAATCGACGCGGCGCCTATGCGAGCACTGGAAATTCGCCGATGACTGATAATTACTAATTATCTTTGTAAATGAGGAAAATAATAATAGTTATTATATGTTTAATACATATTTTTTATGTATGTACATTAAAAAAACCCATTTGACATGATCATGTTAAAAAAACTGGCAACCCTAACTACATAATATGTATATATAATATTATTTGCATGCATTTTGACAAGAAAAAAATACTTTACTGACGCGACCAACCAAAACACAATTTTAAAATTAAGCATCACCTGTTTGTTTTAATTTGTGTTCCTCTTCCGGTGGGTATTGTTTGTTTCTAATCCCAGTTGTATAAACTGGCGGATGTTCTACACATAATAGGGTATCATGATTTTCACTGCTTTTATGGTGTAAACTGGATAAATATTCCTGTAACTTTACTGACTTTAGGTAATTTATTCGTCCGACTTTCCATAATTTTATCGTTTTTGTCATTTTACTATTTGAATATATATTTATATACTGAAATTATTACGTTAAAGTTTGAGGTTATGTAACATTACACAATCATAGAACCGCGCATATATCCAAGGCCTAGCTGATTATCTAATTTGCTAGTTTATCAAGAGGTTAAGATGTAAACATTTTTTTATACACTACGAAATGCATAATTCTTAATAGGTTATAAATGGATTTAACTTTATGTATACATATATAAATATTAAATGGACATTGCGCATGCGTCTTATTTATCAGATTGTTTTCCATGCAATGCTATCACTTGCCTTGTTCTTTTCTATGGGTCGTTCTCATAAAACTCGACTTTAGTGTGTAATACTATAATGCTTTCCCGTTTTAAAGTTTTAAAACTTGGGAATGCCTTTTAGGTACCTATTCGTCAAAAATATTTATTTTTTTTGCGTGTTATGTCGATAAAACTAATTTCGAGCAAAAAAAATATATTTTTCACAAAAATTAGAAGATTGGTATAGAAGTTTTTGAGTTCTCTAAAACGATTTTTTTTTAAATTCCCCCTGGGGGCGCTGGGAAATTATTTACCCACCGCCAGCGATTAAGCAACCCTTATTATAAGGGTTACTTTATTATAATAATAATTATTAAATTATTATTTATTATAATAATTATTATTAAAGGATAACTAAAAAAATATCTAGTTTTCTATGTTTTAGTTACACGTTACATTACTTAATGTTTAACTTTAAATACTTATTTTTTATATAATTTTATTTTAAAAGTTTATTTTAGATAGTTTTAAATATTAGTAAAAAGTTGCAGCCTAATTTATAGATTTTACAAAAGCATTAGATAAAATTTAACGTAAAAATAATATATTAAATCTTGAAAATTTAAAAACCGCCGACTGATTTTAGTAATATTTTAACGGATACCACAAGGTTCTATTTTGGGACAATTATTATTCTTAATTTAAATAAATGATCAGAGATCCTAGCTATGCACAGTGCGACCCTGTTAAATTTAGGTTTTTTGGAATGACCGCACAAATTTTCGTTTAGTTATTGATAGTAGACTACCCTCTCATTACATACCACTAGTCACCTACATCGTAGCTGCTCCTTCTTGGGAGATTTTTAGCTTTTTCGTTTTTCTAACTTTATTTTTGGTATTATTAGAAAAAAAATAATTGTCGTTAATACTTTGGACTTTTTGTGCAGTACCGAAGGTAAAGGCAGTCTAGTAGACTGCCTTTATACTGAGACTACTGTGAACAATTAAAAAACTATTTGGGTGATCATTCCAAAAAGCCTAAACTCGCACTGTGCGTAATCGAGCATTTATTGGCCATAAACTACCAGTCGACACGATCCTAAAATTTTTAAAAAATAGGGAATGGTCTCCTGGTAGTACTTTGCATAACAACGTAAAAATTATTTAATAGATCAATTTGGTTTTATTTATTTTCAAACAAACAAACAGAGAAATACCATCATCGAGCATTTGTTGGTTGAAAACTACCCACAGCACGATCCTAATTTTTTTAAAATAATAAGGAACGGTCTCCCGATAGTACTTTACATAACAACGTAAAAATTATTTGATAGATCAGTTTGTTTATATTTATTTTTAAACAAACAAAACAGCACGATCCCAAAATTTGAAAAAGATAGGGAATGGTCTTTTAGTACTTTACTTAACATACGTTTGTTATGTGAAGTACTACCGGGAGACCATTCCCTATTTTTTCACAAAATTTTGGAATCCTGTAAAGTTTAGGTTTTGTTTTTAGTTGTTAATAGTCGATTACATTTACCTTCGGTACAAACTTTTAGCTAGTGCCAAAGTATTGATCAAAATTGATTTTTTTCTAATAATACCAAAAAAAGTTAAAAAACCGAAAAAGCTAAAAATCTCCAAATAAGGAGCAGCTACGATTTAGGTGACTAATGGTATGTAATGAGAGGGTAGTCTACTATCAACAACTAAAAGAAAATTTGTGCGGTCATTCCACTGTGTATGTAACACGTTTGCACTGCAGCTCTAATATATTGATTAGATATTTAAAAATAAGAACATTGTCATAATCTTAAAAAATACATTTAATTATTATAATAAAAATACATTTATAGTTTGACACACGGATATGTGGCTATGGGAAATATGTTTGGAATGTGTGTGCAAGTGGGAGGCCCGTTGTAGACACGCACGCCTTAGAACGCTCTTGACGGAAAGAAGAGAGCGCGAATGATTCCTTCTCCTTAAGGCATGTGCAAAAATTCATTACTGTGGTTTATAGGGTTCCAGAAATATTAAATAAAAACTACTTTTTAGATGTACCCTTAGGAGGGTCATAGCTCCCTTAGGGCTCATTTCCGGACCAACCTTTATAGGAACTTTTTTTCATATTTTTTAACGTAGAATTATTTTTTTTTAATTTCTCGCACCTATTTTATAAATAACCCTGTATAATATACAGTGTATAGGTATCTAATAGATATTATATCTATATATATAGGTATAGGTATACCTACATTACTATAATTATATTATTATAATTATTTTGTACATGCCATAATCTAAATAAAAAGCATATCTATTATATTATCAAAGAAAGAAAAAAAAAAAGAAAAAACAATAGGTACAAATAAATATTTTTTTTTTTCGTTGCAAAATATAACAGGATTCGCATTGCATAGTCGCGCCTTCGCCAAAATTGCAAATAATTATGACAATTTGCAATTTTGGCGAGAACGCTTTAATAATATACAGGGTGATCAGTAACTGGCATTTAAGAGGGAATTCTTCATCCAAAAATATGAAAAAAATCTATAAAGGTTGGTCCGGAAATTAGCCCTAAGCTACGGCCCTTCGAAGATGGACATATTGAATGGGGAACAAAAAAAGCACCAATAAAATTTCAATATGCAGGGTGATTCTTCATTTAAAACTCAGCAAAAAAGGGTTCTTCATCAAAACACCTAATTTAATATTAAAGGAGTAATAGCCTTTTAAAAAGTAATATTTTTGGTGGCACAAAATTTTACTTACTCTTATTTTTTTTTTTAAACGGTTACTCATACAACTATAAGATTTTTTTATGTATTTTCACTCGATGAATCTAAATTTATAGAAAAAATCCAAAAAAAATGTACATAAAAAAGTTTGGTCAAAAATGTAGCCTCACACATTTTGTCCGAATAGGCACGCCTCTAAATAAACCCAAAAAAATACATTAGTATACACTTATTGCCCTTATTAATACTAGTATACTTGCAAAAGCTTGCCGCTCTAGCTTAACGGGTTAATAATTAAAAACTTTGTTTTTATTACTTCGCTATTGAAAATGACGGGTCTGCGCGGGTATAAATGTTGCATAAACCGGACTTGATGAAATTCACCCGCTCAAGTCCGGTTTGTGCACCATCTACACCCGCTCAGACCCGTCATTTTCAATAGGGTTAATTCAAATTAATTTAATTTCAAAGGACCGTAGCTACTTTAGAGCTCATTTCCGGACCAACCTTTACAGGAACTTTTTTGATATATTTAGGTGTAGAATTACCTCTTAGACTGGCATGCCAGTTACTGATCAACCTGTATTTAACTATTTATTTTTACTCATTTTAGGACCTTTACTAGGTATTTTAGACCAAAGAGTGTTGTTACACATAAAATTTAGATTTTCGTAAAAAGTCGACATGTTTTCTGAGTTTTTTTTTACATTAAAACGAAAAACGAAAGCCTTATAGGACCGCTTGGTTATCCATCCGTCCGTCTGTCACAGCTGTTTATTTCAGAAACTATATAACCTAGAAATCTGAAATTTGGCATACAAGTGGATTGCATTAATGAGAATCCAGTTCGGATATATTTTTTGATATCGAGTTGGGTATCATAGGATTCTAGGAACGGTCTTACATTACTAATGAATCATTACCCATCTCAAAAATATAAATATTGTTTTGACTTTTTTGCAAATTTTATAGTCAAAAAAATATTATGCACTTCTTTGAAAATTTTATAGGGGAATTTTTTGAAACCATGGATGTTTCCCCCTCCATTTTAGAAACTTCGTGTTAAACATCCATTTTTTTTTCAGAATTTTAGCTTATAAGAGAAAAACTACAGCGAAGGGATTAAAGGTTGGCTAAGAGTCACTTGCACCAACTCTTAAACTGGGATTGTCTCAACTGAACTGAGTTTAACTTAAAAATGCTGCGTTCTGATTGGTCGACCGTCTAAGATTAAAGTTTAACCATTGTTGGAGCCAAAGGGGCAAAACCACATTTCTTATCGATAAATTGATTTTTAATTATCGTATGAAGAAAAATTTATACCAAAAAAAGATCAAATAATTTCTACAAAAAATGCCATATAGTTATTATAACTATAATAGTTCTCCACATGACACAAAGCCTCCGACGAAAGGGTGGTACACAATTTTTTGCCAACTTTTTCCATTTTTCTTCTTTTGTAAGAATAAATTTCAAAGGAGCTATTTTTTTGTTGCTCGCAGCATTTTTTGTGCAGTAAAAGTTTAGTAGCGTTTTTCATAAGAATGACCCATGTATATTTTTATTTCGAAGCAGCGCGTTATTTGACATTCAAATTATTGGCAGTGTGTTGTATAGTAGTTGTATTGAAGGTTTTAATTTTGTAGGACAAGACGATATAGTAACATTAACAAAATAGTTTTTGTGGTGCTGTATACACGTGACTATATGTTTTTATTGATTAGATGTGGGTGACTTTAAAAATTAGTTAATTTGGCGCGGTAAGTTTATTTTAAAAATATTATATTTTTGAAACTAATAAATAATTGTTACTTCTACCAGCGCAAAATTTATTTTTATTACGCGGTTTGGGCATAGAAGTGTGGCTTTATATAACAGGTATACCAAAATAACTGAGAAGTTTTAAAAATTGCGCATTTTATTGTTTGTATATAGGCACTCTTTCATCTAGTGACTATATTTTTCTAAAATTTTTAAAGTTATCAAAACAATAATTAATATTAATTTTAATTTTCAAAATTTATTATTTAATAACCAAATAACAGCAAAAATGTTTGCCTTACGGTCAAGCAAATTATCGCAAAAAGAAATAGTTTTTACTCCCCTTTGACCCCCTTATCCCACCTCGATGTTTACCAAAAACAGTCCCAGTCTAGAAAAACATATGATCTAAATTTAAATTCTTTAGCTTAAATATATTTATTTATTAATTAAACTTTTAAGTATTTAATTAAAATATTATATGAAGCTGAAGTTTGCAACGTTTTTTTGCATCGAAAATTCAAATAGCACTTATTCCATAACATGTTTTTAGCTCACTAGTACTTTAAAAAACTCGCCGCTTGTTTTCTAAACTTGTACTCGTGCTCTAAAAACGTATGTTATGAAACTAGTACTTTAATATACTTTTTGAATTTTCGTTGCAAAAAGCGTTGAAAACTTCAGCTTCATAATATTATATTGTTGAAACCGAGAGGCAAACCGCTGAAAAAAAAAATTACACCTGAATTCCTTCTAGGAGATAATCCCTTAAGATTTCCTCAAGATTTTCTTGTAAGATGACCTTCAAGATTACCTCGAAAAATCTTTTTGGTTTGGATCTATCTATCTATCTATCTTTATTATCAAATTTCGTTTTGGCGACCTAGAAAACCCCTACATACCATTGTACTAAAATATTCCACACTTTTAAAAATTGTTACCCTCCAAATTTCAATTTCTTCTGTATTTCTGTTTTTTTATAACCTTAAAATTTTCATTTACGTGTAACTAGAAATTTCTAAAAATATAGTGAACAAACTTCTCTAAGGGTCCTAATTGGACCCTTAAAATTCGTAAAATTCCCATAAATCGTAAAAAATAGTTGAAAATTGTCTGTATTTTTTGTATAAATAAAAAGTTTAAAGGGCTTGAAATATTATATTTTACTTTTGAGCATACACAATTAGGTGCCAAATTTCAAAATGATCAAAGGATTCTAACCGGTGTCGAAATTCCGCAGAATTACCCCTAACACTAAAATTTATGAATTTCTACCATAAGTTTAAGTAAAACGGTAAACAAACATTTTAAAAATGTATCAGATCGGACTGAATTTATTATTTTTTAATGCAATCTAATATTTATTCATAATATTAAAATGATTAAACTAACAAAAAACGAGCTAAGCGCCAAATATTAAGAAGCTTAGCTGGTTTTGTTTTAGTTAAATAAATTTAATATTATAAATAAGTATAAGATTGCATTAAATAAAAATAAATTTAATCCAATCTGATACATTTTTAAAATGTTTGTTTACCGTTTGAGTATAAATTTTTGGTAGAAATTCGTAAATTTTAGTGAGGGGTAACGGAATTTCGGCATAGGTGTATCTTGGAAATATATTTTCAAGATTATTATAATAATAAATTAAAAAATAAATACTTAAAATAAAATCTATTCCCCTCTTTCCTCGTAGAATTTCGCCACGTTCTTTCAAAATTTGAAAATCTCAATTTTTAAAATGTGTAAAAGTCAAGTTTAAAATGAAAAGTTAAATCCTGTTGGCAATTTCCTAGAAAAGCGTTTTGTTGGAATTTGATCAGAATCCTATTCTGACCTTTATCCTTTTAATCAAGTATATTTTTTATATAAGGTAAAATTATAGTGTAAAATTATGCTGATCTAATAATAGCAATATTTTTTTTTTAATAAAATCAAATCATCGTTAATAACACAAGTCTACAAAAATAAAATTATCTGTACTAACGTTCTAACCCATCATTTCCTATATTTTTTGGTTTGGTTTTTTCAAAAAACGTATATAAAGTGTATAATTATTGAAATTTATATACTTTTTATACGATTTGTGAAAAAACTGCTAGATGAATCTTTTTTTTTGCGAAATCGGTTTCAGCGCATTAAAAAATATAGTAAATAATGTGTTAGAACCTTAGGACAGAGAATTTCTTTTTGTGAAATAATGAATATTCACCCAAGAACGGAATCAAAAAAAAAATCTGTCCTATGGTTCTAACCCATCATTTCCTATGTTTATTAAGCACTAAGTTTCCAACAATTTTTGTTTGGATCGTTTTTTTAATATATTAATAACAATCGAGTTATAAATATTCAAAAATGGCCATATTGGGGGTGAAATTGTTTTTTTTTCGATTTTCAGCCAAATTATAATTTATAATAATTATAATTATTCATCAGAGGATAAAAGTGGTGGTGAGCAAACTTGTAATTCTTGAAATTCTCTATAAGTTTCATAGATTACAAATTTTCATAACTATAATATTTTGGTACGGTTACAGAGGGCGAGTTGCACCCTTTGTAACCGTACCAAAATACCTATAAAGATTAATAATAATGAAAAAATTATTTTTACAATTTTTTTTGGACTCCTTAACAAAAATAATTATAATATAATATAACCATATTATGTTTGTTATTGGTTATGGTAAGATGCATATTTACCGCACTCACCCCTAAAATTTAAGATAGCAGGATGACAGGAGTGTCCTATTACCATCCACTACTACCCTTTAAAATATCAGCCCGTGTACATTTATTGCAATTTATATTTATTATTTGACTGGACTATTAATACTGACGTGGACAGTGTTTTAATAGTTTATTAAAGTACTAGTTTCATAACATACGTTTTTAGCGCATGAGTACAAGTTTAGAAAACAAGCCCCTTGCGGTGAGTTTTCTAAAGTACTAGTGCGCTAAACACGTGTTATGAAACGAGTGCTTTATACTATTTTTTCTATTTTGCTCTAAAATTTTAAAAAACTTATATTTAAATTGATGACTGATTTAGGGATTTTTGTTTAGTGTTGGCATTACAGTTTTCGCCATGTTTAAAATTCTAAGAACAAATTATATTTTGATATATTTTATAGTCATGTCTTCTCTTTTACACTTCAAGTAACCAAGCCAAAATTTTAACATGGCAAAAAATAACCTAAACACAAAATTTTGTAGAAAATAAATCTTTAGGCAACCTTGATATTTGCACGGAAAATATCAAGCGACAAGGCTTTTGACTGTTGCCAACCCAAAAGAAAAAAAAGTAGAGACCTCTTATGGGCCTATAAGAACACGCAAAATGCGTGTGATTATAAGCTTATAAGAGTCGCAAAATAGAAAAATATTATTAAATAATTTTAATTACTTTAAAACGTGGGAGAAGCATCATATAAAATTAGTCTTCCCCACGTAGTGATTGTTTATGTCGTGATCTGGCCAATTACTCGAAACAAAAAAGCCAATAAATAGAATATAATGTTTATGTCAAGTATTTTATACTTTCAACAAGTATATATTGTTTGACACACGGTTCTAAAGCTATTGAAATAATGCGTCAAAAAAATGAGAAAGCAATATACTTGAATATAAAATCTAACTACGCGCACGTTTACATTGAATTCGCTTTAATCGGGGCTTTTTTACTCCTACCTCCCCCTTTCGTCGTAGCTTTCTTACCGTGTGTCAGACTATAATATAAGTATCAAATACTTTATATTAGAATGTTTTTCCAGTGCGCATCTATACAGGGTTATTCAGAAATAGGTTCGAGAAATTTAAGAAGTGATTCTACGTTAAGAAATATGAAAAAAGGTTGGTCCGGAAATGAGTCCTAAGGAGCTACGACCATTGGTTAAAGAGGAGAACTTCTACTTAGTCAATGCTACGAACCTCCTAAGGATACATGTAAAAAGTAGTTTTTATTTAATATTTCTGGACCCCTATAAACCACAATAAAGAATTTTTGCACATGCCTTTAAATTGATAAAGGCTATCATTTCATGTAATTTTTATTTGGTAATTTTATCCAGGGACGTGCAAAATGCCCCAAACTTTTTTGTTATAGATAATTTCAAGAGCTACAAGTTTGCTCATAACCACTTTTATCGTCCGATGAATAATTTGGCTGAAAAATGGAAAAAACCAATTTCACCTCCAACAGGGCTATTTTTAAATTAACTCTATTGTTATTAGTGTATTAAAAAAATGATCTAAACAAAAATTGTTGAAAATTTCCTCCTTAACAAAATTGGTTATATGCATTTTTATCGTGCATCGTATGCATCTTTTGTTTACTTCTACCTTATCTTGAAGTTGAATATACTATAGTATAATTTTAAAGTTAGAAATACTTAGCCTATGTTGTCCTTAGTCAATAAAAATCAAGAAATGCTTTTAATACAGTACCTTATTATTTTATGAAGTACCTTATTACCAAGAAAGAATACAATATTATGATATATATGTGTTAATATAAAGTAAAAATTTACTATTCTTATCACTTAAATTCTTCACACACCGATAATAAATATTATGCTATGCACAGTGTTCCGAAAATAAAAATGTATGATAAGAAAATTTTATTAACTACTGAAATATTGATTGTTATTATATTTTCAATTCTAAGTACTATGGATAACTAAACAATACTTTTTTTCTATAATATTATAACGCTTGTAACAAGACCATGTACATACACCCCTGTTTTCTTTATTTTAAAGGTTATATTACGCAAGTTAAAATGACAAAATTTGTAACCCAAATATTTTTTTGGTATTTGATATGTTTGTAAAACATTGTTTACGGGGCACAATGTGCAAGTTAATTATAATAATCGGTTAGTCCTCTTTTTCTCTTATCTTTTTCTACGACCTTTAAGTAGAGGTTGGTAGATGTGGGTTATACGAGCCCAAAAAAGTAAACTTTTTCAGGCGTAAAATTTAAATAGAGGGCTAGGATGTGGGGATTACGTAAATGCCATTTTTTGAAAATCGGTTACGATTTCGGGGGGCGCCGAGCAAAATTGTGGGGGCGCCGAGCAAAATAGTGGGGGCGCCTTGGTTTTAACTATATGCTTTTCGTTATCTCTTATAATTTGGGTATTTTTTAAGAGAGATCCATTAACTTTTTGTATTTTCTCAAGGTTTAGAGTTTTTCAGTTATAATGCAATGCTCAAAATCCAGGACTAGGAGGGGGGGGGGCGGAGGCGAGCAGGGTCTGTAACAATTTGAAAAGCAGACCATGTTTTTTCGTGTTTTCTTAGTATTTTTCATGGTAAAAAATGTATTTTGGTGTTAAATTTCTACAATTACTTTATTATCGGCTTTTGACTAAACTTGACAACAAATGAAGGCATAACATGCTTTATAATAAAACACAAATATTTTTTTTTCCTAACATAAACAAAACTTAATTTAAAAAAATCGAAAAAAAAGTGAACTTTTTCGGATTCATCTCGGCATATTTGCTGAAATACGTAAATGCTATTTTTTTAAAACAAATGCGATTATAGGGGGTCCAAAATGATCAAAATTTGCGTTACGTAATACTTGAACGTTCCCTCTTTCGAAAAAACAAACTTAAAAAAAATATTAATTTTTTATTTATTTTTTTAATATGTACAGTAACTGGCATGCCAAAATTTAAGAGGTGATTCTATATACAAAAATATCAAAAAAAGTTCCTATAAATGGTTGGTCCGGAAATGAGGCCTAAGGGAGCTACGACCCTTTAAAATTGTACTACAAATAAAGTTTTAAATTAATTACTCTGGTACCCTTTAAGCTAGAGCGATGAGGTTTTGCATGATACTAGTATAATTAATAAGGGCAATTAGTATGTTAATTGATTTTTTTGAATTTATCCTAGACGAACAAAATATCTGACACTTAACACATTTTTGCCCCAAACTTTTTTATGAGTGTTTTTTCTTTTTATTCTTTGAGTAAAAATACCTAAACAATTTCATGTAGTGCAACACTGTAGGAGCAACCGTTTAAAAAAAAATCAATTAAGAGGAAGTAACATTTTGTGCCACCAACATGTTTTAAAAGGCTATTACTCCTTTTATATTAAATTTAGATGTTCCGGTGAAGCTGACTTCTTTGCTTAGTTTTAAATGAAGAATCACCCTGCAGTATTAAAATTTTATTGGGGCTTTTTTTTGTTCCCCATTTAATATGTCCATCTTCGAAGGGCCGTAGCTCCCTTAGGGCTCATTTCCGGACCAACCTTTATATGAACTTTTCTCATACTTCTGGATGTAGAATCGCCTCTTAAATTTTGGCATGCCAGTTACTGATCATCCTGTATATATTGTTTTGAACCTAGGTCTATAGGGGAAAGTATTACTTTGATGGGAGCAGTTTTTGATATATTCTCTGTTTTTATATGCAATTACATTATCATTGTGGCCAATTTAACTAATTTACAACACACCGCATGACTAATATTATAATGGTTTGGTGGTATGTTGTCAGCGTTTACCTACAGTAATAATATTTTAGGGGTGCATTATCAATGAGGTTATCACCTTCAAACGTCTTTCTACCTTGTTAAATATGTCGGGTTAGGGTGGACCTTGTATTTTTTTATTATCTTAAAATTTTTAAATTACCCATAAATCAGCAAAAATCGTTGTAAATTGTCTGTATTTTTTGTATATATAACTAGGCCCCTAAAATTCGTAAATTACCCATAAATCGTAAAAAATCGTTTAAAATTGGCTGTATTTTTTGTATACAGTGCGTGCATTAAGTCTGGAATCACCCGAATAACTTTTTAGTTACAAGTAAAATACAAAAATCCTCAGACAGGTCGATTTATATTTTTAATTCTGCAAATTTTGGTCTAAAAAAATTTATCAAAATTGGCACCCCCTTGCACCCTCACCCCCCAACTTTTTTTTTCAAATAGCAACCTACCCCTTGTGATACATCATTGGAAAGGTAATTTAATAAGCTTTCCAACAGTGTATGATAAAGCCTAATTTGTTAAAGGGTCTATGAAAAAACGCATGTTTTATTTAAACATTGTTTGTGTGAAATATTACGCATAATATGGTAATTGTTGCCCTATTTCCTACTTGGCACCTTCCTGAGAATCTAAATAAGGTTGTTTTAAACTTATTGTAATATTTTATACCCTGTTGAAAAATGCAATTTTTTTTTCTTTTTATTGACCAATTTTATGTTTACTATTTAATCGATTTTAATCCCGTTTTTTTTTACTGTCCACTGTCAAAGAGCTGAAGGACATCAATTTGAACATTTATAGTGAACTAAAGTTATACTTTACATGTCTTTATAATAAACTAAATTGTGCATTTTATCATTAGCCCTTTACCAAATTAGGCTTTATGATACACCGTTGGAAAGCTTATTAAATTACCTTTCCAACGAAGTGTCACAAGGGGTAGGTTGCTATTTGAAAAAAAAAAAGTTGGGGGGTGAGGGTGCAAGGGGGTGCAAATTTTAATAACTTTTATTACACCATAATTTGCAAAATTAAAAATAAAAATCGACCTATCCGAGGGTTTTTGTGTTTTACTTGTAACTAAAAAGTTAATCGGGTGATTCCAGACTTAATGCACGCACTGTATAGGTATTACACCTAAATGAAAATTTTAAATATTAAAAAAATATAATCTGACATTAAGTGAAAAATTTAGAGGCCTTAAAATGTTATTTTTTTCCTTTTGAGCATACAAAATTATGTGTCGAATTTCAAAATGATCAAAAGATTCTAACCTGTTCCGAAAATCCGACAAAGTTGCCCCTAACACTAAAATTTACGAATTTCCACCATAAATGTGAGTCAAACAGTAAACAAACATTTTAAAAATGTATCAAACCATACTGAATTTATTTTTATTTAATTCTAATAACTATAATTATTATTATTATTATTATTATTTATAATTATTCATAATATTAAAATGATTTAACTAAAATAAAACGAGCTAAGCGCCAAATAAGGGCTTCTCAAAGTGGCTTATTTAGTTGCATAGTGTCCCTATGAATCAAGTGAACCCCCTTCTATAGGGCGCGAGCCTAGAGAAGCGCCGTCGAGGGGCATTTTTTCAGCCTGAACTTTTTTTTTAGTAATCAAAAATTTTGTCCAAACTAAACTAAACTAATTAAAAATTTAAAAGAATTTTTTTTTTGTTATTTCGTAGAAACCGCTAGGGGTGAGGACCTTTTTTTCTGCTAGGGCGCGAAGTTCAACGCTTGGTTCAGGGCGCCAAAATGCAAAGGCCGACCTAGGGTTACCATATACAACTTCATTTGAACCCTGATTTTTTTCATAAACTTTTGTTTATGATAAATCTATCAATTTTTAACCAAACACTGAAAAAGCCAGCCGTCTCGAACGAGCAAGAGTACTTTCTTATAAAAAAATTAATCATCGGATAATAAGTTTATAATCTTAATAATTATACAAAGTTACTTAGGACTCATTTCCGGACCACCCTCTATAGAAACTTTTTTTCATATTTTTTAATGTAGAATCACCTCTTAAATTTCTTATTTCTGAATAACCCTGTGTATCTAAATAATTATTTTAATAAAATCTCTTTAAAAAGAGATTTTTAAATTTTAGGGGAGAGGGAGTTCATGGAAAAAATATAAAAAAAATTTTTTGTTTTTTTTTTAACTTTTATTTGAATAATAAAGTCCAGAACTCTTATTTTTACATTTTTACAACAAAATAAAACAACTTTTGGGGTAGTAGTAGTAGCCCAGACAGCACAAAGATGACTTAAAGAGATCTTAAAGATGTCGTAGCTCGTCATTCAAGATGTCTTGATGTGTGATTTTTTTTTTAATTTTTTTTCAGTTTTTTTTTTTTAAATTTCTTTTTTATTTTTTTTTAATTTTTTCGTTAAAAAAAAATAAAAAAAACGTAAAAGATTTATTTTTTATTTTTTTGTTTTTCAAAAAAAGATCTTTAAAAAAATGGTAGTTTTTTTAATAGTTGATTGTGTTATAATATATTTTTAGTATATTTTTAGTATCGAAGTTAAGACTTCTTGTACCGATACTTAAAAAACATCTTATAGACATCATAATCAGATATCTTTTAAACATCCCTAAAAAGAAGTCCATAAGATATCCTTTTTATGTCTTTAGGCGTCCAGACATAATTAAGATCTAAAAAAGACGTCTTTAAGATATCATGTGCTGTCTGGGAGTAATGGTGGGGAAGTCAAGCCTGGAAACTAGACCATATTGGTCCTTTTTGCCTACCCCTGTGTTACTAGTTTTTCGACTCTAACGAGGATTTTTGTTGTTATACCCCGGGACCTACAGTTTAGCGAGGAATCCGAACCTCGTTTTGTTGGCTTTTTTTGGCTAAGTGAGCGGCTTTGATCCTTAAGTTTATTGGCTGCCAGTGCACTTGGATCGGCACCAAACTACTTAAGGATAATTTTCGCTTGCAGCCTTAGCACAGATCCTGGTTGCTTGAAAGTCTCTAAAGTGAGTTTGGCCAACAGACCTGACAGCTACCTTGCTGCTCCCTTTCGGTGCCCCCGGGTAGTATCACAGGTCCGAGTGCTAGTGCGGCATTATCCACTGCAAACCTTTCTCTGTACTGTGTACTTTAGATCTTCGGCAGCACAAGCCAACGTGGTGGGGAAACGACGGTATTTTATTTCTGTGAAAAAGTTACTTTTGGGGTAAACCTCCTCAGATTTTATTTCTAGGCAAGCAATCGATAAACAGGTGAAGTCAAAAAGAAAAACCTAAGCCGTTGACCGTATAAACGTTGTATGTCAAGGGTATTCGACTAACCTTTTATTTCACTTGCAGTAATTAAATTTTTATTGCAGAATCTGGTCTAGCAAGAAAATAGATTTATTTCTGCTTAAAGTAAAAAATTTGGAGCTGGTACAATATGCATGGCAATTCAGCCTTGAGTGCGTATTAACATAACTCCACCCTGCCCCATCTTACATTATTTTATTATTAATGAAATTTACTGCCCTCGCCATTCTAACTTTATCTACCAAATACCACCTGCTGAGGTTTAACTGCTAATGGTTCTATGATATCCAGACTACGAGGATCAATAGTCAGATTTTTGCGAGGGGTCTAACACTGGGAAATTTTTGTACACCTACTACAGAAAATGCATGTACTGCACGATATTTTTACGAGTAATGCACACATTCTTGCGGGCAAAAAAAAATTTTTCGCCAACAAAATTTTTGATGACTAAAAAAAGAAAAAAAAGTCCTCATCTCCAGAAAAAATAATTTTGGTGGAGAAGAATGAGAAGGAGAAGGACGACGATCATCCCCATTAAAGGTTTAATAAAGTTTTTTTTGCAGTGTATAACAGTGTTAACTGGTTTAATATTTTTTAATGATGCAATGTGTAAATTTTATCAGATGACTTTTAATCTCATTGTAAACTGATTTTCTGGTCAAGGCGAGCAGTAATTTTAAAATGATTATTTTACGAAAATGGGTTTCAAGTTCGACTTCTTTATATTACGCTACTTACACGAAGAAAAATCCATTTAATATAGACCCTACTTTAGTAAAGAGTCGTTTTTTGGCTATAACTATAACTAGGTAGACTTTATCTATTACTAAAATGTTTATTTTAGACTGGTTCCTAAACAGTACATATTAAAACAGGGTTATTTAGAAATAAGTTCGAGATATTTAAGAGGTGATTCCACGTTAAAAAATATGAAAAAAAGTTCCTATAAAGGTTGGTCCGGAAATGAGTCCTGAGGGAGCTATGTCTCTTTAAAATTGCAATAAAAATAAGGTTTGTACCCTTTAAGCTAGAGCGACGAGCTTTTGCATATGTACTAGTATTAATAAGGGCAATAAGTTTATGTTAATTTATTTTTTTGAATTTATTCAGAGGCGTGCCATTTCTGGCCCTTTTTGTCACCCCAGGCAATCCCAGCCATTTACTAATTTGAGTCCTCCTTGAACCTGCCCGTCCTTTCAATAAAGGTCAGGATGTTGGCCCAGGGGAGATCTCTTAGTTCCTCTTGGTTGAGTTTCAAAGACTTGCAACCTGATCCTGTCGTATCTGACACACTCGGCTAAGTAATGAGATGATGTTTCATCCTCTCCGCACTCTGGGCATAGCGGACTCTCTAGAATCCGCATTGTTGCCAGGTGCTTCCTTAGCCTGCAGTGGCTCGTGAGGACCCCTACAAGTTGTCTGAGTGCAGTTCTTCCTTTTTCCAGCAACCAGTCGGTCTTTGATTTGCTTGGGCCAGCCAGGAAGTCCCTAGCTTGCCGGCAACCGTCGACCGCCCTCCATTGCTCCTTTAGTTTGGTAGTCCACTCATCAAGAGCGGTCTTTACCTGCTTCCTTCGGGTATTTTTCTAAGAATGATAATAGTTTTGTTGTCACTTATTTATCTAGTATAAAACCTGCTTGATTGGTCGAAAATATCTACCTTTTACCAGGGGTATTTTCTAATGTCATTTACTGGTTTGTCGCTAGTCAAAAACCCGAAACAAACAAAACCAGAACAAAAACAAACCAAGAACCAAAGAACAAAGTACGCCCATATAAAGTGATCCCATAGAAATAAGGATAACCCGAGGGATAACCAAAGCTTGTTGAATGCATGTACCATTTTTATGACGGGTTATTCTCTGAATGTGTAAAATTTTCATACCTGAACGATGCGGAGAGTAGGTATATTTTTCTATTTGACTAATAATAGCCCACTGTTGATTTTCTGATATGATTTATGGTTCTTATAATATATATTTCCACCAGTTAGGTAGGTAGTTTAATCTCGTGATATGAACATTTTTTACTCGTTAAGGTTCGTCAAAAGTTAATGAAAATCATGTGACAATGCAAGAGAGCTCAGTTAATTCTATAGGCGCGGTAGTAACGCTCGAAGGTTTTAGTGTTAAAAAGAGGTAAGTTTTTGAAAAGACTATTTTCTCATAAAAATCACGGTGAGCTGGAAAAAACTTTTAGTTCAACTTCTTGCCAACTACGATTTTTTTTTTTGAAGACGAATAGGGCATTTCAAAAATCAAGTTGTTATATAGTAAAAAATACCCTAACAAAATTCTGTGCCAAATTTCAGATTAAAAAAACTAAATTGATTGTCCTACCACATTTGAAAATTAAAAAAGTATGTATTCTTTATGAGGCACTTTTTTTAATCAAATATATCTGCAAAATGCCTAAATACAAATCTGTGCCAAATTTCAAAATTTTGGGATTCAACTACTTTATTTAAAAATTAAAAAAATAATACTTTAAAGCTATTTCCAGTTTTTAAGTAAGGGCACGTTCAAGTATTACGTAACGCAAATTTTGATCATTTTGGACGCCCCTATAATGCTATTTTCCTATACCATTAACATGGGCGTAACACTCCAAAATGACCCCCCCCCTAGGAGCGTTACGTAATACTTTAACTTTCCCTAAAGTAAGAGGGGGCTAATTTAATTTTTTCTTGAGCTAAAATTTGGCACTTTTTACTCATTAAGGTTCATCAAAAGTTAATAAAAATCATGTGACAATGCATAGGAGTTCAGTTATTACTATAGGCGCGGTAGTAACGCTCGAAGGTTTAAGTGTTTAAAAAGGGTAAGTCTTTCCCTATAAAAACTTTATGTCTCGGAAAAGCAAGAAGAGTTTATCCTAAATGAAAAGAAACGAAATAGATTCTAAACATTTTTTCATTTTTTTTGTCTTTTTTTTTTGTCAAAAAAAAAGTTTTATATAATATGATTTATCCGATTTTTCTATGTCCGTCCGTCCGACCGCTTTAGAGAAAAATGCATTTGAAGTTAAAATTTCACGTTTCGAGGACCAAAAATGAAACACTAAAATGTTAAAAGCCTAAATTTCAATGTTGCAGGGTGAATGTACATCAAAAACCAAAAAAAAAAAACTTTTTATGTATAGACTTCCAAAAATCGAACCCAAAGTAACTCCTAGGAGTCACAGTCTCCACAAAATACATCATTTTTAAAGGGCCCTAGTAGCTTTAAATGCGATTTTTGGACCTACACGTATAAAAACTTATTTTCTTAATTTTTGATATAAAATAACACTGCATGATTGATGTTTTGCTTTTCAAACATTAAGGTGTTTTATTTTTTGGCCCTCGAAACGTGA
Organism: Brachypterus glaber; assembly: GCA_958510825.1. Lineage (NCBI taxonomy): Eukaryota > Metazoa > Arthropoda > Insecta > Coleoptera > Kateretidae > Brachypterus > Brachypterus glaber. The sequence goes on along the minus strand of OY294047.1, from coordinate 8,572,318 downwards.
AATTTTAACTTTATATCCATTTTGTTAACCCTAGTCTCCATTGAAACTAATTCCTATTAAGACAAATGAGCCATAGGCACTAAGCTTGTTTCTTAAATACCGGGTGTCCCATCTCTATTTACTCAGCGATTTTCCCGAAAAAAGAGATAATCAAGTTCTTCGAAAACCATCTTAAATGATACAACCTAAACTATCTTTTAGAATATATTTGATACTTTCAGCTCTTAAAATGTGGGTAGGGGGGCATGGGCGGGATTTTTTAGAGAAATTTTAACAAAAATACCCATTTTCAACCCTATTTTAAACCCAAAAAAAAATGTTTAAAAAATTAAAAAATATATAGTTAAATGGAAAATTTTATAAGCTTTAAAATGATGTATCACACGGCCCCCCTTCCTGTTTAAAAAAATGTCCCTCTAAGCCCCCCTGCCCACATTTCCAGAGCTGAAGGTATCAAATATATGCTAAAAGATAGTTTAAATTGTCTAATTTAAGATGGTTTTCGCAGAACTTGATTATCTCTTTTAGTTTACGAGAAAATCGCTGGGTGAATAGAGTTGGGACACCCGGTATACCAAACAAATTACACACCATTTTATTATTTGGAAAAATGCAATATACTATCCACTATGAATAGTATTTAATGGAATGCGTAGCATTACATATCTTCATTGCTTGCTTTTTTATTAAATCAGACTCAAGTAAACAATGTTATAACTTTACACTAGGTATCTAATTAAAAATAATATAAAATGATTTAAAATACTTATATTTATTATATTAAAATTTAATACAATATGTTAAACGAAAGTTAATAATCAAGATTTTAAGGAGTCAATATGATGAGCAGTAGTTCGCGTAAACTCAGTTATGACTCATCAACGTTGAAAATAAACAGAGAAACATAGGCTTACGGAATAATTTTGCCGAATTATAAGGGAAGTTTTTATAAAGGTCACTAAATCAAAACATTTTACGAATAATTAGTTAAACACAACAATATTGACTATACATATAAACTATAGATATGTATATACAGGGTGATCCATAACTGGCATGCCAAAATTTAAGAGGTGATTCTAGATCCAAAAATATAAAAAAGTTCCTATAAAGGTTGGTCCGGGGATCTAGAGCCCTTTAAAATTGTAATAAAAATAAGGTTTTTAATTAATAACTCGGGTACCGTTTAAGCTAGAGCGGCGAGCTTTTGCATGTATACTAGTATTAATAAGGGCAATAAGTTTATGTTAATTTATTTTTTTAATTTATCCAGAGGCGTGCCCAGACGGACAAAATATATGAGGCTTAAAACATTTTTGCCCCAAACTTTTCTATGTGTATGTTTTTTGGATTTGTTGTAAAAAATATAGATTTCCAGAGTAAAAATACATATAAAATATCATATAGTGTAACACTGTAGGAGCAACTGTTATCAAAAAAAAAAATGCAATTAAGAGGAAGTAACATTTTGTGCCACCAAAAACGTTACTTTTTAAAAGGCTATTACTCCTTTAATATTAAATTTAGGTGTTTTGGTGTATAATACTTTTTTTCTCAGTTTTAAATGAAGAATCACCCTGCAGCATTAAAATTTTATTGGTGCTTTTTTTTGTTCCGCATTCAATACGTCATCTTCGAAGGGCCGTAGCTCCCTTAGGGCTCATTTCCGGACCAACCTTTATAGAAACTTTTTTTCATATTTTTGGATGTAGAATCACCTCTTAAATTTCGGTACGCGAGTTCTGGAACAGGCTGTATATATCCGTGTTTTTCAAAGAAAAAACCAATATTCGATTTTTATCTTTTAAGAATACGAAAGTTTTTAATTTTTATTTATCGATAACTTTTTTCCCACCTTACTCGTTTAAATGGAATCATTAAAAAAATCAAGTAAAAAAGAAATAAAAATGTAAATATTTAAAACCTAGCGTCAATGCTAGAGTCGACGCGGCGCCTATGCGAGTACTGGAAATTCGCTGAGTACTGATGATGAGAGCTAATTTAATTACTTTCAGTCAGAGCTGTAGCGAACGCAATGGAGCTCTCTACAACTAGAATTATGAAACAAAAGACGTCTACCCTATCTCTATCTCATTTGTGCTACACTTTCCAGCCAACCAAATAAATACTGTATTTGTTTTTCATACAACAAATAGAGTATTTATTTGGTTGGCCGGAAAGTGTAGCAGTGAGCGGCACGAACGAACATAGCTAATGTGAATCTGTAGAATAAGATAATTCTACTAAAATTTAGATGGCGCCAGTAATTTCTTTTTTCAAAATAATATAGTTACACTTTTCGCCCGGCCAAGTAAATATTGTATTTGTTCAACAAAGAACAAATACAGAATTTGTTTGGTTGGGTTGAAGTGGGAGTGTATGTATGTCTTCTATCCTTTTTGGGTAGAACTTTTGTCCCTGTCTAATCTAACGGGAGAAATCTCAATTTATAAACCAAACTTTGTTCAAGTTTTCGATTGAAAAATTACTTCTTTTCAAGTCTAAAATTACCATTTTTTCCCAGAAAATCAAGTAATGATAAAAAAAGCTCTTCAGTTCAATTTTGATGAAGAAATTACCAACTATTGAAGTTTTTTTTACCAGCTTTTTCATTGCAGTTGGGGGATGTTCCCCTTTTTAAAACACACTCACCCGTATATCTTGTGCATGTGTTTTTAAGAATAAAGTATTTTGCTCAATAATTTTTTAAGTTTGAAATAGTTTTACGTTTGTAAAAAAAATAGCATGGTTGATCGGAATAAAAGTTACATTTTGTGGCTTGTCCGTAGTTTATTAACTGAACATTCTCGTCAGTTGATACTACAGACTCTTCATAAAATCTAGGTATTATATTTCTCCTGATAAAATATACAGAGCAGTCCAAAATTCACCCCCCCCCCTCTTAACTTTTGAACCAGTTGAGATATCGACTTCAAATTTGGAACTTTGGGGTCGTGTTATACATCATTTTAAAGATTATAAAATTCTCCATTTAACTCCATATTTTTAAATAAAAAAAAAAAAAATTGGGTTTAAAATGGGGTTGAAAATGGGTATTAATGTCAAAATTCCTCTAAAAAAAACAAATATTTTTTTAAAAATGCCTAATTTCATCTTAAAAAAATGTTAATTATACTTTTAAACTAATTTTAGTTGACATAAATAAAAATTTATAAAAAAAAACTTAAAAAATCGAATGTTTTAGCACAAAAAATTGAAAAATCAAAACCTTAAAAAACATTTTTAAAAAATTTAAAAATGTTAGTTTAAATAGAGAATTTTATCAGCTTCAAAATGATGTATCACACGACCCCCTTTCCATGTCCCCCCATGCCCCCTGCCCACATTTTAAGAGCTGAAAATATCAAATATGCTTAAAGATAGTTTAAGTTGCCTTATTTAAGAGTTCTAAATTTGAAGTCGATATCTCAACTCGTTCAAAAGTTAAAGGGGGGGGGGGTGACTTTTGGACCGCACTGTATATAGCTATTTTGAATAACACTTTTTCTGAATGAATAAAGCAGAATATTTCAGAATAAATAAATAATAAATAGTCTAGACTAGTATTTTTTTTTAGTACACAAACCTACATTTGAAAACTGTTTGAAAGCTTTTTGGATTTGTTTAAATATGTACCCAGACAGCACAAAGATGACTTAAAGAGATCTTAAAGATGTCGTAGCTCGTCATTCAAGACGTCTTAAGAACGTCGGTTTTCGCCGTATATGCATCTTAAAGACGTCTTAACGACGTCGTATGTTACAAAAGGTAACGTCTTTAAGACGCCTTACAGACGCCTTGCACAGGCGACTTTACAACATAATGACCACTCCCATTTACGTTGCTAGATACGGTCGTATTGATATAAAAAGCATAATAATAACTAGAACAAGAGGTAATTTATTTGCCAAAAAAAGATCTTAAAAAAATGTGATTAAAAAAAAAAAAAAAAAAAATTTTTCTGTTTTTGAAAATTTCTTTTTTGATTTTTTTTTATGTTTTTCGTTTTTCGTAAAAAGAAATTTTTTTTTAAATTTTTTGTTTTTCAAAAAAAGATCTTTAAAAAAATGATATTTTTTTTTAATAGTTGATTGTGGTTAATTTATTTTTAGCGATGAGTATCGAAGTTAAGATGTCTTGTACCGATACTTAAAAGACATCTTATAGACATCATAATCAGATCTTTTAAACATCCCTAAAAAGAAGTCCATAAGATATCCTTTTCACGTCTTTAGGCGTCCAGACATAATTAAGATCTAAAAAAGACGTCTTTAAGATATCATGTGCTGTCTGGGTAATTTCAATTCTAAAACTGTCTTATGTTTCCTTATATCACGTAAAATTTTCAAATTAGCGCACTATGAACCAGAGAAAGGATAAAGTTCGTTTTTAAGTCGCATTTTCGTAAAAATTGTTATCTAGGAGTTATTGAGATTTCTGAAACCAAATACATTGTAAAAAATTAATAATTAAATATAGCCGATCCAACATGGTGCAAAATTTTATAAATTTTAATCAATGTTGTTAAAAAAATACAGTGTCCAGTAAAAGAGCTTTCTCATTTTTCACCTCTGCGCACGAAATGCATTTTTTATTATCAGATTCAATTTCAGCAACCTCAAAAACCATAATATACCAATTTTCACTAAAACTACCTTCCGAGGGTGGATTTAAAAAATCTGTCTATTTTCTAATCATCGTACAGAGTGATATTGGTATTCAGTACCAAGATTGATGGAATAATAAATTAATATTTTTATAATTTTGTTTAAAATTAAAAATTTCTGTCCTTAATAATTTCACGAATATGTTGTAAATATTTAAAAATAATCACCCCCCACCTCCCGTGGGTGGGGTTATTTTTTTTTAATTATAAGATCCAGTTTCTTCAACCCCAAAAATCCCTATATACCAATTTTACCGAAAATATCGAAAACCTTTAAAAATATTTACCCCCTCACCCCCGTGAGGGCGTAGGTAGACAATTTTTATTATCAGATTCAATTTCAGCAAGCTCAAAAACCTCTATATAGCAATATAATATAGCAATTTTCAATTTTTTGTATTTTCCCCATTTGCCCCCGTTCTCTTACACCAATGTTCACCAAAAAGAATCCCGAGCGAGAACTTTTGGTTTGACCGATCAACCGATCCACCAACAATTATTTTTTTGCTTGAAATTGATTTATATTGACATAAAACGTCATAAAACGCAAAAATACGCAAAAAAAATTTTCGCTCGTATACATGTATATACTAGGCTTTCTCGAAATCAAAAAAAAAAAAAATTAAATGCAAAAGCAATATGTCATGTTAACAAATATTAGAAAAAAATAAGTACCTAATCCCATATAAGAAGTTCAAAAGGGGTAGGGGTCTTAACAGCGCAGTCCATTACCGCGAAACAGTTACCGCGCCAAAGTTACCGCGCATGGACTTTACCGCGGAAATCATTACCGCACATAATTATTTTAATTTTTTTTGAAGAAAAAAATAATAAATAAAAAAAAAATAAATGTTTTGCAGAAAACAATCAAACAATTTTAACTGATATAGCTGCTGGGTTAGGGTTGTGGCCATTACTAGTTTCCTTTAAAACATTTCCGTCCGAAGTATGCAAACGCCCCTTGCAACAAAGCATGTCATAGTTTACGCACATACATTTTTTTAATATTTTTAACAGTCTTTTCTTTCCTGTATATGAAATGTTTATATACAGCGAGGACTTTGCCCCTAGCACTTTTCATTATTTCGATCGACATGACGATTCATACTAAACTGATTATTAATCAGCGATTTATACAAATCAGTCGATATAAATTAAAAAAAAAACACACACATAAACCCAAATACAGATATTTGGGTACATTTAATTAACGTTTCACTTTATCAATAAAAATTCAAACCAAAACAAAAACTAACCAACCCAAACTGCCATCAATCCCACGGAAATACCCTTACATAAAATAAAAATAATGTATAACGATTTTCGCTGTAAAAGTCATACGCGGTAAAGACCGTTCGCAGTAATGAACTGCGCAGTAATGGTCTTCGCGGTAAAGGACATGCGCGGTAATGACTTGTCGCGGTAATGGCGATCGCGGTAATGGACTGCACGGTAATGGTCTTCGTGGTTGTTTTTTCTCTGTAAAGTCCGGTGCCCGTTCAAAAGAAGTATAAACTTCCAAAAATCAAATTCGTCGTAGGCCTGTGTTTTAATTTCATAATTATTAGGTTAAACAAACCAGATTCTTAATCCTAAAATAATTTTTAAGGTTTCATAACATTATTATGTAAATAATAACGTGGTTTTAACTATAGTTAAGGTATACCTTAATATTTACATATTAATATAAAATATAAAGGAGATGGTGGAAAAACGATGTAAATCCATCAGTATATACACGGTGTATTTGAAATAGGGTAGGAAATTTTAACAGGTGATTCTACATGATAAAATATGACAAAAAGTTCCTACAAACATATGTCTAAAAATGCGTCATAAGGGAGCTACGCCCCTTTGAAATTGGCTAAAAAAATCGGTTTTTATTTAATAACTCAGGAACCCTTTGAGATATATTAACGAGGTTTTGCACGTGAATTAATACTAATAAGGCCCATCTTTGTATGTCATTTTCACGTACTTATTTAAACCAGGGGTGTGCGAAACGGGGGGGCCTTATCAGTTTTTTGTCCCAAACTTTTTTCTGTGTAACTTTTTTGCAATTTTATTTTTGAAATATGATTCCTCAGGTCAAAATACATAAAAAAGGTACTCTTGTTGTAATACTGTAGGATTAACCGTTTTCGAGAAAAGTTCATTTGAAGGTGAAATTTCAAAATACATAAAAAAGGTACTCTCGTTGTAATACTGTAGGATTAACCGTTTTCGAGAAAAATTAATTTGAAGGTGAAATTCCACGGTTCGAGGACGAAAAATTAAATACTAAAATATCGAAAACCAAAATTTTAATGATGCAATGTTATTCTACATCAAAAACTAAGAAAAAAAGTTTCCATACATGTAGGTCGAAAAAACACTTTTAAAGCTACCATAGCCCTTTAAAAATGGTGCATATTTAGGAGACCATAGCTCCACTAGGATTGATTTTTGGAAGTACCTGTATATAAGGTTTTTTTCTTAGTTTTTAATGTACATTCGCCCTGCATCATTAAAATTTTGGTTTTCAACATTTTAGTATTAAATTTTTCGTCCTCGAACCGTGGAATTTCACCTTCAAATGAATTTTTCTCGAAAACGGTTAATCCTACAGTATTACAACAAGAGTACCTTTTTTATGTATTTTGACCTGGGGAATCATATTCCAAAAATAAAATTGCAAAAAAGTTACACAGAAAGTAGTTTGGGACAAAAAACTGATAAGGCCCCCCCGTTTCGCACACCCCTGGTTTAAATAAGTACGTGAAAATGACATACAAAGATGGGCCTTATTAGGATTAATTCAAGTGCAAAACCTCGTTAATATATCTCAAAGAGTTCCTGAGTTATTAAATAAAAAGCGATTTTTTTAGCCAATTTCAAAGGGGCGTAGCTCCCTTATGACGCATTTTTAGACATATGTTTATAGGAACTTTTTGTCATATTTTATCATGTAGAATCACCTGTTAAAATTTCCTACCCTATTTCAAATACACCGTGTATAAAGGAGATGGTGGAAAATTTTAAGAGTTATTCTACATAAAAAATGAAAAAAAGTTCCTATAAATAATATCATATGTCGTCCAAAAACGCGTTGTAGGGAAGCTACGCCTCTTTAAAAGGGGTTCTAAAATTCGGTTTTTATTTAATAATTTAGAAACACTGAGATATAGCCACTAGGTTTGGCATGTGATTAAGGGAACGTTCAAGTATTACGTAACGCAAATTTTGATAATTTTGCACCCCCCCCGTAACGCTATTTTCCTAAACCATTAACATGGGCGTAACACTCCAAAATGACCCCCACTCCCATATGAGCGTTACGTAATACTTGAACGCTCCCTAATAAGGCTTGTCATCGTATATGAAATTCATGTACTTATTTTGAACACGGCCGTGCGAAACGTGGGAGGGGCTTTTTACTTTTTTACCCAACAACCAATTTTTTTTGTGTATCTTTTTTGTACACAAAAAGGTACTTGCAATAGAGCTCTGTACAACTAGAATTATGAAACAGAAGACGTCTACCCTATCTCTATCTCATTTTTGCACGGCACACCACTACCAACTTAAATAAATTAAAAAATATTGCATTTTTATCAATTTTTATCAACAATTACCGTTGATTTTTGTAAATAAAGCTAAAGAAATGAATATTTTTTGCTAAGAAATAAAACCGATGATTAATAGTAAAATAAAGAATGAAATATAAATCCTATTAATTGTTCTTAGGTTGGTTGCTTAATCTGTATATTTATTTACAAAACATAACCTCAAACATGAAAAGGTAAATATGAATTTATTTAATGTTTAGCATATTTATTATTAACTATATATTATTATTATATATTTTAATATTGTTACCAGTTTCTACATTTCAAGAAATTAATTCTATGATGAGCGTTATTTCTGTTATAGCTACCAAAATGCCAAGATGTTTTTACAAGGGTTGCAAAAGTCCAAACGAATTTCGCCTAGGCTTTAAATCTAAGGTATAAAGAAAGAACTTACCTCTGGTAAACAATATTTAAATATCAAAACTCGTAGAAGTACTATAATAGTCAATAAAAACACAATATTTAGTAAAACACACAAAAAACTGAAATCAAAACAATATCTCTCTCTCTCTCTCTCTCTCTATTTATTTGGTCTTTTTCTTCCGAATAATTAACCAGGGTTTCTCTATATAATCATGAGGTTTCCAGTGCGCAAGTACTAATCGGATATGTATCCTGACTTGCGCACTATCACTGATAAATTACTACTGTAGTAATTTCCACGCTAATATAAAAAGTTATCATTAAAAACAGACAAAAAAATTATCTTCAAACGTCCATTATTATTCACTTAAAATTCAACAGTTCGCACGATTAATAACCATATATATGGTTCACTTTTACTTGTACATAAAACAATATCAAACGCAGCTCACACAATGACAGTGGCTAAAGAAAATGGCGTTACTGACAGTGCAGCCAACATAAAACCTAGGAGATTTTTTTTCTTTATGTTGGTGATATTACTTCTATCCTTTTTGGGTAGAACTTTTGTCCCTGTCTAATCTAAATGGAGAAATTTCCATACCGTATACGCATAGGATTAACCGTTTTCGAGAAAACTTGATTTAAAGCAAAAATTTCACAGTGCGAGGACTAAAAATTGGACACTCAAATAAAACCAAAATTTCAAGGATCACTGTACATTAAAAACTGAGAAAAAACTTACTGTAAAACAATCTTAGTTCCAAACTTTTATAATTCATAACAGTTTAGAACTGAGATCACTTGTTGAATTACTTACTTTCAACATTTATATACAGCACTTTAGAACAGGTATCAAAAATTTTTATTCAAAATATCTTAAGATTTATTTTTTTTTTGGTTTTTAGTTCACATTCTTATTACATAGTTTGTGATTTGTCAAATATTGTGATACTTTTTTCACCCAATCACCTAAAATCTTGAAAGTTAGTGATTGGGGCAAGTGCGTTTTTACACTATTCAATTTTCAGAAGTTATCAAAAATCAAATTTCGCTGGATTTAATAGTTAAATCCAGTTAACTGCTAAGCTAATATGTATTTTTAATTCTAATTATAATACAGTAAAATAAATTAAAAATATTTATGAACCAAGGGTAGTAAAAAAAAACTAATATACAGTGGGGTCCAAAAGTCACCCCCCCCCTTTTAACTTTTGAACGAGTTGAGATATCGACTTCAAATTTATAACTTCTAAATAAGACAACTTAAACTATCTTTTAGCATATATTTGATATTTTCAGCTCTTAAAATGTGGGCAGGGGAGCATGGGGGGACATGGAAAATGGAAAGGGGGGTCGTGTGATACATCATTTTAAAGCTTTTAAAATTCTCTATTTAAACTAAGATTTTTAAATTTTTTAAAAATGTTTTTTAAGGTTTTGATTTTTCAATTTTTTGTGCTAAAACATTCGATTTTTTAAGTTTTTTTTTTATAAATTTTTATTTATGTCAACTAAAATTAGTTTAAAAGTATAATTAACATTTTTTTATGATGAAATTAGGCATTTTTAAAAAAATATTTGTTTTTTTTTAGAGGAATTTTGACATTAATAGCCATTTTCAACCCCATTTTAAACCCAAAAAAAAATTAATTTTAATTTAAAAATATGGAGTTAAATGGAGAATTTTATAAGCTTTAAAATGATGTATTACATGACCCCCCTTTCCATTTAAAAAAATGTGCCCCATGCCCCCTGTCTACATTTTAAGAGCTGAAAGTATTAAATATATGCTAAAAGATAGTTTAAGTTGTCTTATTTAAAAGTTCCAAATTTGAAGTCGATATCTCAACTGGTTCAAAAGTTAAGAGAGGGGGGTGACTTTTGGACCGCTCTGTATAAAACAGTAAATACAACTAAAACAATAAAATTAAAAAGAACAAATAAAAATAAAATTAAATATAAAAAATTTCGTCCAATATTGGTATCACCAAATTTGCCAAAATATATTTTTTACCTATTTTGGGGGTGCGTTTGCCCCAGCCTACCTTATAATTTTATTTATTATTAAATAATAGTATGTGAACTTTAAACTTCCGTTTCTTTGCATTATTAAACTTGGATATGGATGGTTTTAACATACACAATCATAAAATCAAGTATGTCTTGTGGTTTTCATTCAACATCATAACAATATAAAATATGACGCATCATCTAATTATGTGCCAACGAAAATAAATTTCAAATTAAAAGATAACATGTTGTTCCCTTAATAATGTTTGTAGGAGACAGTAGGATAAAATAGGACAGGCAGGCAAATTAAACCCATTTTTTATTCAAATACACTACTCATAAATGTTTATTTACGATATTATAAATGTTTATATTATAAAATATAACTTTATATTGTTTCCTTAATATTTTGTTTTATTGAAACTCTAGGCCTCCTGCAGGGAAAGTTTTTTATGTTGGCAGCAATATTTTGCGTTTTAATGATTTTAACTTGAAAAATGATTTTAACTGGAAAAATACAATTTACCATCCACTATGAGTAGTATATAATGGAATGCGTAGCATTGCATATCTCCACGGCATGCCGCGGCAGTGTTATATTTTCTAAAAGACCTATTATCTAGCCTAAGCTTTATTTAAATATTGTATTTATATTTATAATACTTAGAAACAATAGCATATATCGTCGCAAAGGGACTTATCTCATTTTTTGTGATTTTTGATAATATCCTGACAAAGGGGCTAATCTCAAAAAATTGCTAAATTGAGTTAGGCCCTTAGGTGGTATCAAAACAGTAACTTGCAGCTTCCTTGACTAATAATAAAAAGCTTTTGATAGAGTTGATATTGGCTTACTCTTATTTAAACTTAAGTTATTTGGTATAATTGGTCCATTATACGATTGGTTAAAAAGTTATCTCACAGATAGAAAGCAAATAGTTGTTATTTTGGGTTTTTTCTCTTATTTCATTGATGTTACTTCAGGTGTTCCTCAGGGGTCTCATTTAGGTCCTATACTTTTTTTGCTATTCATTACTGACATCATTACTTGTGTTATATATAGTCAAATATTATTATTCGCTGATGACCTAAAACTCTTTAAAAAAGTAGCATCTGTTGGCGACTATCAAATGTTACAGTCTGATCTTGATCGTATCTGTAAGTGGTGTACTGACAATTTCCTTGAACTCAATATAGGCAAGTGTAAGGTTATATCCTTTACAAAAAAAAGAAATTTGTTGGAATTTAATTATATTATTTCTAGCAATATACTAGAAAGGGTCTCCACTATACAAGACTTGGGTGTTTTATTTGATAGTGAATTGACTTTTGTTTCCCATATTGATAATATTATAATAAGGCAGTGTCAAGATTTTACAAATATTCCAGCTATTATTTTACTGTTTAACTCCTTATGTCGTAGCGTTCTTGAATATGCATCTATAATATGGACACCTTTCTACCAATGTCATATTAATTTATTGGAAAGAGTTCAGAAAAAAATTGTTAAATTTTTATTATACAAATTACGAATCCCAAACAATATATCTTATTCTCATAAACTATCTCTGTTGGGAATGGAGTCACTGCAAAGTAGACGTGTATATACTGACAGTATTTTTATGTTTAAACTGTTACGTAATATTATTGACTGTCCTGAAATTTTAATGTTATTTTCATTACGCGTAGTGTCTGTAAGTACTCGTAATAAATCTTTGTTGGAAATTCCTTTTAGCAGAACAAATTTTGGCCTTATTAGTCCGGTGCCCAGACTTTCTAGGAATATAAATTCTTGCAATATTGATATTTTCAACATTAATTTAATGCGCTTCAAAAAATTTTTAAAAAAGGGTTAGCTCTTTGTGTACCTATCTGTATTTTTGTTATTGTTTTTCAACTTATAATTACCAATTTTTACTTATTTTTATATTTTTGTAATAATTGTATTTGTACTACTTGGATTTTATTATCTGTATGTACTGAAATAAATAAATAAATAATAATATTATTAATCAGGGTAGCTGCAGGTTACTGTTTTGATGCCACCTAAGGGCCTAACTCAATTTAGCAATTTTTTGAGATAAGTCCCTTTGTAAGGATATTATCAAAAATCACAAAAAATGAGATAAGCTTCTTTGTAAGGAAGGCGACGATATATCACCACAAAATTTAAATATAATTATATCATAGGTACCTATTTATAACTAATTAGTCACAAGATTATCTGTATTAAAGTTAATCTAAAATGAATATTTTAAGAAAAACATATTACAAAATTTGTAATTGTATTGTATTTAATAATAAAGATATTTTAAATAAACTCAAATATTACAGTAAGTACCTGTAATATTTAAGTTGTTATTTTTCCAAGAAACTAGATAGGCCTCCTTAAAAAAGATAATAATAGTTATTTATGGTACTAGTGGGCAAAGTAAGATATTGCCCATGAGAAAATTAACCTGCGAGGCGTCAGCCAAGCAGGTTAATTTTCCAGAGGTCAATATCGGTTTACCCATGAGTGCCATACAAGGTTTTATCCAATAAATAGCTTAGGAATTCATATTTTTATTAAAAATTTTAATGACATTTACAAGAAAATAATTTGACAAGTGACAGTTGAGTGGGTAAAATAACTAATTATCCACTCAATAAAGTAAAAGCCACGCGGGGGTTATTATTGAGTTTATCTATTTAAAATAAAGCTGGTAATTGTCTTATTATCTGTGTGTATTGGATAAAATATTATTACCAATTTCATTTTAATGTCAAAATGTAAATAGAAAATTCCTACAAGGAATAAATATGTAAAATGTTTACATAAAAAAAAACTAATATCAAAAAATTATATAATATTACTTATTATATTATAGTATAGTACTAGATTTCGTAAAATAATTTTAAATGGTCCAATGTTTTAAATAAATTTCCGGTAATTTTTATTTAGAGGAAATTCGCCTAATTTCGGATACCATTTACAATGTATTCAATATTTAATACTCGGTATTACTTTTTGATATTTTTTTTATATAACCAGATACAACTTATTATAGCGAACCATGATTTATTATAAAAGCAATTTTATTACAGTTTATTTTTTCCAAAAAACACGGTTAAAAAAAATTAGCGCATTTTTGTGCATTTGAAAAAGGGCTCCTAATTTCGGACATATCCGAAAAAATTTTTTCAAGAGTAGATCTGGATCCCATTGCTTATGTTTCTTGTTATTCCTTCACATTTAAGACGTAATTTAATCATTAAGCGATTTTCTACGAAGTACTATAGGAACTATAATTTTAGATTCCCGATTTCGAATATCTTAGTATCTTAGGTAATTTTCGTTTTTTCAAAATTGTTTATCTTAGTTTGTTGTATCATTATAAAAAAAATAATTAATGGTTGGTTATCCTGAATAATAATTACCTTGCGGATATCTGAAATTGGGAATCAAATGCACAAAAATGGTCTATCCGAAATTAGGCAACTTTCTGCTTTTTAGATTAGAAATTTGTAGAATGTTTACGTTTTCAAATTGCTTAATTATGAATAGTGGATCAACTTAACTAACATCGTAACTTACCCAAGACAGAATCACGAACTTTTATAACGATTATTTATAAAATAAACAAGCATAATAATGCAACTGAGCACAAAACTGCCATTTGCAATATAAACGATTTGTGCTGCCATTTAAAGGGGAGAAGCTCTACCGTTATCATATTACAGGACGGATTTAGTTTGACTTTTGGCTTCACATAAAAGTAGGTTTCTGTTTACCTTTGCAGACAGTATCTTAGATACACTACTATCCGAAATTTGGAAACCATCCGAAATTAGGCGCATTTCCTCTACTGGAAAATAATATTCCCGAAGGAAATAAGCAATTAAAATTAATAATTTATAACTCATAACATAATTTTAATTGATATTTATATAGCTATATAGGTATTGAATTTTTATAATGGAAATCCTTGAATTTGTTTCAATCCGTATTTATTATTCCGTTTGACTGAAAGGACAATTTTGGTATATTGGGTCACATCAGGGCCATTGTACTTTATTATTGAGATAATAATAATAATAATAATTATTATTGTTGATAGTTCTAGGTAAATACCATATAGGTTGCCAAATTTCGAATGTAATTTTCTGGTTTGTAATAAAACTCGGATTTTTTGGCAGGTTTTAATGCGTCACGTTTCTACCCTCTTTGGGGGGTTCCAAACCTACAAATTTTCGACATGGTGTCCACACCAATTTTTATATTTTAATATAATATTTATTGTTTTTATGTTTGTAAAAGGTTTCTTGTCCATAGTATGTTCAATTTAATAATATATATGACTACGCTCACACAATTTTAGCTTTGATAAAGCCCCTAAAGAGGGGAGAAACGTTAGCGATTAAATAAAGTGACGCATTAAAACCTGCCAAAAAATGCGAGTATTATTACAAACCAGAAAATTATTGTTGATAATAATTCATATTTATTTTATTTCATTAACAATATTAGAATATGACTTAATAATTAATAATTATTCCGCCTAAACCGAAAGGTTTAAATATGTTGCATGTGTGACTTAATACTTTAGGTTTTAAAGTTTAAAACCACGTACTAATATTAATGTATGCAATTAGTAGTGAAATTCAGGATTTAAATTTTTAATTTAAGATAGGTTATTTTATTAAAATGTATATTTTACATACTTTCACGAGCAAGGGGGCCAGAATAGAATAGAATAGAATAGAATTTATTGGTGCTGGTGTGCAGAAATAGTGCACTTACACAAGTCAAAAAAAATGTACAGAAAAGGTGTATAACTATTATACATTACTGACACATTTCTTAAAAAACATATAAAAAATATAAATTAAAACGTTACTATACATATGTATGTAAAACATTATGGACTACATTGAAAAATTTCTAAAATCAAAACACAAATATTCATCTAGAGAATAGAAAGCCTTTTGCAGCAGAAAATTCTTTACAGTGTGCTTAAACTTGGTGAGAGGAAGTATTTGGACATTTTCAGGTAGAAAATTAAATAACTTTATTCCTGTGTACTCGTAGCTTTTCTGGGATTTACTTAATCACAGGGAATTAGGCACAATGTTTTGACCTTGTCTATTTGGATATCTGTTAGCATCAACATGCTTCTGATATTTCTCTTCGTTTTTTTTTAATAAAAATAAGACATTCCAGAATGTATGCAAAAGGGAAGGTGAGAATTTTGTGTTTAATAAATGCACTCTTGCAATCAGCTCTATAGTTTAAATTTTCAATAATTCTGAGTGCATGCCTTTGTAACCTGAAAATTCTATCCCATCCCGATCCCTGACCCCAGCATAACAGACAGTAGGTCATTTTGGAGTGACATAAAGCGTGGTAAACTGTGAGTAACGTTGATTGGGAAACATGATTACTTAGGGTACGCAAACTAAAAATAGATTTTCGTAGTCCAGATGCTACAGAATCGGTATGGTTGTCCCAGTACAGTTTTTGGTCCAAGTGAACGCCTAGAAACTTAATTGATTGAACCTCGTTTACCCCCATACGGAGTAAAACTCCTAATTTTCGCTTTTCGTCTTGTAAATTCCGAAACATCGTATCTGAAAAATCACCAATCGACAGGTATAACAATTAATAAGGTATTTATTTAGAACTTTATTAATTACATATAAACAAGAATAATAATAATAATAATAATAATAAATTACTACCCTACTAATTCCATCAAAAAGAATCATTTCTAGTCTCTGGCAAGTTCCTATTTTTCAGATACGATGTTTCGGAATTTACAAGGCGTTTTTTTTTTGGTTATAATTAAGTTGATTATTGTTGGGTTTGATTAATTTAGAGCTTAAATATTTTTTTTTATTTATTTATTTATTAACGGGAAAACCCCAATACATAAGAAGTACAAAATATAGTATAATTATAAATGCATACATATAAAACTTGTGATACAAAAATAATATCAAAAATTAAGGTTATTTAGAGAAGTTTTAAAAGATTTTAAAGACAAATTAAAAAAATTCAAATAATTATTATTGTTATTAGCCAACAACATAGCTCTATCCAAAGGCGTATGAGACCCGTAGTTAGTTCTATGAAAGGGTATATTAAACGTTGGAGAACTTCGTCTAAGATTTCTTGTAGGTATAAGGAACTGAATTTTATGCAACATTTCTGGACAAATAAGTAAATTATTAATAAGTTTAAATAACAAACATAAATCTGATTTACGTCTTCTATGACAAAGTAATTCAATATTCAATGCTTCGTATACATGAGATAAATTATGGTCATAAATTGGAATATTTAGTTTATTAGCACAAAATCGTAATACTTTACGTTGAACAGACTCAATCTCATCTATAGCAATATTATACTGAGGGGACCAAATCACGGAGGCAAATTCAAGATGAGATCTAACAAGGGAATTGTAGACAGTTATAATAGACTTAACAGAAAAATCTTTACAATTTCTCTTTACAAAGCCTAACATTTTGTTAGCCTTTTGAACAATTGAGTTAATATGACAGTTAAAATCCAGTTTACGATCTAATAAAATGCCAAGATCTCTGACAGTATCAACCGAGTCTAGAACAGTGTTACCAATAGAATAAGAGCTGTCAACCTTTATTCTACCCATAAAAAATGTCATTTTATGACATTTTTTTACATTTAAAAATAAATTATTTCTATTACACCACTCAACCAATCTATTAAGGTCACTTTGCAAAAGAGCAATATCGTCAGGAGTAGAAATATGTCTGTATAACTTTAAATCATCCGCGAATAAAATATAATTACTATGTAAGAAATTTATTCCTATATCATTAATAAATATAAGGAACAAAATAGGTCCACTATGAGAACCTTGAGTTACTCCGGATGTAACCAGAATTATAAACGAAATAAATGAGCCAATTTTTACAGACTGACTTCTACCTGAGATAAAGCTTTTAACCCAATTAACAAAATGAGGACTGATACCGAATGAAATTAATTTCGATAAAAGTGTAGGCTGGTCAACACTATCAAAGGCCTTGAAAAAGTCCGTATAGATAGAATCAACTTGGCCATTCATGTTTTCAAAAGTATCTAAAATAAATTCTTGATATACTAAGAGGTTTGAGATGGTTGAGCGGTTTTGACAAAAACCATGCTGCTGATCAATTAATAGTAATATATATAATATATTTTTTTTACTTCTTAAAAATTTTTACTTACAAATTAGCGTATTTATTTATTGGCGTTTAAACCAGTATATTGTTTTACTAAGAGGAAAAGTGAAGCTTTTTTTATTTTTCTGTCGAATTTACGGACGACGCAAAGCAGAAAACTACAGACGAGTAAAAAAAGTACTTTTTCTCTGACTGAAACATATTATTTTTTCTTCAAGCATCCTATATACAGGGTGTATTTGAAATAGGGTCGGAAATTTTAACAGGTGATTCTACATGATAAAATTTGACAAAAAGTTCCCATAAACATATGTCTAAAAATGCGTCATAAGGGAGCTACGCCCCTTTGAAATTTGCTAAAAAAATCGGTTTTTATTTAATAACTCAGGAACCCTTTGAGATATATTAACGAGGTTTTGCACGTGAATTAATCCTAATAAGGCCCATCTTTGTATGTAATTTTCACGTACTTATTTAAACCAGGGGTGTGCGAAAAGGGGGGTCCTTATCAGTTTTTTGTCCCAAACTTTTTTCTGTGTAACTTTTTTGCAATTTTATTTTTAAAATATGAATCCTCAGGTCAAAATACATAAAAAAGGTACTCTTGTTGTAATACTGTAGGATTAACCGTTTTCGAGAAAAGTTAATTTGAAGGTGAAATTTCACTGTTCGAGGACGAAAAATTAAATACTAATATGTCGAAAACCAAAATTTTAATGAAGCAATGTTATTCTACATCAAAAGCTAAGAAAAAAAGTTTCCATACATGTAGGTCGAAAAAACGCTTTTAAAGCTACCATAGCCCTTTAAAAATGGTGCATATTTAGGAGACCAAAAGGATTCATTTTTGGAAGTACCTGTATATGAGGTTTTTTTCTTAGTTTTTAATGTACATTCGCCCTGCATCATTAAAATTTTGGTTTTCAACATTTTAGTATTTAATTTTTCGTCCTCGAACCGTGGAATTTCACCTTCAAATGAATTTTTCTCGAAAACGATTAATCCTACAGTATTACAACAAGAGTACCTTTTTTATGTATTTTGACCTGGGGAATCATATTTCAAAAATAAAATTGCAAAAAAGTTACACAGAAAAAAGTTTGGTACAAAAAACTGATAAGCCCCCCCCCCCGTTTCGCACACCCCTGGTTTAAATAAGTACGTGAAAATTACATACAAAGATGGGCCTTATTAGGATTAATTCACGTGCAAAACCTCGTTAATATATCTCAAAGGGTTCCTGAGTTATAAAAACCGATTTTTTTAGTCACTTTCATGTTTATAGGAACTTTTTGTCATTTTTTATGATGTAAAACAATCTGTTAAAATTTCCGACCCTATTTCAAATACACCGTGTATATTTTTTTAAATATTAAATTTTAAATTTAATTTATTTAGTAATAAAGTATGTTTTTTTTTTTATTAAAATAGGCCAATAAAACCCTTTCGAAATAAACTTAAACCTTCGCGATTTCGATGGTAACTTGTCTAATGTAGCATTTCAATCATTTTTAATCAATTTCACACAAGGTTTTTGCACAGAATCTCGAATCAACCACCTGTTTACATAATAAACAAACAAGTTTGAAGTATGGCTGTCATCAAAGTCAAAGAATGCTGCCGCCAGTGGTGGTTTTGCTAACTAACTTTTTTTTTACGGCGTACAACAATGAACTCATTTTTTTACTGTATAAAATAGATCACTTCTAACTAGTGTGTTCAGTTATAAAATATGAACATTTTAGTACACTTGAAGAAAAAAGTATTTTTAATTAATTTCAAAATGATATTTTAATGTTACACTTTTTTTGAGATATAGACTCTCAAACTAGAAACACTCAGATCATCTGAGTCAGGTGTATATTTGCCTATTTACACAACTTGCCTTTTCATAAAATTACAAATTAGTGCCATTGTTTTGATAAGATTACATTTCTTTTTTACATTCTTGTTTAACCTCGTACTATTCTACTTAATTAAGCACACCCTAAGTCCAGGACATGTGTGGGCTAGTAGTAGAGGGAACCACCGGTTTTAATTGACTTTCGAACCAATTTATAGGGAGTGTCCGCTTTACTTACGCCTTCGCCAAATTTCTATTATTAATTAACTGAAAAAGGCAAATCGGCGCCGGTAACAATCGAACTCACGCTACACGGAAAGAAATTAGTGGGCTCTGCGCTATACATTATAAGATATTTGGTAACAGTGGCAAATTATAGTGATTTAAGCTATAGATTAAGGGACACAATAACTAATAATGTTAAAAATAAATTGGAAACGATTATATATATATTACAGACACGATTATATTTATTACAGGCACTATTATAAATTTACAGAAATTTTATTATATTATAAAAATTATTAGCACGGACAATAATTAAATCTATTTAAGCTATAAATGCCATACTATTTGTTATATTTTATTATTCACTAAACAATTAAAGTATTTCATATAAATTTTTACACTGACTGCCATAATTGTAAGAGAAAGCCTTGTATTTATATAATAAGCGATTATAATTTGCTTGGTATGTGTGTTATAGCGCTCCTAGCTATAATTTTTTTTTTCGTGTATTTTGGATAGTAAACTCGTCAAGTACGACGCGGTAGTCCACTACACCAATCCTCCACCAAGATGCTTTTCAACTGTTTATCTAGTTATAAATTGAATTTAATAAACCATAAAATTAAGACCAATTATATTAATTTTTTCAGTTGTGATAGTTCCGCCCAATCATGGGGGACATGTTTCGGAGCGAAGAGATGGCTTTGGCCCAACTCTTCATCCAACCAGAGGCTGCTTATTTCGCCATTTCCGAGATGGGAGAATCTGGATGCGTACAATTCAGAGATGTAAGTTAAATGAAACACAAAAAAAAATCAAAAGACTGGTTTGAAGCAGCTCTTCATCCCACCCCGTCCCTAGCCAATTCTTGGATTTATATAGAATTTTTACAGCGTTTGTAAGCAGTACTTACAGTACTTACTACTTACTTAGCAGTAACCAGGTCCAATTTTTTTTTTTGGGGGGGGGGGGCTTGAGCCCCCTATATATATATATGTATATGTAAAAATATATGCGTAATTTTGCTCAACAAATATAAATCAAAATAAATGCCAGCTATGTAAGTCAGAATGGAGCACTCTACAACTAGAATTATGAAACAAAAGACGTCTACCCTATCTCTATCTCATTTGTGCTACACTTTTCAGCCAACCAAATAAATACTGTATTTGTTTTTCACACAACAAATACAGTATTTATTTGGTTGGCCGGAAGGTGTAGCAGTGAGCGGCACGAACGAACATAGCTAATGTGAATCTGTAGAATAAGATAATTCTACTAAAATTTAGATGGCGCCAGTAATTTCTTTACACTTTTCGCCCGGCCAAGTAAATATTGTATTTGTTCAACAAAGAACAAATACAGAATTTGTTTGGTGGGGTGGAAGTGGGAGTGTATGTATGTCTTCTATTCTTTTTGGGTAGAACTTTTGTCCCTGTTTAATCTAACGGGAGAAATCTCCATTAAAGCCTTTCCTTTCTCGTAATCATTGCACATTTTGCAAACAAAAAAAGTCTAAAAAATAACTGTTTTTTTTTTTAACTCAAAGTATAATTTAAATTCGAAAAAATGGTTTGATTTCATTACTATTTTGGTTTCTTTTATACATTGTTTAAAAGTCCAAACACAAAAAAAATCAAAAGACTGGTTTGAACCAGCTCTTCATCCCACCCCGTCCCTAGCCAATTCTTGGATTTACATAAATTTTTTACAGCGTTTGTAAGCAGTACTTACAGTACTTACTACTTACTTAGCAGTAACCAGGTCCAATTTTTTTTTTTTGGGGGGGGGGGCGGGCTTTAGCCCCCTATATATATATGTATATGTAAAAATATATGAGTAATTTTGCTCAACAAATATAAATCAAAATAAATGCCAGCTATGTAAGTCAGAATTAAAGCCTTACTTTCTCGTAATCATTGCACATTTTGCAAACAAAAAAAGTCTAAAAAATAACTGTTTTTTTTTTTAACTCAAAGTATAATTTAAATTCGAAAAAATGGTTTGATTTCATTACTATTTTGGTTTCTTTTATACATTGTTTAAATCAAAAAAATAATCTATTTACAATTATTGTAAATAGTCTTTGGCTCAAATTAATTAAAATTGTTTCAAAATATTTTTTTGAAAAAATTCTATTTCAAGAAAATTGTATATTTTTGTTTATAATTACCAATGTTTCAAAAATACTTGTTTTATTAAAAGATAAATTATTTTTAACTGATGGTTATAATTTTGATATTTTGAGAATATATCTGTAAACATAACATTTTATATGATCAAAGTATTGTTTCCAAAACATCTTTAAAACAATATTTATTTTTAATTATCTAAACACAACATGCTCATTTTCGTTATGTATATAATAGTGTTTTCAAACGACCCCTCTTTAATTAATATTTATTTTATTTAAAAAAATATTTCGTATAATATATTATTTATTATACCGTCAACGCGGGTTAAGAGAATCAGTGAAGGTAAATTCACCAAATTTTGCGCACATGCTCATGCGCAGGCTCCAAGCTGAGAAAATTGTTGTGAAGCACTTTACTCATTGGTTCACTTAACCCCAGCTGACAGTATATTTTAATGACTTATTTTTAGTTGAATGACAATGTAAATGCATTCCAAAGAAAATTCGTAAATGAGGTTAGAAGATGTGATGAGATGGAACGTAAATTGAGATATGTAGAATCAGAAGTAAAAAAAGATGGCGTCAACATTCCAGATGTTACTGAAATTCCAAAAGCTCCAAATCCAAGGGAAATTATCGACTTAGAGGTAAATTTCATATTTTTAAACAAGTTGCGAAGGTATATCTTGCTTCGCATCTATACCCTAGTAGCAAAATAACATCAAATCCACGTGAATATCATGTTAATACGTGACATATGATGTTAAAATTTTAGTGAAATTTCACATCATTTTCACATGTTATGGATGTCCTATTTCCTCCCCAAATAACATCACAGAATGATGTCCTTAAAATAACATCAATTTGATGTTCTTGAAATAACGTAATTTTGATATCAACTATACATCATGAATTTGATGTTCTTGAAATAACGTCATTGTGATATCACATATATAACATGAATTTGATGTTCTTACTAATACTTTAATTTCAGAATTAAATATCTCACGTAGAAATGTTTTCCGGAAGTTTCAAAAACGTTTATATAACCGTGAAATGTACCCCACGGAAATATTTTATAGAACTTGTGACAAATTTGTCACGCTTCCAGAAACATTCTCCAAATAAAAGTTATAACTTTTACATGTTTCCGAAATGTTTTGCTCCATTTTATCCATATTCACTATTGGAATCATAAAACCAGAGACAAAAGTTCTTATTTCTGATAAAACACTCACAATCATAAAATGGCGGGATAACGCCGTACTTACATCAACGTTCGCAAATAATGTAACTAATGGAACGTCAAAACGATGTTTTCTATTAATATTATTATTTAGTTTCAAAATTCCCATCATTTCGATGTTAATTTCCAGTGAAATAAATTGGTGTTACAAGGTGGCAAAAAACTAACGTGGTATTGATGTTGCCTGTTAACATTATTATTTAGTTTCAAAATTCACATCATTTCGATGTTAATTTCCAGTGAAATAAATTGGTATTACAAGGTGGCAAAAAACTAACGTGGTATTGATGTTGCCTGTTAACTTTATTATTTAGTTTAAAACTACACATCATTTTGATGTTAATTTCCAGTGAAATAAATTGATGTTAAAAGGTGACGAAAAACTAACGTGGTATTGTTGTTGTCTGATAACATTATTATTTAGTTTCAAAATTAACATCATTTTGATGTTAATTTGCAGTGAAATAATTTGATTTTTATGTTACTAAATAACCTAATAATGATGTTGTGGTGATGTTATTCGATGATGTTAAAAAATTCACTTTAATAAAATGTTAATTTTCAGTGAAATAACATCATTTGCTACTAGGGTATTATACTCCTCGCAAGAAGATTTTTCCTGTTGACCTTTTAAGTTGTATTGGGATAATTCTAACTTCTAAGTGGCGCCTAGGCGCGCCCCTATAACGTTTTTGTTTTTATTTTTTTTTAAATAGATTTAACCCTTAGCTACAAGCACTGCGTAGATTTTACGCCTGGATAGTATACACTTTGATATCTCCCCCCTCCGAATAACTGCCGCATTCCGCGTCTCAGTACCATTCATACATTCAGTTTAAACCCTAAATTCGAGCTGAGAAGTTGGTATGTTGCACAGTAATTTTTTACGTTTAAAATCAGGCGGCGTAAAAAATACGACTTTTAGGTACGAAGTTGTATGTTTATGTTGTTTATTTATGATTAAGTTTTTAATATTATCTTATAAATATATTTTTTTTCGTCTTCTTCCAAAAGTTATTTAAGAAAACTTCCCTAGCAAATCAAAATTAATAAAAAATAACATTATAGTTCAAATTATATTATATAAATAACTCATTCAAATATTATGTTATATTGCATTTATAATTAAATAATTACTATTATAGGTACAAAGGTAACGTTAAATAAGTCAAAATTAAAAAAAAATTGTTTGACTTTTAAATTGTTTAAAAGTAGGCGTAATTTTTACGCCCTGTCTGTAGCAACGTTCCATAGATAAGGTGGGTTAAAAATATTTATTTGTACTTTTAGGCTCATCTGGAAAAAACCGAAGGAGAAATAAAAGAATTAAGCGAGAGCGCCGTCAGTTTAAAGTCCAACTATCTGGAACTTACAGAACTGAAGCATGTCCTGGAAAAAACACAAACATTTTTTAACGAGCAAGATGAAGCTAGCGGTCTCGACACCACTGTCCATAAAGCCTTAATTCCAGAAGGTAGGATGCAAAAAAATTGATTATGTTTAGATTTTATAATTTAATATTTTCAGTTAGATGCAACTTTTTAAAAATTGGTAACATATATTTTTAAATTTTAAACAAAATATAAAAGTCCAAACCATTCAGTTTTGTTTACCCTCTTTACCAAGCCAATGTCAAAGTTATCATCTAGACTATCAATTTTAAATGTTTCACTATAACGCTATATGATCCAGTAACTTTATCCCAAATTATGCCAAAGAAAGGAAAAAATTGGCAACAGCGAAATTCTTTTTTGGGGGTTCAAGAGGAGATTAAATCCGAAAATTAGTCCCCTACCACCTTGGGAAATTCCGCCATCTTGGATTAAAGGGGTGAGTTTTTATTTTGGATATAACTTTCTCGTAATTTTTCGAAAAAAAGTTATGAATACAAAGTTTTTGAGAAAAAAATTCTCTACAAAACTGGACCTCTATCATTTTTCAATTAGTGCATTAGCGCTTTTTGAGAAAACTCTTTCATTTTCCATTTCGAAAAATTACGAGGAAGAAAGTTATATCCAAAATAAAAACTCACCCCTGTAATCAAAGATGGCGAAATATCCCAAGGGGGTGGGGTGACTAATTTTCGGATTTAAGCTGCTCTTGGACCCCCAAATTGAACCCAAAAAGAATTGCGCTGTTGTATTTTTTTTTGTTTATTCCTAAAGTTACTAAATCAATAGGAACATTCAAGTATTACGTAACGCAAATGTTACCAAAACTCATACACTTTGTTACAACCACATTTATTTTGGTTGTATTAAATTTAATTTGGGGTTTTTATTATTAAGATTTTAATTTAATTTTTCTTAGTATTTTAATTAAGGAATAATATTTTATTTTGAATAAGTTGTATTTTTATAACTCGCGAAAAGTCGCCTCGATATTTTGCGAGTAACTACCGTGGTATGTAGGTCAAGGTTACTACCACAAAGTCAGTATGAATTCGACCACCACGAGCGCGTGGTGCCGTCAAAAAGTAACTCACTTATCAGCTGATGATGCCAAGCGTGCATGTCGTTAGTTAATATTTTACACCTGCAATAATAGAATATAAGTGCCATTTACACACATGTGTTAAATAATTAATAGTGTATTCCTACACTAGTTAATCAAACATTTTATTCGCGATCCTCTGTTTTCCAATATTGTGGTTATCTCCTGTGAAGAACGATGGTAGTCTAGACTAGCCCTACAAGCTGAAAACCCAAGGTAAGATACGCATACATATTTGGAAACTGTCGTTTTGTGTTTAAATATATATTTTCATTAATTTACTTCGCAGTCCACTAATATCATATAAAAATAAAACCGGTGTTACGAAGGCAATCCCATATCACTGAATGGGACCTTTCGACGCCATATAACATGGTCCTTGTCGAGCCGGATTTTTTATCTAGAATGACCATATAACATGGTCCTTTTTGAACCGGATTTTTGAACCATATATAAATACTTTAATATGGTAATTTTCGACCAGTTTTTCCTATAAAAACTGGTTTTCTAGCTTTTAAATTCATTTAAACTAGACTTTGCTATTTTTTTACAATGTGTGTGTGTGGTAACTTACGTTAACGTTCTTTTGCAGTTGTAAAATTACATATTTTATTTGTTATAAATAGGTATATCATATTTGGATGTTGGATTCGGAGATAGCTTATTTATTAACTTTAGTTTCTAAAATATCTCGCTTAAAAATCTTATTTAAATGAAATTATTTTCAAAATAGGGTAATTAGCTTCAAAATATATTGGATTTTTCGGTTGAAAAGTTAAAAACCGATAAAATCGTAAACTTTTGTGCTCCATAAAAAAGGCAAAAAATTATCAGCTGTATCCAAGCGTTTTTTCCTTTTTCTTTGGACACAGTCAAAACCGCAAAATATTGTTTTATTTTTTGCAGAAATACAATTTATTGTTGGAATAAAATAAAATATTATTTAACATTGCCTTTTGGAAATTGCTTATTTAAGTTTCTTATTTTTTTTTTTTTTTTTTTTTGGCATAGAGAGATTCTTAAAAATATTTCTGTGCTTTAAGGGAATAAATTAGAGTTTTATCCATAAACATAATAAATTTTGCAATTTTTAAAAATAGGTACAAATAAATTTAGTCCGTTTTAAATTATTTTCGTGCAGAAAAATTAAACTTATACTTGGGTTATAATTCTGAATTTTGTTCCTGTCAAAATATATGCATACCGGGTTAACAAAAGTTTAAATTGTAATTTTGAATTTTGCTTTTTTGAATATTCAGTTCATATATACAGGGTAATTCGGGACTTAAATTGTAATTTTGAATTTTGTTTTTGAATATTCTGTCCAAATATACAGGGTTAACTTATAGTTTGGATTATAATTTAAGATTTGGTTTTGGGTATTCTGCCGAAAATATACAGGGTGACTCGGAAATTAAATTGTAATTTTGAATTTAGTTTTTTAAAATAGTCTGTCCAAAATATACAGGGTGACTTGGAAATTAAATTGTAATTTTGAATTTAGTTTTTTTTTTGAATAGTCTGCCGAAAATATACAGGGTGGCTAGAAATTAAATTGTAATTTTGAATTTAGTTTTTTGAATAGTCTGCCAAAAATATACAGGGTGAATCATTACAGAGGTATAAGTTATATTTTAGCCATTCTATCCGGAGGTTTTCTTCTACAATAAATTCAACTTAATATATAAAGTTTAAAAAAAAAAAAAAATTGTCTAATTTTCCTAAAATTATTCAGTATATTTTTTTTATTTTTTATTTTTTCTTTCATTTTTTATTTTTTTTTCATTTTATATTTTTTAAATTAAATTAATTTTATAAGCCATGGATCTCAACGAATATTGTATCATTGAAAACCGTAGGCAGTTGCAATATGATAGGCTAAAGCGAGTTCAAAAGGCAGCAGTAGCCGCTCAAAGAGATATCACAAAACAGCAACATTTTAAAATTTGTTATCAATCGCTGGATGCTACTTATAAGCAATGGCATAAGCTGGCTGATGATATACTCGCTTTCGTCATATCTGATCCTGGACGTACGGATGCTATCCGAAAAACGGATATAGCAAAAGAAAAGGAGGCTGCTGCGATAGTTGATGATATGTACTGGCAGGTCCAGGGTATTTATTTAACATTATTTGGAAGTACTTCAAATGCAACGACTTCAAATGTCAAGCTTCAAAAGTTGAATTTAAAACCTTTTAGCGGAAAATTTCCAGACTGGCAAACTTTTATAGATTTGTATGATTCTGCTATTCATACTAACCCTCAACTCTCAGAAATTGAAAAATTCTCTCACTTACATTTATTATTAACTCCGGAACCACTTAGCATTATTAAGTGTGTTCAATTATCGGGAAATAACTACTCTATAGCTTATAATCAGCTGCGTCAGAGGTATGACAATAAACGATTATTGGCAAATACGCACTGGCAGGCAATATGTCAACTGCCAAACATCTCTGACACATCATCAGCATTGATTATTTTTCTGAATACACTCACGGAAAATTTAGCAGCACTCGGGGCCTTGGGTCTTCCAACAAACGAGTGGAGCTTTATCCTTGTAGATATGGTGTTCAAACGTATTCCAAAAACTCTTTGTGCTAAGTTTGAGGAACAAAATAAAAATGGTGGTTTTCCCACATTTGACGAATTAAAATTATTTTTGTCAGCGCATACTAAGGCTTTAGAAACTGTTGAGGCTTTATCTTCTAAAAAAGCACCAATCAGCAATGTTCAAAAGCCAGTATCAAAGCCTGTGAAGATAGATTCATATAATAATTCTTCCTATGTGACAAATACTGATATTTCATCTTGCCCTCTTTGCAAGTCAAATCATCATGTTTCTCAGTGTAGGTCGTTTTTATCAGAAGTTCCACAAAAGAGATATGAAATTGCTAAACAACATAGGTTATGTGTTAATTGTCTAAGCAATTCACACAACTTCAAGTTCTGCAATTCTACTCATTTGTGCAAAATATGTAAAAAGCGACATCATTCCACATTACATTTTGACAAATCCAACAACAAGGCATTAAAAGTAAATTCATCACATTCTGGTGAAAATAACGTAACCCCTCCCATATCGGACCAGACGCCCGGTACATCGGGACAAAAATGCGTAGGAAATAATGGCTCTAGCGTCGAGTCTAATGATCCTAACGTCTTTACATCCATAACGACAGTACCAGCGCCAATTTTATTGGCTACTGCTATGGTACACGTAAAGGATGGTCGTGGGCACTATCAATTAATACGAGCTTTAATTGATAATGGCTCTACTTGCTCATTTATAACAGAAAGATGTTTAAATCGGCTAGGATTACACCGTTCGTCTTTTCATAGGACTATAACGGGCATTAATCCTAATTTTCCGGTAACATCCAAGGGCATTACTCATTGCGAAATAAAGCCCGCTCAAGCTAAGAATCCTATTCTTAATATTGATGCAGTTGTGCTGCCGAATCTTCCTGAAAAGTTGCCGGCATGCGCACTCGATACTACTCAATGGCATCACATACGCCAGCTAAATTTAGCAGATCCCGAATTTAATAAAGTAAAAGCCGTGGAGCTTTTACTGGGGGCGGAGGTGTTTGCTCAGATTTTGCTCAGCAATAAAGTAGCAGGGGATCTGAGTCAACCGGTAGCCATTGAGACAGTTTTCGGATATATACTAATGGGAAAAATATCTCATCCCTCCCCGACAAATTTTGCACTTGTCACATCCATGGAAACCTTTGATCTAAAGTCCTTTTGGGAATTAGAGCAGGTACCTCAACAGGAAAAATTAACTCCTGAGGAAAAATGGTGTGAACAACAATTTACTGAATCATGTACACGAACAAACGACGGACGTTATATGGTTGCCCTACCATTTAAAAAAATGGAACCTACATTTATGGGTGATTCTCGCACAAATGCACTTAAGCGTTTTTTCTCTTTAGAAAAGCGATGCTTGCAAGATGAAGCCGTAAAAATATCATATTCTAAAATTATTCAAGAATATTTAGATTCTGGGCACATGGAAGAAGCACCTCCATGTGATACCACTGCACCACATTATACGGTTCCGCACTTTGCGGTACTAAGGCCGGATAGTAGCACTACCCAGGTACGCATAGTTTTCGACTGCAGTGCTAAAACATCAGAGGGCTACTCTCTTAATGATTTATTATGTCCAGGACCTAAATTACAAACTGATATAATTTCCCTTTTATTAAGATTTCGCCTTCATACTATTGTTATAATGGCAGACATAAAACAAATGTTTAGGCAAATTCTCATGGATCCGAAGCACCGAAATTATCAACGATTGTTTTGGAGATTTGATCCCCAACAACCAGTAAAAGAATACCGACTTACAACGGTAGCCTTTGGTAATACTTCCTCTCCCTTTCTGGCATTACGCACTATAAAACAGTTAGTAAGCGATGAAGGTAAAGATTTTCCTATGGCATCAAAAGCTCTAGAAGAAGATACCTTTGTTGATGACATTATCTCAGGGGCTGATAACCTAGAGCTAGCACAGGTGCTTTGTCTTCAACTTATTGAACTTTTGCAGAAAGGAAAGTTTGAATTGAGGAAGTGGGCGAGCAATTCTCCAAACTTACTGAAGGATATCCCTGTCGATCATCGGCAGCATATATCATTTGATTCTGAAGAAGATTCATATCTTAAAATTTTGGGACTTCAATGGACTCCATCAACAGATTGTTTCTCTTTTCGTGTGAAGGCCTTAGAGTCTACACCAACAAAACGCTCTATCCTATCGGATATTGCGCGTATTTGGGATCCACTTGGATATCTCAGTCCAATAACCTTTATAGCCAAGCATTTAATACAGCATTTATGGGCACTAGGTTGTGATTGGGACCAGCAACTTCCAAATGAAGTTGTCACAAAGTGGTTACAATTTAAATCTGAATTGCACTTGTTAGCAGATTTAAAATTACCCCGTTACCTTGACATAAAAAATGCCTGTGGTTTAGAACTGCATGGTTTTTGTGACAGTTCCGAAAAGGGCTATTGTGCTATAATTTTCTTTCGAAAGCCTTTACCAGATGGAAAGTTTGAAGTTTCCTTAATCTGTGCAAAGTCAAAAGTTGCTACTTTAAAGAAGTTATCAATACCCCGCTTGGAATTGTGCGCTGCTGTTTTATTGAGTAATTTAATTAAGTTTGTTCGCAACACTTATAAAAACAGCATTACTTTTCATAAAACATATGCTTGGTCAGATTCCATGGTAGCCTTATCATGGATCAAAGCTCCGCCCCACCGTTGGAAAACATTCGTCGCTAACCGCGTTAGCCACATTCAAGATCTGGTACCACCAGATTGTTGGTATCACGTTAAGTCTACGGACAATGTGGCTGACCATGGTTCACGTGGGCTTTTTCCCAGCGAGCTTTTGCAATGTACCCAATGGTGGGCGGGACCAGAATTCTTGTATACCTCCCTGGATCTTGATACGGATAGTTTTACACCCGTTACTTCTCCAGATGAGGCCAAGATTATATCCCTAGTTTTAATGGATTCTGATCAATTTATTGATACACTATTAAACAAATATTCTCGATTATCACGTCTGACACGTGTTGTCTCATATATTTTTCGTTTTGGTTTTAATTTGCGTAACCCTAATCAAAAGGTTACTACTGCTTTGGTTGCAAATGATTTACACGTCTCTTTAATGATTTTGGTTAAAATTGTACAACACCATTATTTTAAGGATGACATTGTATGTATCGAGCAACAAAAGCCGGTTAATAAAACTTTACGTAAATTAAACCCTTTCATAGACCCGCACGGGGTTTTACGAGTAGGCGGTAGGCTAAAAAATGCACATCTGCCGTTTGAAAGTAAACATCCCGCATTATTACCCCGCACTCATCGATTGACTTACCTCATTATCGAGGATATGCATGTTAGGCATATGCATCCTGGGATTCAAACCTTACAGTTTTTATTGAACCAACAGTTTTGGATATTATCCGCTAAGCGGGCAATCAAGTCTGTTGTTTCACAGTGTCACAAGTGCTTTAAGGTTAAGCCAAACACTATCCAACCTAGGATGGGTGACCTACCGAGCTTTCGGATAAGTCAGTTGAAAGCTTTCCAAAGTTGTGGGGTGGATTACTGTGGTCCATTCAACATAAGCTTGGGGCGAGTACGTGGGGCAAAAACTTACAAAGCTTGGATTTGTGTGTTCGTGTGCTCGACCACAAAAGCTATACACTTGGAGTTGGTGTCTTCACTTACTTCTGAGTCCTTTTTGGCTGCTCTTCGTCGCTTCATTTCTAGACGTGGACGCTGTAATCATATTTTCTCTGATAGAGGTACAAATTTTGTTGGCGCCGAGCGCCAATTAAATGAGTTGATGCAGCATGCCACTGAGACTGAATTGATAAAGTGGTCATTTAACCCCCCCTCAGCACCCCATTTTGGTGGTCTGTTTGAATCTGGTGTCAAGTCGGTAAAAACTCATTTCTATAGAGTAGTTGGTTTACAACGACTGACATATGAGGAATTCTCAACCTTCTTAGTCCAAATAGAAGCTCTATTGAACTCGAGACCTCTTTGTCCAGTAAGCTCTGACCCAAATGATTTATCGGCCTTGACTCCCGGACATTTTCTTACCTTGAATCCACTCACAGCCCCGCCAGAACCTGATCTACTTGACTTGCCGCTTAATCGTCTAAATAGATGGCAGCTCATTCAACGTATGCATCAGGATTACTGGAAACGGTGGCATTCCGAGTATTTATGTACTTTGCAGCAAAGAGTTAAATGGAATGACCCCTCCAAACCGATAGAACTTGGCTCTATGGTGCTTATAAAAAACGATTTACAGCCCCCGCTTCGTTGGTTGATCGGTCGCGTAACTGAGTTATTTCCAGGTGCTGATGGTGTGATCCGAGTAGTAAATGTCCGTACAGCTCAAGGTGTCCTGAAAAGGCCCTTAGTAAAATTATGTATATTACCTATGTTTTGTTAAAACACTCTAATTTTGTGTGTTTTGGTGGGCGGTAATGTTACAACCACATTTATTTTGGTTGTATTAAATTTAATTTGGGGTTTTTATTATTAAGATTTTAATTTAATTTTTCTTAGTATTTTAATTAAGGAATAATATTTTATTTTGAATAAGTTGTATTTTTATAACTCGCGAAAAGTCGCCTCGATATTTTGCGAGTAACTACCGTGGTATGTAGGTCAAGGTTACTACCACAAAGTCAGTATGAATTCGACCACCACGAGCGCGTGGTGCCGTCAAAAAGTAACTCACTTATCAGCTGATGATGCCAAGCGTGCATGTCGTTAGTTAATATTTTACACCTGCAATAATAGAATATAAGTGCCATTTACACACATGTGTTAAATAATTAATAGTGTATTCCTACACTAGTTAATCAAACATTTTATTCGCGATCCTCTGTTTTCCAATATTGTGGTTATCTCCTGTGAAGAACGATGGTAGTCTAGACTAGCCCTACAAGCTGAAAACCCAAGGTAAGATACGCATACATATTTGGAAACTGTCGTTTTGTGTTTAAATATATATTTTCATTAATTTACTTCGCAGTCCACTAATATCATATAAAAATAAAACCGGTGTTACGAAGGCAATCCCATATCACTGAATGGGACCTTTCGACGCCAAATAACACACTTCATACCCCGTTTCTGGCGTTATTAAAGACTGTAGAGATTTCATGATTTGGCTACCCCCCCCCCCAAATAGGGGGTGTGTAAGGGGTGGTAGCCAAAATATAAAATCTTTACAGCCTTTAATAGGGGAACCGGGGTATGAAGTGTATGATTTTTGGTACAATTTGCATTACGTAATACTTGAACGTTCCCAATATTGTTTTATACAATACAATACAATACAATTTTTTGTATATACCGTGCGATTATAAAGTGCCGAACACTTTTTAATGCAAAACTGGCATTAGCGATGAGTAAAAT
This sequence comes from Brachypterus glaber, assembly GCA_958510825.1. NCBI lineage: Eukaryota > Metazoa > Arthropoda > Insecta > Coleoptera > Kateretidae > Brachypterus > Brachypterus glaber. The sequence continues at coordinate 8,538,563 of OY294047.1, read as the reverse complement.
GCAAGAAAGCTGTGTGCGTTTTACTGGCCACCGAGTTGTTGTACGTAGCAATCACATGGGCTTGTCGCGCACAACTCTTACAGAGACGTGGCTTCAAACGAAGAGTATTTACTTTTCAAACTGTTCGGCACTTTATAATCGCACTGTATTTTCCTACATCTTTTCCATCAGTATGATATTATGATCATAACTCTGTCTTTTTATTAATTTTTAATGCTTTTTAATTGACATTTCCTTCACATCTCTATTTTCATTTATGGGCCTTAAGGCCAACAATTGTTACCTCATTTGGTTTGGACTTTGTTAACTCATTGTCTAAATAGAATTGTTACCTCATTATGGAAGTTCTACTGGGGCTGCCAACGCTTCCGTCCTGGATAAGGAGGGAGGCAATGGCTAGCTACCTTAGAATGAGAGATGTTGGATGCTGGCTGGGTGAAGGGGCAGTCTACGGACATACAAAAATCGCCGATGTTGCCAGAGTAGAGTTACCTATCAGCAGCATCAAGGTGATAGAGGCGGAAGACCGATTAAGGTTTGACAGAGCATTCTCTCTCACTATACCAACAACACGAGTGGGAGAACAAGGAAGTTAATTTTGCCCAAAACGCAACAGTGTGCTATACAGACGGCTCCCGGATGGAAAGCACGCAAAGCTCGGGCGCAGGCTTCTTTGTACAAGACACGGGGGTTCAAAAGAGCTATTCGCTCGGCAGGTACCCCACGGTATTCCAAGCGGAAGTCTTTGCGATACAGGAAGCGGCAAGATGGGAAGAGGTTCTAGGGAGTAACGGATCAGATGTATACATCTGCTCCGACAGCCAAGCAGCCCTCAAGGCTCTCAGTGCACCCGGCACAAGATCCAGTCTTGTGCAGGAATGCATAGAAGCCCTGGAGGAGCTAGCGAGGAACAAAAGAGTCCACCTTGTATGGGTCCCTGGACACAGCGGGATACCAGGCAACGAGAAGGCAGACGAACTTGCCAGGCTCGGAGCCGAAACTCCGTGCATGGGACCCGAACCCATGCTTGGTATTACAAGGAAACAAGTCACATCAGTCCTCAACACGTGGGCTGGAGAAAAACTAAGGGAAAGCTGGTCAACGGTCACGAACTGCAGACAGGCAAAGGACTTCCTTTCCGGTCCAAGCAAGTCAAAAACCGCGTGGCTACTAGGAAGAAGCCGAGCTACGATCAGCCAACTCACAGGGATCCTCACGGGTCACTGTGGACTAGGAAGGCACCTGTTCAAGATGAAGGTCGGTAACGACCCCGTCTGTTCGGGTTGCGGGATAGACGAAGAATCGTCCTTCCATTTCCTAGGACAATGCGATCGGTTCGGCAGAATACGACAGGAGATCTTCGGAGTGGCAACTCTCCGAAGAGAGAAGTTGCGTACCCTTGCCTGGACAGATATCGCGACCTTTATAAGGAGGTCCGGCAGGTTTAGGCAGGGAGTAGGGTAGATGTATGGCTGGGACAGCTCGGGGCTGGCAAAAAGGGCCGTAATGGCCTAGTTGCCTGGCTTGTAGCCTCCCCACCCTTACTACTACTACTACTACTACTACTACTACCTTATTATCTAAATACAAGTCCAAATCTAAAACAGAAAATGAATTGAAATGTTTTCATTAGCCGCACCTGTTTTAAAATGTGCTATTGGGTTAAGGTTTTATCTAAAGAAAATTTAATTGTTTTGTCAATACTTTTTTTTCCATTTTTATATATTTATATTTTATATATTTATATTACTAAATGGATGAAAATAATAATAGCTATTATAACTATAGTTTAAAGATTTTTACAAGTTTATTTATATTTAAAATATATGTCTATAAAAACTAATAATATTATTTATTGTTTCAGAATCTCACAATATGTCTATCAGAGGACGTTTGGGATTTGTGGCTGGTGTCATCAACAGAGAAAGAGTGCCAGCGTTTGAAAGAATGTTGTGGCGTATTTCTAGAGGAAACGTTTTTCTAAGACAAGCTGAAATTGAAAATTATCTTGAAGATCCAGCTACTGTGAGTAAATAAAAATTCGTGGACTTACAAACAAAGAGAACTAAGTCATAGAACATGGCTTTTAGAAATTGAAAATTGAAAATTAAATTTCATTTTAAATTTTTAATTTTTGTAATAATTATTTTTGAAAAAAAACTACTGCTAATCGCAATTAAACGTTTGGAGGTTTAAAAAAAATGAAGTATACTGTAATTAATTTTAAAAACCCCTGTCTCCCTATATGTTCTAGGGCTAGCATGTCTTTGAACCAAAGTCAATGTCCTTGAATGAATCACGTGTTTTTGAATGAATTTCCCCCCTACCCCTCCCTCCTGGCGTCATCCCTGAGTATATATATATATATATATATATATAAAACTAACCTTAAGTAGTAATAAAATATATATTTTAGGGACATGAAATTTTCAAAACAGTATTTGTCGCGTTCTTTCAAGGGGAACAACTAAAAACCAGGATAAAAAAAGTATGTTCTGGATTCCATGCATCACTTTACCCATGCCCAAATACTCAGCAAGAAAGGGACGATATGTTAAAAGGAGTACGCACACGTTTGGAGGATTTAAATTTGGTAAGTTTAAACTAAATATTCAGCTTAAGGCTATAACTCCCATATTTACATATTTATGGACGGTTTTAAATAAAATTTGCTATATTTTGGCCATACTTAATATAGAACATCTATTAAAATATAGCAGTAGCAAATATAAATGGAATCTGACCATTAATAATTGGTTTCTGGACATGCTGTAATATTTCTGGTTATTTATCTATGGTCTGTTTCATCAAGCAAAATAGTAAATTAAAAATCGTACAGTGAATATTTTCAAAACAGTTTCTATTATTGGATGTACGAATATACTCCGTAGTTTATTTTATAAAACATAACTACACAGAAAAAAGGATTCTTTGAACCAAAGTCAATGTCCTTGAACCAAGAGCGCGGAACTTTATTCAAAAGCCCGTGCTCTTCATTCAAGAGCCCGTGATCTTCATTCAAGAACATTGACTTTGGTTCAAAGAATCCTTTTTTTCTGTGTATATTCTATACACAAATATATACTATTCAAACCTGTTGTAAAAATATTTACTGGGCGATTTTTAATTCACTATCTTGCTTGATGAACCAGACCATAGTAGACAATATCCACGCTAGTATAGCTTATACAATTTCTCATGAACATTCAGCCTTGAGTGCCCATTAACATAACTCCACCCTGCCCCATCTTAAAAACATTCTTTTTCTTCAAGCGTACTAAAATGTTCATATTTTATAACTGAACATACTAGTTAGAAGTGATCTATTTTTTACAATAAAAAAATGAGTTCATTGTTGTACGCCGTAAAAAAAAGTTAGTTAGCAAAACCACCACTGGCCGCAGCACTCTGACTTTGATGACAGCCATACTTCAAACTTGTTTGTTTATTATGTAAACAGGGGCTTGACTCGAGATTCTGTGCAAAAACCTTGTGTGAAATTGATTAAAAATGATTGAAGAAGAATATATGGTTTATACACCTACAAATCTCTCCGAAATTGCAAATGCTACATTAGAGAAGTTACCATCGAAATCGCGAAAAGTGTACGATTTAGCCTACGGAATAAATTTAAAATGAGCTAAGGAAGGTTTAAGTTTATTTCGAAAGGGTTTTATTGGCTTATTTAAATAAAAAAAAACATACTTTATTACTGAATAAATAAAATTACAATATATTTCTTATATTCTACATTTACATAATAAAATTATTATTTATTAATTATATTTAGTATAACTTAGTGGTTTTGATAAAAACATGGTCTTAAAGCCATCAAGTGGCTTGTTAGCGACCATTCATTTAAATGGATGATTATTTAAATATTTATATATACACATACACATACATACATACACACACATAGACATACACATAGTAAAGGCAAAGTGAAAGTTTATACGCATATATATCTAAAAGAAAGAAAAAGAATATATATATATCTATATATACACATATATATACATATATAATAATGCATATAAAATTATATGTTAAAAGGTCATTAAATTTTATTGCATATTATTATTTGTTAGAGCATTTGTGATTGTTTCTAAATTTTGTTTTATCCATTGGGAAGTAAGTTTCGTAAAATTTTTGACAGTACCATTAAACTGTTTTAAATTATTGGGTAGAAGATTGTAAAGTTTATGTATATGATACAAAAAGTTTTTTTGATTTATTGCTTTTTTGGATTTTTCAAAAATTGACAAGTTATTTTCCATAGATCTGGTATTATACGTATTATTTACTTTAGTAATAAAATTTTTATTATTAAAGTAAAATTTTAGTAAACTTAAATAGTGGAGTTCTTTTATTGACATTACATTAAAATCTAGAAAAGTTTGTTCTGTAGAGTGTCTTTTGTTTTTTTGTAGAATTATTTTAATGATAGTTTTTTGTATTACATTTAATTTTTCTATGTAAGTTTTACCCACTGCACCCCACCCTAGAATACCATAGCCTAGTATCGACTGCACAACTGCAAAATACATATTTTTTAAATGTCGTTGTGAAAATATGTTTCTTATAGAGAGAAAGTACCATATGAATTTTCTTAACTTGTTTGACAATTCGAAAGTTTGTTTTTCCCATCTCAGATGACAATCAATATATATACCTAAATATTTTACGTTTTGCGCATTTTCTATTTTAACACAAGAACAATTTAAACAGTTTTCCCTTTCGTGTATGGTTAGATGTGGTATTTTTGGTACTTTCTGCTCGTAAGAAGTAAAAGCTAGATATTTTGTTTTATCATAATTTAATTTAAGTAGTTTTTCGTCAAACCAATGTTTTAGTTTTTGCAAAATATTTTCCGCCTTTATTCGAACTTCCTCCCATGTATTTCCCTCGACATATACCGCTGTGTCATCCGCAAAAGACACCACAAGACAGTCTTCTTGACTTCTTATGATGCTATATATTACAGGTCCTGAATCAAACTAGAGATCATCGTCAACGTGTTCTGGTATCAGTAGCCAAAGAATTACAAAACTGGAGCATCATGGTCAGCAAAATGAAAGCCATTTATTATACATTAAATTTGTTTAACATGGACGTCACCAAGAAATGCTTGATTGGGGAATGCTGGGTACCATGCCGAGATATTTCCGCTGTACAAAAAGCACTAGCTGATGGTTCTGTAAGTTTATTTAAATAACACTAGGCAACGTGTTCTTTGTGCGAGGCGGATGTGGCTGCTTATGCGGATTTATTCCTGCATCAGCCTTGATATCGTAGATATGCACAGGACTTGATTTATTTTATGTTGTTTCGTGAAAATATTTCTTTAATAGTAAAGTTTTGAGTGAATCGTGAATATTTATATTTTTTTAATATGTGAAATTTTAACGTGAAGTTGAACATGTAAAGACAATTTTTTTTATAAATTTTAAAGATAAGCTGGCGCCTGCTCAAATATCAATACAGAGTGAGACGGTTTTGCGTAGGCCGAAAATTATATTAGATTGAGCTGGCAAATAATCCTATGGAAAATTCCATTATTGTAATTGGAATTGGAATTGGAATTTGGAACACTAGGCAACACGGTTTCTTGCTCTGATTGCAGTCATATGTTTTTTAACTAATTTTGGGTCGCTGAGACCGAATCTGGACTCAGAATGTTTCTATTACCTCAGGTTTCTGAGAAAAATGAGACAAAAGTGGTAAAAAATCATAATTTTGGCCCTCTTTTTTTCTAAAATCATGGGAGGTAAAAATATTCAGAGGATAAATTTTGATTTGGCAATTCAATATTAGTTAAAAAATACCCAACTTAGATTATGGAAACTTTATTCATAGGTAGAATAAGTAGGGATACTAGGGAAAAAGTATCAAAAAAAATTGATCCTGTGACACAACTGAGTAGGGGTGAGGGTGAGGAGAGGGGTGCATAAGGGGACAAGCTTTGCAGTACGTACACATGCTAAAAAACGCCAAAAAGCATCACTAGGGGGTCAAAAATAAACTAAAAATATTCTACGTAATAGGGTTCTTAAGTAATAAAGTGATATTTTTATGATGTAGAACCATTAAAAAAAAAAAACAAAAAAATATAAGCAATATTTTTTTTATAAATTATTTTTAAATTGGCATAATTGCCTGTTATAAAATTTTAAAAATAAGACGTGCTGAACTTTTTTTAAGGTCAAATTCGGATTCTGCGCCTTTAAATTGATAAGAAAAATATATGTTTTGCACTTGGGAAAAAGTTTACACTGTGTGCCTCAATTTTATTATTTTTATTTATTTACTTTTTAAGAACAAACTAAGCAAAATAAAAAAATATTTGTATGAATGTTTTTGTAGAGAATTTCATAATCTACAAATTAAGTCCTATAAAATTTTGATACAAATTTGATAGTTTTGCTGCAAATGAGCAATTAGGAAAAATCTGCAGTTTAATTTAAAGCGTTTTATTTTTTTTTTCGCGAACTTACTGCGACAAAAGGACCTTCGCATATGGTTTTTTTTTTTAATATACCCTAAAATATTCAAAATCCCACTCTTTTGATTTTGAAAAAAACGTCATTATTTGGTGGACATATTTAAAAAAATTGAGGTCCTGGAATTTTCTAAGGTCAGATTCGGATTCTACGCCCTCGAGTTAGTAAGAAAAATTTACTTTCCAATCAGAGCAAAAAAGAAAGTTGCCATTTGTTGCCTAGTGTAATTGATACATTTCATAAATTTTATAGGAAAAAGAAGAAAAAGAAGAAAACACTACAATTATAGTAACAATTTGATTGTTCATGATTTATTAAGGGTCTAATTATGTTCCTTTTTTATTTTAAGGATACCTGCGGCAGCTCTATTCCATCCTTTCTTAACGTAATAAACACCAACGAAGATCCACCAACCTATAACAGAACCAACAAATTCACACGTGGTTTCCAAAATCTGATCGATGCCTATGGTGTGGCATCCTACAGAGAAGCGAATCCAGGTAACAATCTTAATTTTTATACAATGTAATGGTATTTAAATATTCGATCAATCTATTTTCTAATCATCGTACAGAGTGATATTGGTAGACTGACAGTTTCGGGCTTCTGGCCCTCTTCAGTACATCAATCTCATGACATTATTTATTTCGTGAATAAAGTCGAAGAATGTTTTAATCAGCTTACAGGGTTGACTCTTGGTACTGAAGAGGGCCAGTAGCCCGTGACTGTGAGTCTAACAATCATTCTATAGGAGCGTTTTTAGGCTATAGCTTTCATTTAAAATATAACTTTTTGAAATCGGGTTATAAATAATAGAGATATGCTAAAAAATCGTTTGACTGCTTTAAACGCCAATATCTCAAAAACAATGCATTTTAGGAAAAAATAGTTCGTAACATTTTTTGACCAATTTTAAGTTATCTTTTATATAAGTGCTAAATTAATAAATTACAATAATAATTGCCTTAATTATAACCAAAAAAGTCTAAAAATAGGAGTTTTACCCCATTCTTACCCCCTTACCCCAATCGTTTACCCCCAAAATCCAATCAGCTCTTCGAAATACGATAAGAAACAATATGCCAAAAACTGCTTGTCTTATTACAGACAGACAGACGGACGAAAATTTGTTTTTACTGATTTCGACTCAGAAAGGTCTATAACGTCGAGAAAGGTGAAAAAACATGGTCAAAGATTTTGACTTTTCGGTGAAGATTTCAATACATCGGCACTCTTAGTAGCACTAAGTGCCGATGTAAAAAAAGTTAAAAAGGAATTACCAAATCTTAATCTGTTTCAGCTTTATATACCATCGTTACATTCCCCTTTTTATTCGCTGTTATGTTTGGTGATTGTGGTCATGCCCTCATAATGTTGGCCTTTGGACTATGGATGATTCTGTCAGAGAAGAAAATTGCCGCACAAAAAAATAAAAGCGAAATCTTCAGTATCTTCTTCGGTGGTCGTTACATCATTCTTCTTATGGGCATTTTTTCGATGTACACTGGTTTAGTATACAACGATGTGTTCTCCAAGTCTATGAATATATTTGGTTCAAGTTGGACGAAACTGAATTATACGCAGAAAGATTTTCCAGAAGAGAAGGAACATTTTACCTTAAATCCGTCTTGGCATTATCATGGAACTCCGTACTTTATTGGAATGGATCCTGCATGGCAAGTAAGTAATAAGTTTGTTTTTCCTACGACCTAGTTAGTAGTTAGTGCTTATTTTCCAACCGTTGCCATGACAGCGGTCGGAAAGCGAAAATTAGCTGATTTTCCATATCTGCTGTTAGAGAAGAAGTGTACGTCAACACAAAACGTCAAATTGACAAATTTATTTTAAGACAATTTTTGCGTTTTTAGATGCAAAAAATAGTGCACGCTCCTCTACGCAAACTTAGTTCAGTGGACTTTGTGCTTTTTTTACTTGCACTGAAAACTAGGTTCGCGTACTCTGTGCCTAATATACAGTTTTTACTACTCACCTAATTAAGTGCTAGCTAGTATATTATCTACCGTTGTCAATGCTTGTCTACCTACAATAAATGGACTCATTCATTACACAGATACACAATTTTTTTTTCTGGCCTGGGGTTCAGACCATGTTTATTATATGTTTTTTGTGTTCCCTGAAACCGAATCCAAAGTCCATTTTACCCCATCACGTCAAGTTTTTAACATAACCTCAAAAGTCTTCACAACCACACAAAAATACAAAACAATGCTGGCCTGATGGTCAAGCCATTTTACTTTACGTTTTTGGGGTCGCTGAAACCGAATCCCAAGTCAGGTTGTTGACATAACCTTAAAAAATCTTATAATCTAAGTCCAATTAGCCCGTTATACCTAATATAATATATTATTGAACCTTAAAATCTCTTAACCCCATAACTATTCGACCCATTCACATATTGACCCCATAACATCTTTACCCTATAACCATAAATTCCAATAACCACATAACCTTCATAGCGGTTACACTGGGTTATAGAATTATTAGATTGATGGGATTAGGGGTATGGAGTTTGATATCTTGGGTTTTTATAAATGCTGGGCCATGATAGATTGCGCTATGAAGGTTATTGTTTTAAAGTAAATTTTTAACTGATATTTAGGTAGTAGAAAAAACATTATATGTACCACGTATGGAAACTATCTTTAAGGTTCTCGACTGATTGTTTTCCCACGACTCCGTTTCAGCAAAAAAAACTTCAGTCGCGTTCACAAAAGACTTCTTAGGTGAATAATATTAAGAAATTTTACATTTTTGAGGTTGAGAAAAAATTTGAATTATATTACCTATAGTTGTTAACAAAGCCGATCCGTCAAAAAATACCCGTTCTCACGTGGTAATAATATCTGGCTCAATTACTGCGTGATGAAGTATATAATTTGTAGGTAATTACATATTATATACTTAAAACGTTAACGTTGTACTCAGAAGGGAACCTTAAGAAAATTGTGGAATTTTATTATTGGATAAGCTTCTGGAAATCTATACACGTTTAAGAATAATTCGGGCTGCTTTTCTTAATATTAAAATATTTATATTGCCTAATAATATTAAAATATTTATATTGCCTAATAATATTAGTACTATTGACTATGGTAGGGACTTTATCTGAACAAGAGGAGAGCACGATTCTTATATTTTTATTATATGAATACTTTGGGCAAAAATGGTTTGTTTTTCAATGCTTTTTTTGATTTCAGGTTGCAAAGAACAAAATTATATTCTTGAACTCATATAAAATGAAATTATCCATCATTTTTGGTGTTACTCATATGATCTTCGGTGTGTGTGTCAGCACAGTTAATATGGTGTAGGTATCTCAATTATAATTAATTTTATTAATTTGAATTTGAATTTTTGTAAATTTGACTCAGTTCAAATTTTTTAAGGACTGCATTTATTTATTAGAGAAAATTATTACAATAATTTTTATTTGTATGCTTATATATTTATTTTTAGGCACTATAAGAAATATTCTGCAATCTTTCTTGAATTTATTCCACAAATCCTTTTGATGTTATTCCTGTTTCTTTATTTGTGCGTTTTGATGTTCATGAAATGGCTCTGGTACTCAGCAAAGGAGGGAGGTAATTATTTTGTGAAATTAAAGTGTCTACTAGGGTGCCAACAATTTTTTTCTTTGACTTTTGTTCGGATTTCTTCTTTGCGTCATTAAATTACAATTCATAAGCTATAGTTTCCTTCAGAGATAATATACGGCCCATGTCAAAATGAACTTTTTTTCATATAGTTTGATGTACAGTTGCGATCTTTAAAAAGTACTACAAAGAAATTGAACTGCTCTACTACGGAATTTTCACAATCAATAAGAAAATCTCTACCAAAATGTTATATAGCTGCTATTTAACGCGATCATCAGTAAGCATATATTGGTATGGTGGCTTTCGCACAGATTGTTGAAAATTAAAAATACTTATTAAAAATAAGAGAGAGAGAGCGTACAAATTGGTGGCGCCATCTAATGTTGCACAAAAGTACTACATTAGATATTGGCAGACCTGTAATCTGATAAGAATTATTTATATCTAGATACGCAAGCGGACAAAAAATTTGTCTCGAAGCCAGCACCTAGTACCGACACGGCAAATCAAATTATAAATGTAAAATTTGTGATTGTGAAAATTCTGTAATAGAGCAGTGCAATTTCTTTATAGATTTATTGTTATTTTAGAGGTGGAATTTGGTTCTTCTTGTGCACCCTCTGTATTAATATACTTCATAAACATGATGCTCTTCAAAGACGCCGAAGAAAGAGAAGGCTGCAAACCTTACATGTTTGACTCTCAGCAAACAATCCAGAAGCTACTCATTTTTGCATCTCTCATCTGCATCCCAGTTTTGTTACTTGGGACCCCACTTTACGTTATGTGCACGAAAAAGAAGTCACATACATATTCTCCAAATGTAAGTTTTGCATAGTTTTTATTTACGGAATATTTACAGTCAATTTAGACTAGACCGCATAGCACAAAACAGTTTTAAGAATATTCTTAAATTAAAGAATATGCGCTGTTTTACGAAAAACATTCTTAGAAGGTTTTAAGACAATGAATATCGTTTTAAACATGCGAAAGCTTTTATGATAATTGTGAAAACAATCTTGCAGAATATACTCAGCATCTTCTTATCACTTGCTAAACTAAGGTGCTTTATGATCTGTCAAATTAGTCAATATTCAAAATAGTGTCATGTGTATTACACATTTTGTTGCGTAAAACAATGTCTTTAACTATCCAAAATAGAAATAGAAATTTTTCATTTAAAAAAACATTTTAAATTTTGGAATATTTACTTTTCGCGCATCATAACTTAAAATGTGTACGGTCAACATCTCATAGGTGCCGTGTTTTGTCATTTTATTTATTTTTTCTGTAATTTAAAAGTGATTTTATAAATATTAGTATGCCACTGGTATAGGGGACTAGTTGATAAGGACCGCATTCGCACTCTTAAAATGACACTATATAAGTTTTGCATTAACTTTTTATATGGAAACGGTACATAAAATTTAAGACTTGTGTTTGTTTTTATAATTAGGCCAAGACTAATGGAGACCTTAACCAAGGTATGGAACTGTCTGAAGTTCCCGGACACAACAAAATGGAGCACACAAGTGCTGAGCATGATGAGGAAGATGAGCCGATAAGTGAAGTCTTTATTCATCAAGGCATTCACACAATTGAATATGTACTAAGTACTATTTCACACACAGCTTCATATCTGCGTCTATGGGCGTTGTCTTTAGCTCACGCACGTAAGTTATTACTCTTTTCGTTTGGGTCACTTGATTGGTTTTTGCTTTATTAGGGGTGTCTGCAGATTTAAGAAGTTTTCCTCATAACGAAAACTTTTAAAATCACTAAAATACCAGAGCTCCAAGTAAAAAATTCCAAAAATCTCGAGCTAGCTTGCCAAGTGTTCATTTTTGCAGTTTTTTGGAAAAGTTATGGGTTCAGCGAGCTTTTTCGCTATCAGATTCGTTTTAACACACAAATACGTAAGAAAAATATAGTCTGATAAAGAGTAATTGACTTTATTTTTCTTTTACTAATAAATATAATGAATCTGTTTCATTTCCCGAGGGAAATTTAGCAAACCCAGGAGCGTAGCGGAGTTCCAAGGTTTGCTAATTCCCGAAGGACAAATGAAATGTTGAACCGAGGTTTGTATACTATTTTATTCACAACCATACCATACTTTAAAACAATTTTTGATTATTTGTTATATCAAGTTAAGTACCTCATACTGTAATGCATTTTTCTTTTTAACTAAAGTTTATTACGTTTAACTAAACCAAAAAATAGTAATATAATAACCTATAAAGTTGAAAGTAGTCACTGTTTATTTTTCATAAATGCCAAAAATATAACATGCGTAAAATTAAGTCTTGGTCGTGCAAAAAAGTATATTTTATATTTATATATTTTATTATTGCAGAATTATCGGAGGTATTGTGGAACATGGTGTTCCAAATGGGGTTAAAGAGCGAGGGATGGATAGGGGCACCTCTTACGTTCGTCTTCTTTTTAGCATGGTCTGTGTTTACCATTGCCATTTTAGTATTGATGGAAGGTTTGTCTGCTTTCCTTCATACACTTCGTCTTCATTGGTAAGTTTTAACAAACAAACAAACAAACAAGATAGGTGCTACGCATTCCATTGTATACTATTCACAGTAAATGGTATATTGCATTTTCCCAAATACTTAAAAAAATACTGATGCCAATAAAATAATATTTTCACATATAGGCCTAAAAACTTTAAAATCAAAAACTAAAAAAAAAGAAAAAAATAAACAAAAATTCAAAAAAATAAAAAAAAACTATTTTTTTTAATTTAAGGCGAGATTTAAGCCTCTTTTGTTTATCCTTATTTTAGATACTTTTACGTTAGCCGTACGTTATAATTGTTGAATGTTTAAATCCTTAAAGCATTTTCTCCAAGTTAAACTTTATTCAATTTTGACAATTTATATCGAGATTTACATCGTCGGCTAAAGGCTTTAGTAGAGGAAAGGAAGCAAATATAAGCTACCCATTTTATTTTTTCTTGTAAAAAAATAAATAAAAGTTTAGTTCCAATACCAAACGTACCCAACGATAGCTATATTAATTAGTCACAACCTGTTATAAATTCATATTGATTAAAACAAATAATAAATTCATTATTTCGTAAATAGTGAGAAGGTGCACTTTTGTGTCGATTTGAAATTGGCCCTAAATATGGGCTGCCCCCAAAATTGTGTAATAAATATTAGATTTGAAGTGGCAATCAATCTTATTGGTCGCAATAAGTTAAAAGTATAAAAGTTATATCTAAAATGAAATAATAAATCAAATAACTCCTAATATAGAACGTGGTATATTAAACATTTTTAAAGCTTTGAAGGTACCCATCTCGTACTGCCTCATCGCTATTATAGCGCGTTCCATATCGCCCTCTTTCCATTTTCTTCTATTCTTGGCTGTTGCTGATCTTTTCTTGGCCTCCTAGAAAAATTCTAGGCTTAAATACATAGTTCTATATAGCCCATAATAGAAACACAGGGATGGCCCATATTGCAAAAATACTCGGTGTATACAACAAAAGAGGTTATGTCTAAAACTCAGTAATTAGAAGAAAACTAATAAGCACACATCAAAGCCCGATTATGTGGCTTTAATTTGTTGCAGAAATGGTTTTGAAAACGTTGTTATCTATCAGGTAATGGAATTTATAAACTTACCTAAAAAAGTTTTGTGGCTTGCTGAAAAGGACGGAAAATAAAAATAAATTCTCAAACGTCAACGAATGTATGAATTAATTAATGAATCTTTACTGTGGAAGTTTAACTTCGCCATTTACGATTTGCGATAGTCGGATGCAGAGAACTGCATCGGATAGCTGAGAAACCCACCTAGCCCATATTACAAGACCTAGCCCACATTTGCTACCCTTCCTCTACCTATTTTTTCAAAAATAAGATTTTGATAAAATTTGGTACATAATCTGATCGCTAATAGACTTCTTTAAAAAATTGCTTATAACCAATATAACCCACTGAGCTTGTAACCTTGCCAACGTTGCTGTAAGCTTACATTTGCAAGCTTTTAAAAACGTTTGACAAAAAATTTTACGTCAAGCTTTATATTTCTCATTTACGCAATGTTTCAAATTGAATGCTTTAAAAAAACGACACTTAAAAAAATTGTATCTCAGAAATAAAAGCCATTAGAAAACCTTTGTTTAAGCATAAATATCGCTTTTTGGGTGTATATTGACTCACATAAATTTTATCCCGATAGCTTTAATAATAACGCCAAAAAACGATAGATCTGTCTTAGCTGGGACATCCTGTATAACGAATTCCAAATAACCTTTAAAACCATTATAATTAATATCAATAGCAATTGGGGAAATAACTGTTAATTATTTTTTTAGGGTGGAGTTTATGAGCAAATTTTACAAAGGAATGGGTTACCAATTCCAGCCCTTCTGTTTCAAGGCTATTTTGGAGGAAGAAGAGGAAGAAGAAACCTAAGAACCGATTTCTTCAAGTTTGTTTATTGCAATAAAAATTGTGCCTTGTCTCATTATATTTTTAGAAAATTTTAGGTCTGAAATAGATCTGTTATAGAATAAAATAGTTAGATCTGAATAAAATAAAAAAAGATTTTTTAAATTTTTTATGGCATTTTTGTTTCTTCATAATTTTTTTAAGGTTCTGTCATTTGTATCATTGACGCCTTGGTTTTATACATCCATACCTCAAATCAGATTCGAATGGAACCCGAGATCCTAACGTCGTTAAGCGGATGTGCTCCACTTCATCCATTAAATAGTTCCAATTCCAATAATGGCATTTTCCAGGATAGTTTGCCTGCTCAATCTAATATAATTTTCGGCCTACGCAAAACATTTTCACTCTATAGTAATGTTTGCACAGAGCCCAACTTATAAAAAAAATATCTTTAAAATTTAAAAAAAAAAATGACTTTACATGTTCCACGTTAAAATTTAACATTACACAATAAAAAAACATAAATATTAACGATTCACTTAAAACTTTACTATTAAAGTAATATTTTCACGAAACAACATAAAACAAAATAAATTAAATAAATCAAATAAAATAAATCAAGTCCTGTGCATATCTACGATAGCAGGCTGATGCTGGAGTAAATCCGCCAAAGCGGTCACACCCGTCCCTTACAAAGACCACGCTGCGATAGTTAATTTTGTATATATTTTTTGTAATATCTATAGATCTAAAAATGCATCCAATAATGTGTTTTTCGGACGGAGAATCTAAAAATAATTAAAAAGTCCAGAGTTATTATATAAAAACCGATTTTCTTAGCCACTTTAAAAGGGGCGTATCCCCTTGACATATGTTTATAGGAAGTTTTTGTCATATTTTCTGATGTAAATTCACCCCTTAAAATTTTGGACCCTATTTCAAATACACCGTGTATACCTCAAACTTTTTATGTTGTACTTTTTTTAGATTTTTCTCTTAGTGCATATAATCGGATATACCTACGAGCGACAAAAAATGTGGATCTCAAATAAACAAAAAAAAAAAACACTGGCAACAAAATATCCTGCCTACGAAGGTACAAAATATCGTTATTTTAATAAAAAAAAATTCGATGTTTTTTTTTTCAGCAAATATTTTGTCAACAGGATAAAAATCACACAAACAAATAAATCTATTTATCAAGCAAGTCATGAAGATTCGCATTCCATTATTATATATACTATTCACAAAGAACTTTTACCTCAAGAAGGAACATGATGAAATCTACCGTATGCTTTGTTTGAAGCGTGAACCAACTACGGTGAGGGGCTGGTGGGCAGTGACTATTGTTTACACTTAGTACGCGTAAAGAGAGAGAAAGAATGTATAAACTCACAGTCTAATGTCGTAAAATGACTGACAGGGGTACAGTGTTTCCGATTGGAAACATATACTTTAGATATTTTATTGTAAATTTTAAGAAACATTAGTTCTGTATTTATTATAATTCTTTGTTTTTCTTGGGTATTGGGCACATAAAGACGTGTTTCTATAGTAGTTAATTAATTTAAAGAAACTCACGTCTTTATGTGCCCAATACCCAAGAAAAACAAAGAATTATAATAAATAAAAAAAAGCACAAGAAATACCAAAAAAAGTTCTGTATGAGTTTTATATGAACTTGTAGTTTAATTTTAATAGATTTAAATATACTATATTATTAAACATAATTATATGTATACATAATAAAGTTTTTTACATTTTTAATTTAAGTATAATGATTTGAATTCATGATAAGGTGGAAACTACGCAACATCGCTACTAGGTAGTCTGAAAGTCGACTAGCGACATCTACATTTTACACCACAAAGCTGTATCGCGTTTCTGTTAGTAAATAAGCAAACAAAAAGATGACACCTTCATAAACATTGGTCTGAAATTACTTCTTGAGGTAAAAGTTCTTTGAGTATTCACAATATTTACTTAGTAGGTAAGTATATTGAATTTTCCCAAATACTTATTTAAAGCAAGTTAAAATGATTTAAGGCATATCCAGAAGCTTGCATAAGAACATAAAACATAAGAATGCGATGCCGTGATTGGCTTACAAGATACATGGCGGCCCATCAAGCCAATCACGACATCGCGTTGTTATGTTTTATGTTCTTATGCGAGCTTGTGAATAGGCACTTAACTAAAACGCAAAATAAATAAAGTACTGCTGCCAACAAAATAATACTTTCCCCTATAGACTTAGGTTCATTAAAATCAAAAACGAAAAAAATAAAAGAATACAAAAAAAATATATTTTTTTTTTAAGTTTTTCAAATAATTTTTTTTTTCAAAAAAAGTTTCTTTTTTCTTAAAACGAAAAATAAATTGAAAAAAAATTTTTAAAAAAAAATTGTCTTTTTTTTTATTTTTTTTAATAAACCCACGGGTTAATTTATAGGTGGATATTTATTTTTTTTTAATAGAGGATTATCCTTAAAATATATATTTATGACTTCAGCAGTCAAATCGATGAAGTCTAAAAGCTTTTTAGAGAAAAAATATTATTAATGAAAATATGATGGGGGACTATATTTGGGGTTTAGTCAGAGTCAAAGTACTTATGAACATAATAGGAAGGCTTCATTTCAAAACTTTTTTTTATAATTTTGTTTACTAATATAATAATTAAAGTTACTAAATTAATATACAAATATATTTGTTTTCGTTTTTTAAAAGATGAATGATTAAAGTCATAAATTTTCTTAAATTTTGAAATAATGTTTCCCTGGCTACAAAAGCAAACTTTTTCATGAAATATTATTTTTTTTCGGATGATCATCACTAAACCTATAGTATTTACGTACACTAATCCCAGCTACAAAATTCATATTGACTTGTGTAATTCGTTCTTGAGTTATCGAGTTTTAAAAAAACGTGATATTGGTGGACGGACGGACAGACGGAGAGACAAATGGATATTTTCAAGATTACCTACTTATATTTTCATAAAATATTTATATCTAAGAATTTTGTGTCAAGACGTTCTTGACGGTTTTGGGAAATTCGAAACTTATTATACTCTTGCTCGCCGTGAAGTGTATAATATCTAATAGTTTTTCCCCATTTGCCTGCCTCTTACTCATGCAGATTTTTAATAAAAACAATTTCAACCACACAAAGAGAATCTTTAGTATAATCTAAAAAGAACGAAAAAAAGAACCAATACAATTTTTTCAACAATTTTTGTCTAAGTAAAATTTTAATTTCATATGAAAGTAAAATATAGTAGGTAAGTATTACAAATATCACAACAATTTTATTATTTATTAAATCCTGGATATCAATGATTAAAAAAAATGTACATTTAATCTGAATTCCTATGATTAAATACTTTTTCACAAGAACAATTGAATTGATAAAAATATTATCTACTTATTAGGTACTTGATAAATCTGAATTTTTATTAAAATCGTTATTTGTAATATAATATTTATTATTATTATTAAATTAATTTTACAAATACTAGCCAAGGTTAATTCAGCGTTGCTTACGTTACATCTTACGCCTATTTTAACATTTAAATGTAAATTTATCAATTAAAAGACATAATATTTAAATTCAATATTTATTTTTAAAGCTTGCATAAGAACATAAAACATAAGAATGCGATACCGTGATTGGCTTACAAGATACATGGCGGCACATCAAGCCAGTCATGGCATCGCATTGTTATGTACTATGTTGTTATGCGAGCCTGTGGATATGCACTTATACGTTTAATTTGTGATAAATTTATAGTTTTATGCTTGCTTACGTTAAATTTTGTGACATAGATTTTGACAAGTACATGTATCTTTAAATGTCTGATTTAACCAACCTTATTATAGGTGCAATGGAGGAAGGGGAATACGCCGGTGTAACACTTTGCGACCTACAAAAGGCTTTCGATTGCATGCCTCCAGATGTATTAATAGAAAAACTTAAATATTATAAATTTAATCACCTAAGCCTTATGTTAATAAAATCATACTTATCAAACCGCCGTCAGTACACAACTATAAATAATAAAAAGTCAGATATATTAAATGCAGAGAGTGGAATTCTACAGAGATCGGTGCTTGGCCCAATCCTGTTTTTAATTTTTGTCAATGACATTTACTTAGGCTTGGGAGATGCACTGTCCATTCTCTTCGCCGATGACACAACGTTTTTTCAAAAAAATCTTAATTTAGACTTGCTTCAGCAGCATATGCATATAACTCAGTCCCTCGCCCAAAATTGGTTTAGTTCAAATTCACTTGCTCTTAACACAAATAAAACATTGAACATGATTTTTACACATAAGCCCTTACACGGATTTGTAAACCCGGAGTATGCCAAGTTTCTTGGTCTACACCATGACGCCAAACTGTCTTGGGATCATCATGTGGACTTTTTATCAAAAAAAATATCAAAGAACATATTTGTAATTAGATGCCTTAGTGGTATTGTATAAACATCTTAAAAACTGCATATCATGCATTAATTTGCTCAAATATGCAATATGGTCTGATAAATTGGGGACATGTCTCTGGTGCCATCAGGGTTTTTGGTTTGCAAAGAAAGGTTATAAGGATAATTAGCAATTTAGGATATCGCGATGATGTAAAACAATGTTTTATTAATTTAGAATTGTTGACTTTCCCATCGCTATATATATACACTTGTCTTCTTCATGTTTTTGAAAATCAGACAAACTATATTACTGGTCAAGATGTACATTATCATCGTACACGTCAGTCAAGAGAAATAAGAACAAATTATTTAAGACTTAAATCTAGTAGAAACGGAATAAACTTTTATGGACCGAAGTTTTTAAATAAATTACCTGTAAGTTTACTACATATTCCTTTGAATAGTTTTAAAAGGAGGTTAAAATTTTTTTTAATATCAAAAGCATTTTACAGTGTTGACGAGTTTTTGTCCTGTAATAATATTAATTTTTAACATGTTTTGTTAATTCAATTTATATTTTTATTTATGACTTGCGCATAACATGTATGTTGAGACGCCAATAAAATCTTGTATCTTGTATCTTGTATCTTGTATCTGTTCTATTCCAGAATATAATTTTTTTTAAACTAAATTTTATTTTAAAAATGTTTTAGAAGTTCGGCTATAATTTTTTAAATCTATATGAATTAAAAAAATGAAATATCCGTTGCTTATGTTACAAGGGAATACGTTGCTTACGTGACATTATAGGTATGCTGATAATGTATTGCAAATCCAAGAGTGTACTTTTTGAAAAATCTTTTTTTGGATTTTTTTTCCAATAATTTTTTGTTTTTCGAAAAAGATCTTTTTAAAAAAATCATAGTTTTTTTTTATTTTTTTTTATATATATATTTTTTTAAAGTATTTGGGAAAATTTTGGACCCCCCATCCCCCCCTGTAACGGTATTTTCCTATACCATTAACATGTGCGTAACACTTCAAAATGACCCCCCCAGTAATACTTGAACGTTCCCTTACTGTGAATAGTATATAATGGAATGCTTAGCATTAAATATCTTCACGGCTTGTTTATCGATAATAAAAAAATATTGCGGTCATGAGACTTTGATTTGATTTTGATAAATATATAAAATAAATCTAAACATATAAGTACCTTTCCAGATTCCGATATATACAAATATATCTAGGTAGTGCTTAGTTTCAAAAATTGTGTGTATTTATTTGAATCAATATTTTAGAGTAAGTAATTAATAATAACATCCCTATTGAAAATGACGGGTCTGCGCGGGTATAAATGTTGCATAGACCGGACTTGAGAGGGAGAATTTCATCCGCTCAAGTCCGGTTTATGCAACATTTATACCCGCCCAGACCCGTCATTTTCAGCAGGGATATAATAATATAATTTAGGAGTTATTTTTTTTTCGACAAACCAAAATTTTCCTTTATGAAATAGGAACATTTTGTGTGAAAATTAAAAAAAAATCTATCCGGCGCTTTTTTTTTAATTTGATTTATTGTACGTTTTTAACGTATAAATTAGGAATATCTATGCTGGAGTTGTTAAGGACCCAAGCAAATAGGACATGTTACCCATTATGAAGCAACTGTTGCAGCAGGGGCGGATTTATTTCATTTTAAGGGATGGCGGGCATCCATAAGGAAAAAAATTGCGCTTTCACCGAAAATATAATTTTGAAGGTATTTCTATGCTAATATATCCCGCTGGGGGGGGGCATGGCCCCTGGAACACCTGAGATAACTAGTGAATACAACTATTGAGTTTAAAAGTTTCTTTTAATAGTGTAAAAAATACTATTGAAAATAACTATTGAAATTTCGCCAATAGTACTATAATGGCGACTTCTCCCGTTAGATTAGACAGGGACAAAAGTTCTACCCAAAAAGGATAGAAGGCATACATACACTCCCACTTCCACCCAACCAAACAAATTCTGTATTTGTTCTTTGTTGAACAAATACAATATTTACTTGGCCGGGCGAAAAGTGTAACTTTATTATTTTTATTAAAGAAATAACTGGCGCCATCTAAATTTTAGTAGAATTATCTTATTTTAAGATTCACATTAGCTATGTTCGTTCGTGCAGCTCAGTGCTACACTTTTCGGCCAACCAAATAAATACTGTATTTATTGTATGAAAAACAAATACAGTATTTATTTGGTTGGCTGGAAAGTGTAGCACAAATGAGATAGAGATAGGGTAGACGTCTTTTGTTTCATAATTCTAGTTGTAGAGAGCTCCATTGAGACGACTATTATGGTGGCGCCCTGCCTGTACATCCCAAGTATCACGATTTATTACTGCCAGCAACATAGAGGTTCTAAAACAGTTATTAAATATCTTTTATGTTACTTGTAGTCTCTTAACGGTTATATTAGAGAGATAGTATTACTATAGATTTCGAAGATGTTAAGAGTGTGTTATAGAACTAGTAGTGACATACAGGTAACATGGTTACCGCTATAGGACTCGGCATATGTGACTGACGTTAGCGACATCTGTTGCCAACATGAAGAAACCATTATTATAAATAAAGTTTTCTATGTTGGCGACAGATGACGCTACCGTCAATTAATTGACACAGTAACATAGTAGTGGTATATAAGAACAAAGTTACTTTAAGTCAAATAATTGTGTCATAAGAGTAATATATTTACTGATAGTAATAAAAAAGATTTTGGGATATCAATATAGCACCATCGAAAATCGGTCATGTTTATCTGCGTAACCCCAAAAAAAAGTATAATTTAATTATTATTTTGTTTATAGTTTATAGTTTTAAATAAAAGTATACTTAAATTTGTTTCAGATAACAATAAAAACTTACTTTTATCAACAATTTCATAAAAAAAACTATTTTTTAAAGGCATTTTAGAACAGATATTATTCTCTAGAACTACTATTTCAGGGGGCGCGTGGATTTTTCGGATCTACA
Organism: Brachypterus glaber; assembly: GCA_958510825.1. NCBI lineage: Eukaryota > Metazoa > Arthropoda > Insecta > Coleoptera > Kateretidae > Brachypterus > Brachypterus glaber. The sequence goes on along the minus strand of OY294047.1, from coordinate 8,516,572 downwards.
ACACACATATACACAGTAAATAATGATCTATTTTTCACCATTTTAATAAAATTTTTTAGGTATTTATTATGATTGGTTACTAGGTTAAGTATCTTAGAACATAATATCACTGACAGACATTGTTATAAAAATAAAAAGAAATAAAATATTAATTTTACGATAGAAAGACATCAATACCAGCTGACAAAATAAGCTTTGGGCATGTTTAGACGGCCGGTAACATAACGGTAACATAATTTGGTAACCGCCACCGTTTGGTTTCCCCAAATTGGTGATAAAGTCTATAACGGTGCTATATCACGATATATCACCAAATTCTTATTACTACCAGTAATAGTCATTGGTAATGGAGAGTGATATACTACCGATATACCACTATTTTGTGTTACATGGGATTAGTCAAAAAACAAAATTTTAGTGATAAAAGAACTGTAAGGTATAAAACAAAAAAAAATATTTATAATTCCAAACTTGTCATCCTGAAAAATTGTTGCCAGTTTAAGACAATTTTTTTTCGAAAAATATTTTAAATTTTATTTTGAAACGTTTTTGTTTTTGGATTTATCTACCTTCCCTTTTTTAGGATTTTTATTTTAATGTTAAATAATTCTATGATGTTTTTTTTTATTTTAGAAAAAATTGTATTTAGATAAATTTTCATAAGGTCAAATTCAACCAAGTAGGTATAATATAATCTGATATTTTTTAAGAGTAGGTAGATAATATTGATTTTAATGTAAAAACAAGCCGTGAAGATATGTAATGATACGCATTCCATTATATACTGTTCACAATGAATGGTATATTGCATTTTTTTAAGGTCTCTTTATTTGAAATATATTTTTTTTTTAAATTGAACAAAAAATTAAAAAAAAAACTTAAATTTTATTTTCTTTTTGCGAAAAACGAAAAAAAATATATATATTTTTTTTTGAAAATGATAGTTTTTTTTATTTTTTGTTTTTGGGGGGATTAAAAAGTATAAAAGTATTTTTTTTCTGAAAAAGTTATGTTAATCGGAATTTTCTTTCAGCTTTTTCGATTTTTTTAAAATTTTAACCCCCTATAACTTTTTTAATTTTTAGGGGGATTACTTTCAAACACAATAGGGATTTTTTTCTCATAGAACTTTTTCCTAAAAATTTCAAGTCGGACTATTCGTTCTTGAGTTATTGTGTCTACAAAAAACGCGACACCGGAACGGAGACTGATATTTAAAAAAAAAAAGTTGCTTATTTTTTCATGAAACAAATTTATATCCAAGAATTTTTTGTCTAGGACGATTTTTGATTTTTTTTTAATTCGAAAGTTTTGTATTATACTATTCTAACGCAGGCGCTGTGAATAGTATAATAATGAAACAATAGGTACTTTAAATTAATTTAAAATACGACAATTGCAGAATTAAATGTTTTGGTTTAAATTTCAGAAAATTTTTCGATTTTATAAATCTAATTACCTGATATAAGAATTTAACCAAAGAAGAAATTCTTAGTTTTAGTTTTTTTTTTATTTCACAAATAAAGCTGTACTTAATTCTGATATTTATCAATGACAAAAAATTCTTTTCATATTTGGGACCATGACCAAATTTCTTGTCCCTAATGTCACTACCCAGACAGCATATAATAACTATTAGATATCCACGGGATATACTTTCTGGATATAGAGACTCTATCCAGTGGATAGATAGCCTGGATTGACATTAGATATCCCATGGGTTTCCAAATGTCCGCCTATATCCAAGATATCCACTGAATTCACGAGATATCCAGTGGACATCTATTTTTTAACCTCCCTAAAGTATACTTACTGGATCTCTTATGGATACAATACAATTCAATATAAGTGGGGTTGTGAGGCAATGTAATACCTTTCAAATCACTGTGAGATCTATTGTCAATCCCCTTTACAATTTATTTCACATCAAACTAAATGCTTTCATAAAAACTTAAGAGTTTTTTGGGGGCTACTTTGGATATATCAGGTCTTGGGTAACCTGTTCGAGTAATAGCTTCGCAGAAGCAGATAATGTGTTCGGCCTTTTCTCGTGGATATCCAGTGGATATCCGGGATATGGGCGTACATTTGGATACCCTAGGAATATCTAATGTCAGTCCAGGCTATCCACAGGATATACTGGATATCTAGAAAGTATATCCCCTGGCGATATCCGCTAGGTGGTGACTAAAACAAGCTTCTTCCAAATGTCAATGATAAAAAACGATTTTATATTCTCCTTTAAATACTATAAATAAATATTGTATTTAAATATTATGACTTTTAATATAATTGACTTTATATATTTAAAAGTAGTAGAAACTAGTGCGAAAAAAATCCAAATTATATGTTTTATTTCTCAGAAAGAAGATATTAAATTTATTTGTAAATAAAAAAGTTATGAATTATTCAAACCAATGCGTTACTAATGCTCCACCCTGTAGTACAAACGGGGGCCCAGAAGTCGGGCCTTAATATAGATTTTTATTAATAACACAGGCCCACAAAAAAAATGTGTGTGCTGTGGTTGAGACCCACCTATTCTTGTGTATTTTGGCATACTGAACACGAATCTGTCATAAAAAAGCTTATTTTTTTGTTATACTGAAATAATATGAGATATTTACCATTTTAGTTTTTTCAGTGTAGCGAAAAAATAAGCCCATGAAGTGTATTGTTTATGACAGATGCGTATTCAGCATCCCAAAATACATAACGTCTCAACCTCAGCACCGACAACTTTCTTATTTTTGTGGGCCTGTGTAATTATAATTTATTTAATTTTTTAGTTGTAAATAACACAGCCTTATCATGGGGCATATGTTTCGGAGTGAAGAGATGGCGCTGACCCAACTCTTCATCCAACCAGAAGCAGCTTATTTCATCGTTTCTGAAATGGGAGAATCTGGATGCGTACAATTCAGAGATGTAAGTAAATTAACGTTTGTTTTATGGAGCTCCGGAGGTTTTAATGTTTTTATAAAAATCACATGTAGTTATAGAGCAACTTTTTTTTATTCGAAATAAATAAATACACTGCCCAGTAAAAGAGCTTTCCCATTTTTCACCTCCATGCTTAAAATAGATTTTTCATTATCAGATTCACTTTTAGCAACTTTAAAAATATACCAGTTTTCACTAAAACTACCCCCCGCCTCTTAAGGGGTGGAGTTAGAATTTTTTTAATATTAGATTCACTTTCGGCAAACTCAAAAACCCCAATAAACCAATTTTCACGAAAACTACCCCCGCCCCTCAGGGGGTGGAGTTAGAATTTTTTATTATCAGATTCTCTTTCAGCAACCTTAAAAACCCCAATATACCAATTTTCACAAATCTACCCTCTCAGGGGGTGAAATTAGAAAAAATTTATTGTAAGATTCAGTTTTAGCGACCTCAAAAACCCCTATATATAAATTTTCAAGATAACTACCCCCTGCCCCTCAGGGGGTGGAGTAAGAATTTTTATATTATCAGATTCACTTTCAGCAACCTCAAAAACCCCAATATACCAGTTTTCACGATAACTACCCCCCACCCCGCAGGGGGTGAAATAAGAAAAAAACTATTATCGGATTCATATTCGTCGACCCCAAAAACCCCTATATATCAATTTTGACGAAAATATTGAAAATAATTAAAAATATTTACCCCCCTACCCCTGCGGGGGTGAAGTTAGAAAATTTTTATTATCAGTTTCAATTTTAGCAACCCTCTATAGCAATTTTCAAATTTTTGTAAAAAAAATATATTTTTCCCCATTTGCCCCCCATGCCGCACCCCAATGTTCACCAAAAACAATCCCGAGCGAGAACTTTTGGTAACATACCTGTATGCTAAATTTCAAGTCTCAAAATCAGGGTTTCGAGGCAAGCAAAATACAAAAGGTGCTATTTTGTTTTTTAATTTTTAGTTAAATGCAGACGTAAATTCCCTTCAAAGAACATTCATAAATGAAGTAAGAAGATGCGATGAAATGGAACGGAAGTTAAGATATATTCAGTTAGAATTAAAAAAAGATGGAATTGAACTTCCCGAAGTTGTAGATCTTCCAAAGGCACCAAATCCAAGAGAAATTATTGACTTAGAGGTAGGTTATTAATAACTTATAATGGTTATAACCTCAAAACTGAAAATAATTCTAAAAAAATCACAAAACTGCAGATTCATCATATTTTTCAAAAAGATATTCCCACTAATTAGTTATTTAAATATTAATTATTTTGGAGATTAAGACGAAGTCGAAATCTTCAATTCAATTCAATTTCAATTTTTCAAAATTTTAGAATTTTTGTAATTTTTTGTGTTTTTGGATTTTTTTTAATTTTTGGAACTTTTGTAAGCTTAGTGATTTTATTTTTCAGGTCCATCTAGAAAAAACTGAAGGCGAAATTAAAGAATTAACGGATGGAATGGTAACTTTGAAATCCAACCACCTGAAACTCACAGAACTTAGTCAAATTCTGGAAAAAACTAAATCGTTTTTCAATGAGCAACAAGAAAGTGCTGCGCATGACGCTGAGCTATCTCGCCGGGTTTCCCATGGGGGTTGTCTAAACTTTGTTGCTGGGGTTGTTAACAGAGAAAAAGTACCTGGTTTTGAAAGAATGCTGTGGCGCGTCTCTAGAGGAAATGTTTTCTTGAGACAATCTGAAATTAAAGAGCCCTTTGAAGATCCGATCTCTGTAAGTATTCTTCCTACATAATCTTTTGTTGTTCCTTTTCACAAATTAATTTTTATTAGTTTATATTTTGAACAAAGTATCTGAATAAGTAATATTTAGTAAATATCCAATATGGTTCCATTTAGGTTCAGCAACTTTAAATGATCATAAATCGTTTAAAAAATTAGTAATTACATATGAGAAATTAAATTTCACCTATGACTGGTTAATAGCCAGTGTTTATCCATATATAAGAAAATTTGATTTACCATTCGTCAGTTAAAAATGATTGACATATATGAGATAGTTTGATCTTTGATCAGTAATAGTTTTTTCAATTGATACTATCTTTCACAGCAATAGGTATTGTGTTTATCAGAAAAACTTATGTTTGTAATTAATAATTACTACTAATTACTACACCTTTTCAAGTTGTAAATAGGAAAGTGTAAATTGATATTCAGAATTTCAAGTTAAATTTCAGAAAGTATAAACTGTAATTCAGATTTGCAAGTTATTTCAGAATGCGTAAATTGTAATTCAGATTATCAACTTATATTTCAGAAAGTGTAAATTATATTTCAGAAAGCGTAAGTTGAAATTCAGAAAGTGTAAATTATATTTCAGAAATTATAACTTTATATTATTATTACAGAGTAAATTGTATTTCAGAAAGTGTAAATTGTATTTCAGAAAGTGTAAATTAAATTTCAGAAATATTTATCTATTTATCAAACGTTAAGGGATTTTTATTTGTTAATTTATAATTTATACGTATGTGTATAATGAAGTGACCTAGCCATTTAGAAATTAATTTAGTTAAATGTTTTTTTTTAAATTTAATTTTTTTTTAATTTAAATTTATTGCTGTTCAATATTAAATACCGAATATATGTATAATACATAACTGCTACTTTTTTTAAATTTGTTTGAATAAAATAATCCGTTTCGAAATAAAAATTATGATTTCTGATTTACAAATTAACGTTTCCTAAAATAAATTTACACTTTCTGAAATTGAATTTACAGATCCAAATTTAAATAAAATAACACATTCTGAAAATTAATTTCTACTTTCTGAAATATAATTTACACTTTCTGAATTTCAACTTACGCTTTCTGAAATATATATTACAAATCTGAATTTCCATTTATACTTTCTGAAATATAACTTGCAAATCTAAATTACAATTTACACTTTCTGAAATATAATTTAAAAATCTGAATTACAATTTACACTTTCTGAAATTTATTTTAAACATCTTACACTGTCTGAAATTAATATCACACTTTCTGATTTATAACTTGAAAAGGTGTGGTTACTAATTAATTACTAATTATGCTGAGAAGTTTGGAATGTTATGTTATGATTAGATAAGATAAGATAAGATAAGATAATTTATTTAACGTATTAATGCCACCATGGTGGATATACAAGTCATTCTTACATAAACTTAAATTACAACATATATAATAAATTATTTAAGAAAACAACAGACTACAAAACAATATTTAAATAAATTCAGTCTATAAATTTTTATCATTTAAAAAGTCATCTATGCTATAGTGAGCCCTACTTAATAGCAACTGCTTTAGTTTTTTCTTAAAAACAGAAAGTGACAAGTTTTTATATTCGCTTGTCAATTTGTTAAAAAATTTTATCCCATTGTATGAAGCAGAATTTTCAAATTTTGCAGTTTAATGCAATGGAATACATAAATTATTTTTCCTTATAATTCGCTTTTGCACTAAAAAAAATCGTTTACTATTTATCGCATTCCCTGAAAAATATCTAAAGAAATATTCCCAATTATTATGCCCCCCTACAAAAATAAAAGGGATCTTTTATAGGGTAAAAATGCTAAAAATTGACACATGAGGTTAATAAATGCTGGAAAATGCAGTTTGGAAATTTGTTTTCTTTTTGGAAAAAAGTACAGGGTGTCCAAAAAATAATTAAATATCTCAATAAAAGTTAAAAAAATGCATTAAATTGCAATAAAATATCAATGTTGTAGCAAATAAATTTAAACAAATTCAAAATGCCTTATATTATAATGTATTATATATTATAATATAATTATAATTATGTAATAAAACACATTAAATATTGTTTTTTTCAAAAAAATGTGTATTCCAGTTATAAAAATAAACACATTTTAAAGCAATTTGTACATATTATTATGCTTTTTGGTTAAATAAAATGATATTTTTTTACATTTTATGGAATTTATGATTATGTTTTGACATCCTGTTTTTTTTTTCTTAAAAAAAAATAAATATGAGGCGTTAATTTGTACTTATCAATTAATTTCTAAAAAAAAATTTGCCCATGAGAAAAGATTCTAAGTAACATTTGTAGCATAAATGAGCTTCATACGTCAATTTTCACAATGTTTTTACCCTGCTAAAGCCATTTTTTCATCTAAAAGGGTATTTTTTTTTTAAATTTACCTTATTATTCAAAAATAATTTCCCTTCCTAAAATTGCATAAAATCTAAAAAAAATTAAGATTGTTTTTTGATCTAAATAAAGGGGTGGGACCCTAAAAAAAAATCATTTTTTAATTTTGACTGGGCACCCTACCATATACCGGGTGTCCTAACTCTATTTACCCAACGATTTTATCGAAAACTAAAAGAGATAATCAAGTTCTGCGAAAAGTATCTTAAATAAGATGACTTAAACTATCTTTTAGCATATATTTGATAGTTTCAGCGCTTAAAATGTGGGCAGGGGGGCATAGTGAGACATTTTTTTAAATTGAAAGTTTGTACATAATTTTAAATCTTATTAAATTCTCCATTTAACTATATATTTTTTATTTGTTTTAAACATTTTTTTGGGTTTAAAATAGGGTTGAAAATGGGTATTTTTGTCAAAATTTTAAACAATTTTTTAAAAGTTACTAATTTAATGATGAAAAAACGTAATACTTTTAAACTAAATTTAATTGACATAAATAAAAATTTACTAGTATAATTATAAGTATTCTAGTTTCTGGATAATTTGTTATAATATTATTTCCTGTAATTTTAAAACATATTTTAGCGTAATGAAATCTACAAGACAGCTTTCGTCGCATTTTTTCAAGGAGAACAATTGAAAGGTAGAGTTGAAAAGATCTGTTCTGGATTCCACGCCACACTTTATCCCTGTTCAAGCAGACAGGAAGAAAGAGAAGAAATGTTAAAACAACTAGCTCCTCGTCTAGAAGACATGAAAATGGTAAGTTAAGATTTGTTTCTTAATTTTGTTTAAAAGAGCATTTTATAAAAAGAACAAAGCTTCTTCTCTCAAAATTTCATATGATATAGAAACCAATGTAAAACGTTATCTGGATTTTAAGTGGTTCAGATGCGGTCTTTGAATGAGAAATATATGAACCCTGGTAGAAAAGTACACAAATTTAACTAATTAGATTAGTGACATTTTTATGTTTAGTCTCAAACGTTATACAAAAACGTTATAAAATATATAAATCTAACCTTGAAAACTAACGTTTGACAAAAATGTTAAAAAATATATAAATCTAACCTTAAAAACTAACGTTTGACAAAAACGTTGTAAAATACATAAATCTAACGTTAGTTTCCCAACTAAATTCTAACCTTTTTCTAACCTTATTCTAACTTTAAATATATTTTTTAAATTTCCATTATTAATACGTAAGCTATAGTAGAAAATACTCATCTCAAACAGCTATGTGCCTAGGTTTGATAATTATTTATTATTTTTACATATGTATAAGTTAAAAAAAAAATATCCCCCAAAAGTCAAAATTATAGTAAGTCTGGCAACGCTGTATTAGAATTGAAAAAATATTTTAAGATCCTGAATGTATAAATAAATATTAACGAACTAAATATAAAGTTTTTCTGAGAGGTAAACGTATTTATCAAATTATAACAGCATATTACACGAAAAATATTTAGGGCCACCTAAAAAGATGGCTATTTTATAAATTAATGTAACGAAATTATGTTTAAAAATATTATGATTGCTAAAATATATTAAGATTTATTTATGTGAATATATTTGCCTCCAGCTGCCATTTTATGATGCAGGTAGAAAGTTCCTAGTTGGCCACGTCCCCTCCTAAAGTTAGAAATTAAACGTACTTATAATGTATTTCTAACATAAAAATCTAACGTTAGATTAACTAACGTTTAATTCTAAAAGCGGGACATTTGGACATTATTTATAACGTACTTTTATACAGTTTTCTAACGTTAGAAAAACGTTATTCTAACCTTAAATATCTACTAGGGAAAGGCTTCCACTTGGAGGAGTACCTATATATTTTTTATTTAACTATAATTATTTTATGATAGGGGAGAGCGGGGCTAGTTGGCACCAATTTCCATATTTTATTTTTTTGTGATATGTGGATAACTAATTTTTAAAAAAATTTGAACCATTAGAATGCCAAAACCTTCTGCTATATTATTATATATGCAAATATTTATTCTTAATGGACAATTGGTCGTTATAACAAGTTTAATGTGCTGATGCAAACTATGCCAACTTACCCCGTAGAGGGGGTATGTTGGCTTACACCCGGGGGTACATTGGCTCTCTGAATTTAATCAAACTGCAAAACATTTAAGTACGCAAAGAATTAAAACAAAGACTTAAAATATGGAATACATATAAATATATTGTTAAATGAATGTAAGAAAACAAAAACGAGTCTTTAATTTACAGATAAAAATATTCTAAAAAACAACAAAAATAATTTTTTATGATTAAAAATAATTGTGATATGATTATTAAATATCATCATCTGAATCACAGTTATCGCAGTAAAATGTCAGTATTTCACCTTTAGTGCACTGCTCTACATTTTAGACAATGAATCCAGTTTTCTCCTGGCAGGCTGTTAGAATATGGCTCAATACATATAATGCAAAAAGTTTCTTCTTCTGATGTATTTAATGTATCTGAATCTGCATTTACAGAGCTGGAAAAAGGAAATACATTACGTTTTGCATTTTTAACAGCAGTTCTTTTTACTTTTTTTGTGGCTACTTTTTAATGTGGGGTTCTGTGCCAACAAGCACACTTTTAAAAAAGCCAACTAGCCCCCTTTTAAAAAAGCCAACTAGCCCCCATATACTTTTTTGAACAAATATGGCTAAAATTTTTATATTATAAATGGAATATTAAGTTTTTTTGTGTTACGTAATACCAAAATATATAATTTTTCGAAATGTAAAAGAAAAGTACTTTAAATATTTCATATCTGAACAGTATAACGAAAATTATAACAATGCAGAAAATTACTTACGATGTATAAAATCTCAAAAAGCGGCGCTACTCATATCATAGAGAACCGATCTTGACTGAAGTGATTGGCGATGAAGCGTCTATTTTACCGCAAGTACTTAAGTGAGGTCAAGACCATTTTACTAGAACGGCACGCAATTTAAAAGCAAAAAGCCAATTTACCTCTAGTGACAACTAGCCCCGCTCTCCCCTACCTAAAATTAAACTACTTCTTATTTCTAGGTATTGAATCAAACCAGTGATCACAGACAACGTGTTTTATTATCTGTAGCCAAAGAGTTACAAAACTGGATATACATGGTGAGCAAAATGAAGGCCATATATCACACATTAAACTTTTTTAACATGGATGTATCTAAAAAGTGTTTGATCGGTGAAGGATGGGTACCGAATCGAAGCATTTCAACAGTACAAAAAGCATTAGCTGATGGTTCTGTAAGTAACTTTTTTTTCATTGGTAGGTAGTTCAATCAGGGCATTTTTTAAGGAAATGTGCGATTGAGTGACAAAAACTATAAGTAAATTATTTAGGGAGTGGGAGCTTTAGTCGAAAAGTTTACTGCGAAAAAAAGATATTTCCGCGAAAAAACTACAGCGAAATATTTTTTTACGCGCAATTGATTAACATTTAAGGCGAAAAAAATATTAAACCAAAATAAAAATAGCGAAAACTATAGCCGCGCAAAGTTTTAGTAAAGAAATGCAATTTACCGTTAAAAATATATAGCGAAAGTAATAACCGCGCGAAAACATTTAACGCTTTGGGAGTAAGACCTTTAAAATTAAAAAAAAAATCTAAACTCGGGACATCCTAATGTGGAAAGGGTAAAAAATATACGATAATGTTTTAAGTAATGCAGTACCATAAATTTTTTACTTTCGAATTACAGAATGCCTGTGGAAGTTCCATTGCATCGTTTTTGAATGTAATACATACCAGTGAAGCTCCACCAACCTATTACGTTACTAACAAATTCACAAAAGGATTCCAAAATCTGATTGACGCTTATGGAATAGCATCTTACCGAGAAGCTAATCCAGGTGAGATATTCATTATAAGATCAAATATTGGGTATAGTTTTTGCCGGGTAGGAATCTGTAATAATAATATTTTTTAGCCTTATACACCATTATAACCTTCCCCTTTCTCTTCGCCGTGATGTTTGGTGATGTCGGTCACGCTACCATCATGATACTCGTCGGATTATGGATGGTTCTTTCCGAAAAGAAGATCGCAGCAATAAAGAACAAGGGAGAAATTTTTAATATTTTCTTTGTTGGTCGCTACATTATCCTTCTCATGGGCCTATTTTCGCTTTACACTGGTTTTGTATACAATGACATTTTCTCCAAATCTATGAATATATTTGGATCAAGCTGGGCCAAGTTGAATTATACTAAATCTGATATAAATCCTACTGATGAATCAATGATAACCCTGAATCCCTCTTATCATTATAAGGGAACCCCATACTTTATAGGGATGGATCCTGCCTGGCAGGTAATTTTTCTTATTTTTAATTCCTTTATAAGTTTGGTCTTTTTGGAAAAAGTTCTGGTAGCTTATACGCTTAGTAGTAAATTCTTGATTAGATAATGTAATTGAGCAGCAATGGATTCGCAGATAAAGCTACCATTGAAGACCATATCGGTTTATAAACTATTGTTGTTTAGCTTCTCTTTGCCTATCATAATCTAGCTGCCAGATAATAGCTGGTGACTATTTTTTATATTATAATATTTTCTCCCAGCTAAATTTTATATATCGTCTCTGATATTGTCCAAACCAAGTAAAAGAAAGTAAGTTGATGCATAAAAATAGGATTTTACGAAGATATTGTTAAATTAATTTACAATACCTACATAAAATACTATTTTAGGCAAATTTTCCTCTTTTGCAAAGTCCAAACCACATGCAAAATCTAATCTCTAGCTCAAAGGGCTCTAGAGATATGAAATAAAAAACCCATTTTGGTATCCGCTTTAATGGGCCATAACTCCCTTAGGACCGATTTGTGGGTCCATGTGTATATAAACTTTTTTTTATATATTTTGATGTAGTATGTGTAACTTCACGGATGGTCGCGAGTTCTGGGACAACCTGTATAATAAATAATTTATAAGATACATTCTAATTAAGCTACTAGCAACTGGCCAGGTTCTTGTACGCCTCCTTTAAGTTCTAGAAGCCCTAAAACAGTGGTGAAATGGGGTATTTTCACAGCTTTTGAAGCTTCTAGCATCCAAATTAACCGGATATAGAACCTAGCAGTTTGGCAATACCTTAATTTGAATGTATTTAACCAAATATAAAAGATACAGCTGGAAGAAAATAACCTAATAAAAATAATCTCCGACTAGTCTAAAACTCAGGTCAGAGTTTTTAAAAACCTTTATTATAATAGGATACAGTTTGCATTATTACTAATGCGTTGAAAAGTTATTATCACCAAAATTAATATTTTGCTTTTAGAATGCAAAGAATAAAATTATCTTCCTAAACTCTTACAAAATGAAGCTTTCTATCATTTTTGGTGTTGCTCACATGATGTTTGGTGTTTGTGTCAGCACAGTTAACAGTCTGTAAGTATTTAAAAATAATAATTTAGAAATTTACTAATAGGATAGCTAGAATACTAGTACAAAATTATTTATCTGTAGTTTATCTACTAGATCAGTTAAACTATTTAAAAAAATGCGTTATTGCATTTGCAGGATTAAGCAAAATAATATTTTCTTTCAGATACTTTAAGAAAAAATCTGCAATTTATCTGGAATTCCTTCCTCAAATACTTTTGCTCATTTTCCTGTTCGTGTATTTGGTTGTTATGATGTTTATGAAATGGATCATGTATTCTGCTGATCTTAGTGGTAAATATTTTATTAGAACCTAACAAATTTTAATCCTTAATTAGTAACAAATCGTCTCAGAGTCGCCAGCAAGAGTAATTTTGCTAATATTACGGAAACCGCGCATATTTAAATATTCCCAATTTGTTTGAATGGGCAAAAAATCCTTGGCCGCGGTTGGATTTACAAGTTGGTGGATTTCTGCGGATTTGTGAGAGGGTAGGGTGCACAAACCGGACTTAAAACAGACATGAGCGGTCTTATGCAGGCTTGGTGGAAGAAAGTGTACGAGTTACACGAGGCTCTCCCCCCCTTTTTATGCACTGTATACAGTGGTTTATTTTTATTCAAGGTATTTTTTAAATAAACAAGGAAATGGAATGTCCCCATAAATAAAATAAAATTTGAACGTTGTGGCATTGTTAAAATACAATGTTGTAGCAATGTTAGAGTATAACGTTAGTATCCAACGTTGTGAAGAGGAACATTTATACATTGTGACAACATGATTTTAAACAATAATTCAACGTTGCGAAAACGTTAATACAACGTTACTTTTCTACTAGGGTATAGTTTTGACGTTGCTGAAACCGAATCCGAACCCTTACAGTTTTCAACCTTGTATAATACACTATTTTTTATTCGTTTGTAATATCTTATAACCCCAATAAATTAATAACTTTTAATAAGCTTAATAAAGTTATAAATTTTTATCATTGACAAAAAACTTGAGGTTAAAGTTCAAATGCCATCAGTTTTAATAATAATCAACCAATCAACGTCGACTAATTTACTTCTCGCACTAGTGCGACGGGCAAATGTTGGCAAAAACTGAATTGGCCCTACATTGGCCGTCCGAAGGCCGCTTTAAAGCCAACGATAATTTCGATCGTAAAATCATACATTGACCAATCTAACGCCATTGTCTCATGAACCAACGTACGTTGGCCAACCTAAGTCCAATGATAAATTTCCTACTTGAAATTTGATAAAAATTTCGTTGGCCAATGACGGCCAATGTATGACCAATGCAGTTTTGCCCACATTGGCCCGTCGTATGCGGCCTTAGGGCGGCTGATTTCTCCTCAGTGTGGGTTTGCCAAAATTGGGCAAACATTGACACGCCAATGTTTGGCCAACGGGTGGCCAACAAATCAATGTTTGCTGGGAAATAAACTGTTCTTTTTCTTGTAGGCTTTAACTTTATTATTGTATTTGAAATAACATGCTTGTTTTAGATTTGGAATATGGTTCCTCATGTGCCCCCTCAGTACTTATTTACTTCATAAACATGATGTTATTAAAAAATGCTGAAAAAAAAGATGACTGTCCGGATTATATGTTTAGTGGTCAAAAAAATGTCCAATATGCCGTTCTATTGGGAACTGTTATCTGTATTCCAGTTTTGCTCCTTGGTACTCCAATTCATGCCATGATGCAAAGGAAGAAGAAAGCTAAAAATACACGAACGGTAATACAAATAAATAAAATTTTAAGAAAATAAAAAAAAATCCAGAAAATAATAAAATATATATTTTTTGTAGGTATCACACAATAATGATTCTAATGAAATTTTGCAATTTGAAGTAACTCCCGAATGCAATCAAGAACACGAACATGAAGAAGAGGAAGAACCAATAAGTGAAATCTTCATTCATCAAGCCATTCACACAGTTGAATATGTACTAAGTACTATTTCACATACAGCGTCATATCTGCGTTTATGGGCTTTATCTTTAGCTCACGCACGTAAGTCAAAAGTTCAAAAAATTGACCTATTTTCTTTAGCCTCGTTGACGGAAAACAATCTGCAGGAAACTACGTTCTTTCTACAAGTTTTTACGAAAACTTACTTTTATTATTAATGGAAGAAAGCAATGGTGAAAAATTACATAGCTGGGAGCTTAAAAGGGCTGCGTCAGCAAACTTATTAAATAGTGCATGTCAATTGGCGTTACGTAATACTTGAACGTTCCCTAATATGTAGTGTTATTAATTTTATTACTACATCATCGGTAGTTTGTTTGGATCTTTAAGAGACAGGCGCAGTGCCTATGGCTCATTTGTCTAAAATAGAACTAGTTTGAATGCTCACTGATGCTGGAGTTGCATCTGTCTAGAATTGGCGTTGGGGGCGGGGGAAGAAGTGGGAGGGGGATGAGGAGGGATGAGATAGGGAGGGGAGGGAGGTGTGGGAGGAGTGAGGGTAGCTCACTGATGCTGGGAATGGATCTGTCCTGAATTGGTGGGTACCATTACTGGTTGAGGACGTTTTTGATCTTTTTGTGGGTGAAGTGGATTTCGTGATCATAATCTAGAAAGTTTGAAATGTGAGGTGTTAGGGGCTGTTCAAGAATGACGTCACCTCCATAGGGATGAGGAGAGGGGGTTGGTCAAAAGGTAACAATTTTAGTGAAAATACTTATATTAGAAATTTTATAAAAAAACTAGGACATAAAAGACTTGAGTAAATTTTACTTTAGGCGTCGCTCTACAAAAAATTTTAATTATTTTTTCCCTATTCCTTAAAATAAGATTTAACCCCCAGGAGCTCTGGGCCTGTTCAAAGCTAAGTTGTACCCAAGATTTTGCTTTATTTGTTGATTTATTGATTTAACATATAGGTTTAAAAGTTTTAAAATATATTAAACCCGTATTTAACTTTTTATAATTTTTATATATTTTTTTAAATAAAAAAGTTTAATAGTATAGTTCTTTAATCTTTAGTTCCTAGTATATGGAAAATATAATTGCTTAAATGGGATCCTAGTTTTTTGACCGTAGACGCTTTTTTAAATAAAAGAAAATAGTAAACCTATTATTATGGTACTATATCTAAAAAAATAGTGGGGGGGTCTGCCAAAAGGTGACGTAATTTTTTTGTATTTTATAGGGGGGTCTAGGCAAAAGGGACGAAGGGTGATGAAGGGAGGAGGGGGGTAAAATATTGGTCAAAAATAGGTGACGTCATTCTTGAACAGCCCCTTATTAACTAAAATTTATTTTAGAATTGTCTGAAGTATTGTGGAGTATGATTCTTCAAAAATTAGCTCTAACTATGGGAGGACTTGGAATAGGAGCAGCCTTTTTGTTTTTGTTTTTTATTCCTTGGTCTTTATTTACTATTGCCATTTTAGTACTGATGGAAGGTTTGTCTGCTTTTCTTCATACACTCCGTCTGCATTGGTAAGTTAAAATTTTCTTGTTCTACACTAGAAAAAGTTATTGTAAATTAGGGATCATACGTAACGTAAAACTTTAAAATTTTGAACCCACTCTCCGCTCTATAAATACGTAACGTTATTAGTCAAGATCTCCCTTAAAAAAAAATTCTTAAAAAACAAACCTCACACGTCCCCCCAAATGGAAATAGGAAGATTAGATGACTATTAATTATGGTAGCAAAGGGTCTGTAAACTTTAGAACCTCTGAGAACGAAATCCTAATAAGCACTAGTTCTTAAATAGTTGTAAAAGTTCTTCCGCAGACTGCATGCTAAATAACAGTAACAAACTGCAATTTATTTTACACAATTCTTATAGTGTTTTTGTTGCTGATTTCGATTTTGCTTAGACCAAATCTCTATATTTTTACGTTTTTGGGAAATATCCTGCCGAAAAATTGAAAAATTTAAAAAGTATAATTTTAGGTGAACAATAAATAATTTATTAAAGCACCTACAAAGGTTTTCTATAGCTAGCTTGAATTAAACTTACATGCTATTAAATCGTAAAGAAAAGTATACCCTGCTGAAAATGACGGGTCTGGGCGGGTATAAATGGTGCATAAACCGGACTTGAGCGGATAAAATTCACCTGCTAAAGTCCGGTCTATGCAACATTGATACCCGCGCAGACCCGTCAATTTCGATAGGGTATGGATTTCACTTCCGGTGTATATGTGAAGACTAGTTTTTAAGACATCTGCAATGACGATTCAGTTGCTTTTTAAGCCTATTTTGGGCAGTATATGTCATATTTAGCAAAATTGACAAACACATGGGGTTGACAAATATAATAAATTTAACTTATTCATAAAAACTGCTTAACAAAGATAAATTCACCCTCCTTTAAACATCATTGCAGAGGCATCAAAAGCTATTCCTCAACTGAACTGAAAAAATGACAACTTTCAGGAAAATCCTGATATCTCCTAAACCAGAAGTCTAAATGTAAAAAAATAAAAAAGAAAATATTCATCTAAACTGCGGCAATAAGAAAGACTTTAATAATTTGATAAACAGGGGCAGTGGCGTACCATGCAAGTCATAGAAGATGGGGTAAACACATAGTTGTACATTATTTGTTGCTGTTAATACGAAAAAAAAAAAAAATTAATCATTCTTAAAACAAACAAAAGTAGAGAAGGTTTAAGCTTCAAACCAAAAAAAGAACCAGTCAAATCCATTAATTAGTTTTCGAAATATTTGAATTTAAAAAATGTCAATTTTTTAGGTGCCCGGAATTTAATGTGCGGCAGTGTAAATACTAACACATTTTTGTATATAATTAAATTCTTATAAATAGTTACAAATTATTTTATAATTTTATAAAAATAAAAAATATTTTTTACAATAATGTAAAATTAAATATAAAATATTAATTGTATTAATTACAAAAATGTTGAAAATATTTACCTTAAATCTAGTTAAAAAAATTACTTAAATTGTAATTTTTCCAATCACGGTACATGCTGTTGATCAATCAACGAACTAATAACTCTTCTTTCTAGAATACGAATACCGTTAAAGTATCGCCAACATCTCGGTTTGTTTGTAAACAAATAGTAGGTATATTCAGGCCTGAACAATAACAATTACCAGTAACTGGTATTGTTGTCTCTGTTAGAACTAAGCTGTGCGAGTAAGACAGACAAATGTATATGTTGGCTACGTTTTTGTCAGTTTTTACAAATGAAATGCCTATTCTAGAGAGAAGAGTTATTAGTTCGTTGTGACCAATAGAATAATGACATGGCGTCACACGACTTTTTGTAATTTTATAACATTTACAAAAAATCAGTGGTAAAAGATTACACATTTTAATAATTTGTTTTACAAGATTTTTAAAAATTCTTATATTTATTCACATAACTTATTACTGTATTTTAAAGTTTCACATAGAATTTAATGTATTTTCACATGATAAATTATGTTATTTTACAGAACCAAAAGCGTTTAAACGTAAGCAAGAATATTTCCAACGTTATGTTATGATGTTGTGTGATTTTTACAGAATATGTTCCGAAAAATGTTATTTCACAAAAATTTTTATAGAGTTTTTTCCCTAAAATTTTATTTTACATAATTTAATATAAAATTACAAAACTCACAAAATGCAGGGAACAATTTTTACATATTTTTTTTATCAGTTTTTTTATAACAATAAATAAAAAAACAATTATCTTATCCCAAGGATATTCATTCTGTTGAAAACTTGACGAAAAAAAGTTCTTTTTGTTTGGTACTTTGATAGCTTGCTTAAATTTTAAGCCCTGATTTCAATATTTTAACTGTTTTATTTCTATTTTTTAGGGTGGAGTTTATGAGTAAATTTTACATTGGTTTAGGATACAAATTCCAACCTTTCAGCTTTAAATCTATACTAAAGGCAGAAGAAGAAGAAAAGTAAATTTTAATGTAAAGTTTTTTTTTATTATAAGAATTACATTATTATTATTAAAATAAATACAATCAATTAATTTATTTAAAAATATTTATTATATTCAAAATATATTTAAAAATAAAATTAATTCAAGGAAAGAAATATTTTTTGCTACCTGAGTAAAAATGAGCTTGATTACAAAATAACGTGGGAGAAAATATCTTTTTTCCTATTTTTTTTTTAAATTTTTTATTAAAACTAAATTATATAAAATTATTTTAAATAAAATTTTGCAATACAGGGAGTGTATTTCGACTGGTACACTTTTAGTTTTTGTCCCAGGCATTGCTTTCCCATTTTATAATAATAATCTTTTGGACAGGATAATTTACGAACGCCTTAAGCTAGCTAATAATAATCTGTATTTTATTTAAAGCGTGTCATGTCAAGATTAGCTGGAATAACCCTAGAGCATTTTTTTTTTTTAAATCCAAACATGACTTTTTATATAAAAACAAAATAACAGTTTCCTATCCCATAAATATTTCCAAAAATAATTCCAATCAAGAAGAAGAATCCTATAATCCAAATTTTTTTGATATAAACCGATAGGATTCAAAACATAGACATAGTTTGTGGTTCGCTGAAATAACTTCATCGAAGAATAAAAAAACAGCCGTCTTGAATAAGCGAGAGTACCTTCTTATAAAACAGTGAAATTATTAATTAATATAATCAATATTTGTGATTTTATTTTCTATGGATATTGCTCTAAACATATTTGGGGGAAGGGGCATGGAAAAAATGATAATATTTTCTTAAAAACGTTACGCCGCGTTACAAGGTGGGGGTGGGGGTACAAAATGGCGAAATTTTACGTTAATCAAAATTACATATAGCTGCTTTTTGCCATTTTCAGTGGCATATATCGCATCGATTGTTGAAAATTATAAATACTTATTGTATTAAAACATTTCTTTATCAGGAGCGCCATCTAATGTTGCACAAAAGTACCACGGACCTGTAATGAACTTTATTTGGATATACGTGATCCTGTATAAACGTGTATCCTCTACATGCAGACAAAAACGTTGTCACAAAGCCAGCACCAAAGTACTTTGGCCAGCACCTAGTACCTACCGACACATGTCAAATCAAATTATAAATGAAATAAAGTTTAGCGCCTTATAGTTGGCAAACACTGCTATACTACAGAATTTTTGACAATCAATGAGAAAATCCCATAGAGAATAAAAGAGGAATAATAGTCCAGCCTGCGCAATATTATTTTGTGACAGAACGGGGCAGCAAAATGACGTATCGCGATTTATCTGACCTTGCGCATCTCCGTCAGCTGTGAAATACTGTCGGTAGTAAAACAATTCGTCACCCCAGTATTAATTTGTGGTATCCCCAAAAATCCCCCAGTAAAAATCTCAAAATGTCCGAAAATACAAATATGACAAACAAATACTGGGGTGACGAATTATTAGTTTGATAATACTGTCAGTACTGTCAGATCGTCGTTTATTTCTGTCTATTTTTTCGACTTCTACTGTGTTTTAATTGTTTTTTTTTGCTGCATTTGTTTATAACTTTAAACATGACCTGTATGGTTGCTTTATGAAGAGCAAAGGGTCAATTCCTGGTGTACTCAAAGTAGGTGTACAAAATTCCCAAATTCAAACAAACCTCTAAAAATTCATATAATAAAATTTCGACGTTTCTTCGTAGATATTTATTGTTTTTTGTTGCAATTTTTTTTGACACATAACTAAGGTTAAAAAATACTTATCAAAAACAACAATAATAGTTCGCATGTGCAAGTTTATCGCAGATTCGCAAGGCACATTTATCACACTTTTCCGCAACGGCTTTGGTGGTCTTTCCTTGTCTATGGAAAATCCCTACCAAAATGACATATATTTCACGATTTTTTGCTATCTTTATTTTGTTCTTTGCTTAATTTAAAGTTTCATGACGTTTTAGGAAAAAATTAAATGATTTAAGCAAAAAAAAATAGTTTTTTCACAATATTGTACAATGTTTTATTTATGAAAAAGTAAAAAGCAAGAACAACTCTGCATAATAACCTCCCTTTGTCTAAAAATTTTATAGGTAAATCTCAAACAAGAATAGAAAATCCTTCATTGTCTAGGTAGGTTAGAAGTCTACCCATATGAAAAAGAGGGTACTGCCCTAAGAAATTAAATTAGGGTGCATTTGATTTATCCAGCACACTGGTATAAAAACATGAATATTAAGGTAATAATTATAGTATACATTATTTGAAGTCACGATGCTTTTTAATAAATTTTTATATTTTATGTTCTATAGGCTTCCTCCATAGGGCTTTAAAAATAAAAAGATATGAGGCTGTTTATCCCTCCTTCAACAGAATTATTATTTTTTATTAATTTCTATGTAAAATATAATAATTTATAAAATTTAATTAAAATTAGTAGCTTTTTGTTCTTAAATTAAAATTCGATAGTTTTCTATCGTTTTAAATATATTTTTATTTTGAATTTTTTTCAAAATATCTATGAATAATTCTATTATTAAAAGTATGTTTTTCTGTATTTAATTTTTTTCTTTTTTTTAAATTTTTTTTTTGAGAACTTTTATATTTTTGTATAAATTTTTTGCCAAATTTTTATGAATATGTACTTTTATTAAACAAAGTAATCTAAAACTTTAGAGTATATGAATGTTTCCTTTTATTTTTTATTTTTTCTATTTTGAGACTCTTATAAGCTCATAATCACACGCATTTTGCGTGTTCTTATAGGCCCATAAGAGGTCTGTACTTTTTGTTCTTTTGGGTTGGCAACAGACCTGACCTATCGCTTGACGTTTTCCGTGCAAATGTCAATGTCGCTTTAAAGTTACACAAAATTTTGTGTTTAGGTTATTTTTTACCATGTTAAAATTGTGACTTGGTTAATTGCAGTAAAAAAGAGAAGAGATGACTATAAAATATATCAAAATATCATTTGTTCTTAGAATTTTAATGGTGTAAACTGTAATGCCAATCCAAAACAAAAATCCCTAAATCATCAATTTAAATGTAAGTTTTTTTTTAATTTTAGAGTAAAATTGAAAAAATTGTATAAAGCACTCGTTTTATAACACGTTTTTAGATCACTAGTACTTTAGAAAACTCGTGCCCTAAAAACGTTTGTTATGAAACTAGTACTTTAATATACTATTTTGCCCAAGGACAAAGTTATGAAGGTTTATAATTTTTTATTTTTTCCAAGGGTTTTTTTTTTAAATAGAACTCCCTGAAAGCATTTTATCTAAAATATTTTTAGGAAAAAATTAATTTACATCAATTAAAAAAAAAATATTCAAAAACAAAACGAGCTATAGCCATTAAAAAAAAATAAATAAAAAAGGATTTCGTTATATTTTTGGGCTAAAATTTTTGTTGAATCACTCTGTATATAAAATTTAAGTAACTACATGGTACGTGTAAAACATATATTTTCAAAAGGGTTGAAGGTGTTGATTTACCCTCATCTTTATGAACAAATAAAATTCTAAGCCGGCTCTGTTCATGCGCCAGAGCCCGCCAAGCTTTAAACTTAGTATTGTATTGGCGGAGATCGTTGGAACACGTTGTGTTTGAATTTTAATTGTGTGTTTTGTGTTTTCAATTTCAATTGGAAAATATATAAATCAATGGAAAATCTATTGCAAAAATAATTAAGGCTAGGTAAGTACTCCCCGTATATTTTAAATTTAGGCGCTTTTAACATTTTTATTTATTTAAATTGAAAGAAATACGTAAAAACCATATTCTTTAAAAATTTCCCGTATATTTTAAAATTTAGGCGCTTTTAACATTTTTATTTATTTAAATTGAAAGAAATACGTAAAAACCAGATTCTTTAAAAATTTATAAATCTAGAATGTAAAAAATACACAAATCAGTAGGAACTTTATTTGAACATTTTATAATCTAAGCTGCAAGTACATATTTTAAATTTCTTTTATATTTAAAATTTTTTTATATTTAAAAGTTTTTTATATTTAAAATTAAAAAAAAACGTGTAAGAAATAAAAAAATTGGGAAGAAATTTCTATTTTTTGTTTATTATATTATTCACAGCGCATGCACTAGAACGTTCTAGACAAAAAATTCTTGGATACAAATGTTTTTCATGAAAATTGAATGAAAGAAACTTTGAAAATGTCCGTCTGTCCGTCTGTCCGTCTGTCCGTCTGTCCGTCTGTCCGTCTGTCCGTCTGTCCGTCTGTCCGTCTGTCCGTCTGTCCGTCTGTCCGTCTGTCCGTCTGTCCGTCTGTCCGTCTGTCCGTCTGTCCGTCTGTCCGTCTGTCCGTCTGTCCGTCTGTCCGTCTGTCCGTCTGTCCGTCTGTCCATCTGTCTGTCTGTCCGTCTGTCCGAAGTTATAATTTTTGTAGACACGATAACTCAAGAACGAATAATCCGATCGTATTGAAATTATCAGGAAAAATCAAGTTCTATGAGGGGAAGATCCCTATTGTTTTTGAAAGTAATCCCCCCAAAAACAAAACAGTTATGGGGGGTTAAACTTAAAAAAAAAATCGAAAAATGCTGAAAGAAATTTCCGATTAACGTAATTTTTTCAGAAAAAATTTTATTATAAGGATCAGTTCTACCAAAACAAAAAAAAAATAAAAAAAAAATTTATTTTTTTTTTAAGGAAAAATTACATTTATTAAAAACTTAAAAAAGAATCCTTATTAACGTCATTTTTTCGAGAAAAATTGCCTTTAAAAAGTTATACGGGAGCCACAGAATGAATAAAAATATTCCAGTATAATTTGAAGTTAAAACTTCACCAGAATAGTATATTCTATAACTAGTATGGAATAGACAATATTCCGCTCGAGCGGAAAGTTTGTCATACGAGCTGGCAGGCGAGTATGACGGTCCCGCGAGCGCGGAATGACTATTCCATACGTGTTGTAGACTATACTTTTTCTTCGACTGCAAATATGAAACACTGTATGGCTTTAAACTGCGGACAAGGTTAAAAAAAATAATTTTTTTTGTGACTCAACATTGTAAATGCAACAAAAGACATATTTTTAAATAAAGCAATTAATGTTATTTAATAATATTATCAAATCAGTACTTAAAAAAGATTTTTATTTAATTTTAGCACATATTTACAAATTATGCAAAAATTTAAGGTTATGTCAGATTATTGTGACATCAGGTTTAAATATTTAACAATAGATGGAGAATTTTTAATTTTTTGAACTAAATTGATAAAAAACTGGTCAAATATTAAGGAAAACTAATAAACTTTTTGTAATTTTAACTCAAAACTTTAAATTGCATTAAATTATTCAATGTTTCAAGGTAAAATATATATATATATATATATATATATATATATATATATATATTTTTTTTTTTTTGCTAATTTTGCTACAGTTTTCTTTACTTTTATAAACAAGAGATGGCACTACATGTGCTTAATACGGAATATTCATACCGTATCTAGAGCTAGAATGGAGTCATTCTATGTTTGAAAATTGTGTGTATTTGCTTACATTCTAAAGCAGTCGTAGAAAAAAAAATTACTGCATTTGCAACTGCGATGCGAGGCATATATGTATACATCTTTATGTATTGTTTAATTTTCAAGAAGCAGAATAATCTTTTTTAAATTATTTCAATTATTTTAAATTGCCTAGTTACACTATTACATAATTTTCATATTTTTTTTTATAGAAATTTATTGCAATTTTTAATTAAAATTTGCAAAATTTAAATAATTCTTCATTCATTTAAAATTTTTTGTTTAATCAAGTGTAGGGGAAGGTGGGGTAAAACGGGGTAGCGTGGTGAAACGGGGTAACCCCTCTAAAAGCTATACTTCTTATAAAAACAATTCTCAACACGCTCGTCTTCCCCCACTCTATTTAGGAACACTAACCGAGATTTTTTATGTCGTAACGTGTTAGTCCTAGTTAAACTTCTATATCAATTTGTAGTACTTTATAAATTACGTTAGGTACTATAAATATATTTATATTAATATAAATATTACGAAAATAACGATTTTCCTTTTTAAAAAGAAATACTTTCTTTATGCACCAAGAACTTTTTTATTAGTTTTTTTTGTTATATATTTTTATTTTATTATTTTTGATAGTTAAAAAAAAATAACGCTGGGGTCGGAATGGGGTACTAATTTTTATGGCGGAATGGGGTACCCCGTTAAATCCCATATCGACACTCGCAAGCAACAAGGATGTAACTCAAGTTAGACCCATTTTGAGTTATACTCATAGGTAAACGCCTTGAAAAAAGACACACATGGTGGTAATACTCAGGTTTCTCCACAGTTCACTTTAAGCAAAAGTTTACTTAAAATCACTAAAGTAAGAAATTCTAAACTTGAATATTATCAGAAACAAACAGTAAATAAACAATAAATACTTAAACAGTTAAATAAAGAATTTTATAAGCTTTAAAATGATGTATCACATGACTTCCTTTTCCATTTCAATCATTTACCCACCCTTAAATAACAAAAAAAATATTTTAGAAATTTAGCTGTCGTGAAAAATGACAATATATGAGTTACGGCTTTGTTGCTTGGGGGGTATCGATATGTCGGTCCCGAAAAATAAAATTGAGACTGATTTTGTTTTCACATAGATACCCTAGACATTTAAAATAAAAACTACCATTTGGCTATTTTTTATTTTGTTGTCCCAATTAACACAGTAGGCTGTAGCTATTTCTTACGCTTTTTTTGCAGCAAAATTGCTGTAATTTTGTTGCGAAAGAGCCGCAAGAGATACTTTATAGCTACTATGTTAATTGGGGTAGCATATATCAACATTTATGAATAAAGTTTTAATAAACCCCGTTCCGACCCGTGGATGGGGCGAAATGGAGCAAAGTGCATTTTATGTAATATCATAAATATATTAAAAAGTAATTTATTATATTTTAAATCAATTTAAGTATTACTTAAGTAAGTCCTTAACTAATACACAGTGTATAAAAAAGATATAACTTTGGAGAAAGTCATGTTTAACACAAACCTTAAGAACCTTGTTTCACCCCACCTTCCCCTACTTATAATAATATAAATAATTATGAATAATTCATAATAATTATTATTAATAATAAAGCTTCTAAATGCGCAAGAGATATTAATTAGGTAAACAACAGTATAACGAAAAATAGCTTTTAATTCAAAGTCCAAACCTAAGATTTAATGTGTCATCAAATTATAGAAAAACGATCTTAAAAACTTTTGTGGACATGTCCACAATAGAATAAAAAATAAAATCCTTAACTGTGTTACTATAGAAAAAAAGACTTTAAAAAGACTTTTGGAAATGCTTATACAGGGTGAACAATAACTGGCATGCCAAAATTTAAGAGGTGATTCTATATACAAAAATATTAATAAAAAGTTCATATAAAGGTTGGTCCGGAAATGAGCCCTAAGGGAGCTACGGAATGCAATTAAGAGGAAGTAACATTTTGTGCCACCGAAAACGTTACTTTTTAAAAGACTATTACTCCTTTAATATTAAATTAAGGTGTTTTGGTGAAGAATACTTTTTTGCTTAGTTTTAAATAAAGAATCACCTTGCAGTATTAAAATTTTATTGATGCACATTCAAATTCTCACTTTGAAGGGCCGTAGCTCCTTAGGGCTCATTTCCGGACCACCCTTTATAAAAACCTTTTATCATATTTTTGGATGTAGTCCCCTCTTAAATTTTGGCATGGCAGTTACTGATCACCCTGTATATCTTGTAAAGATAGCGGTTTACAAGAAGGGATCAGATGGTGGGTCACCTACTGAAGCATAAAAACTTAATTAAATATATTTTAGGGAAACTAAACAATTGTAAACACAGATTGTGCTGGAAATAACGGGCTTAAAAAAATTATCAGCTACGTGTTTGGACTTTTTTCTTTTGTTGTCAGATATATTAGTTCACATTAGATCATTATTTTTGCATAATACACTATTTATCTGTTGTTTTGCATATTATATATATAAATTATAATTTATAACATAAATGGATGATGTTTATGCTTGACTAATTAAGAACGCTATTATTTTATAATTTACCATCTTTTAACATTTGCGGAGATGCCTCAGAATGTGTCTGTTTGTTGAGTCAATTTAAGTTAATTGGAAAGCACATTGTACTTTTAATTTGTGATTATTTGTCGGTTTAACAAATACAACTGGAAAATCTAGAACAAAAGAAGTCCAAACAAGTGCACTCAGAAACTGTCATTTTATTTGTAAATACATATTTTTTATTAATATCGCCACCATTAATATTTAATACTTGTGATATTAAATACTGCAAAGTGTTTATTGTATTCAAAATGTTGTCATACTAACATAGAGACCGTGCTGGTACATTTGAATCCCCACGCAACATGTGTTTATTAATACTAGCATGTTATAGTAAAAATTACTGTAACATTTGGTAAAGCATATTACACGTATAGTATGGTATACTTTGAGTTGTTTTTAAGTTGTATTACTGATCTAGTTTAAAGTATGTTACAGTATTCAGAAAAATTTACAATCGGTAAATAATACCAAAATTTTGATTAGTAATAATATAAGGATTGCAACCACACACAATTACTGATAAAATAATCAATCCTTTTTTTACTCTTCTCTGTATTATTTCTAATCAAAATTTTGGTATTATTTACCGATTGTTATTTTACTAAATACTGTAACATACTTTAAACTAGATCAATAACACAACAACTACAACTTAAAGTATACCAAACTGTAACTGTGATATAATTTACCAAATGTTACAGTATTAATAAACACATGTTGCGTGGGGATCTAAATGTACCAGAACGGTCTCTATGTTAGTATGACAACATTTTGTATACAATACACATATTGCAGTATTTAGTATCACAAGTAAAGCATCAAATACCAATGGTGGCGATATAAATAAAAAATATGTATTAACAAATAAAATTCAGTATTGAAAATACAACGAAATTTTCTGAGTGTGTATGTTTTTTTTAACCGAATGTGTATTTTATTATTCTTGATTATAATTAATTATATATAATTAGTAAAAAGTAAAATAATAATTAGTAAAAAGTACAGGGCATAATTCTATTCGTTCAGTTCAGCAGGGCCAGCCTTTGCATTTCGGCGCCCTGAAGTAAACTTTAGACTTGGCGCCCCTACCGAAAAAAAAAATAAAAAAGATTTTTGACGGCTAAAAAGGTCCTCATTTTGATGACTAAAAAAAAGGTCCTCACCTCAGAAAAAAAAACCCTTTAACCGCGCTCCTCTAGGCTGGTGTCCTGAAGCAGGGGGTTCACTTGATTCATGCAAAGGCCAGCTCTGATTAACAGTATTACTATGTAATTTTTCGGAGATAAACTAGCATAAAGCAGATATTTCATCGTATATAGTTTCTTTTCGCCAAAGTTTGGTTGTCATTGTAAAATAAATGAGAATAAAAATATGAAAAAACTGCAACAGTGAAGATAAAACATTTTTTTTATATCACACAACTTTTAACGCTTGGCGTTCCCATTTGAGAACACTAAGCCATAAGATTAAAAAACTAAAACAAGTGTATTAAAAAAGAGCTTAAAATGCTTAACAATATATCAAAAAATTAACCAAGTTCACCAAAAGCCAAAATGGTGTGAAGACTTGCAGTGTTCTTTGCATAAAAATATAAAAGTCAAAATTTAATTTTTTTGATTTAAGTTTAAAAGTAGCTAAACGGTTATTTAAAATTTAAAGAACTTTCACTTTTGGGTTTAGACCGTGTTAATGGATTTTCACTTTCCGACGTTTCGTCTCTTACTACTAGAGACATCTTCAGGGATTAATCAGTTTCAGATTAATCCCTGAAGATGTCTCTAGTAGTAAGAGACGAAACGTCGGAAAGTGAAAATCCATTAACACGGTCTAAACCCGAAAGTGAAAGTTCTTTATATCTTAATGGCCGTGAAAGCTTAAAATATTTAAAATTTATACATATATATATATATACATTATAAGCCAAATGTTAACGTTTAAAAGGGGGAAGAAAAATGATGTATAGTGCAGGGATGCACCCCTTCAATAGATAAAACTCGAGTATTAAAAAGATACAATAAAGTTAATTTATTGCATGAGAAGAGACAATATAAAAATCAATTGCTTTTAACAAATTTAATTGTAGATTCTATCTAGGTAGTATTTTATTTTTATTTTTATATTTTGCGACTCTTATAAGCTCATAATCACAAGCATTTTGCGTGTTCCTATAGGCCCATAAGAGGTCTCTACTTTTTTTTCTTTTGGTTTGGCAACAGACAAAAGTCTATCTCTTGACGTTTGCCGTGCAATTGTGAACGTCGGTTTAAAGTTTAATTTTCTACAAAATTTTGTGTTTAGGTTATGTTTTACCGTGTTAAAATTGTGGCTTGGTTACTTGCAGCGGAAAAGAGAAGAAATGACTATAAAATATATCAAAATAATATTCGTTCTTAGAATTTTAAACATGGCGAAAACTGTAATGCCAATTCGAAACAAAAATCCCTAAATAAGTCATCAATTTAAATTTAAGTTTTTTAAAATTTTAGAGCAAAATAGAAAAAATTGTATAAAGCACTCGTTTCATAACACGTTTTTAGCGCTAAAAACGTATGTTATGAAACTAGTACTTTAATATACTATTAGTTACTGAATTAGCTATACACATTTGTGTTAAATATTAAAAGTTTGAATTTTTGTTTGCTTTATTTTAATCTGCAACTAAAACATGCCCATCTGCAGAAAACCAACTGTAAACATTTTTTCCTACGACCTAGTTAGTACTTAGTGCTTATTTTCCACCCGTTGTCATGACAGCGGTCAGAAAGTGACAGTCAGCTGGTACATATCCGCTCGCAGAAAACATGTGAAGTCAAATACAAAACGTCAAATTAATAAAAATAATTTTAAGACAATTTTTACGTTTTTTGTATGTCTAGGTGTTAGGTCGTAAGAAAAATAGTATAAGCACCTCAACGCAAACCTATTTCAGTGCATTTCGAGTGCTTTTTTTAACTCGGCTTCGCCTTGTAAAAAAGATGCACTCTCGTGAACTGAAAACTAGGTTCGCGTACTAGATGCGTAATATACTATTATATCAAGCAAAAAGTGAACTGTTTAATGTTTTTTACAATCTTTCTCCCAAATATCCAAGTACCAAAATTTCTTTTTCCCATAACAACCATGATCTTTTTCATATTTTTTTGAGGGCCAGAGCTCACGACCCCTTTTTTTAATATAAGTATCTACACCGACTTATTCCTAATAATAAACGTATGTTATAAAAATAGTATAACCCTATTATAAGTAATTCAAAAACCTATGTCACGTTATACCCATAATTATCCTAAATCTTAAGATATCTTTGTGAAAGATTTTCATAATAGATATTATTTAAACTTCCTTTACCATAATGCGGGTATTCTATCATTGCAAGATTATATTAATTTTACTACCAAAACATTATGAATCTTAACAAAACAGGGTCGGATTCAGAATCATAGAAATTATTTCCAAAATAGTTTAGCTGATTTATTTTTTGCAATAAATATTTATTTATGTATACAGGGTTATTCAGAAATAGGGTCATTAATTTTAAGGGGTGATTCTACATAGAAAAATATGAAAAAATTTCATATAAAAAAGTCTAAAAAACTCTTGAATATAAATTTGTGTCGTGAAAAAATAAGCAGATTTTTTTTTAAATGTCCGTCTGTCCGTCCGTCGGTCCTTCCGTCCGTCTGTCTGGTGTCACGTTTTTTGTAGACTTCATAACCCAAGAACGAATAATCCTATCAACTCGAAATTTTCAGAAAAAAATCAAGTTCTATGAGGGGAAGATCCCTATTGTTTTTGAAAGTAATCCCCACAAAAACCAAAAAGTTGGGGGGTTAAACTTTTAAAAAAATCTAAATAAGCTGAAAAAAATTCCTATAAACGTAACTTTTTCAGGAAAAATTACTTTTATTAAAGGGATCAATTTTACCATTTATGAAAGTAATCCCCCCAAAAAAAAAGTTATGAGAAGTTAAAAAAAATTAAAAATTTTAATAAAGGATATTTTTGCCAAATATTGAGATTCTAGATTAACAGGTCTTTACGCATACTTTTCAAAAAAGTGTTATATTTACAAAATTTACCACTTCTTAAATATTACGATTTTCACCACTTTAAGTGTCGAGTATCGAAAAATCCTAAAACACCACTCTTTTCGTTTTCGATAAAGAACATTTTTGCCAAATATGAAGATTCTAGATTAAGGGGCCTCTGAGATACGCACAATTTTTAAAAAACCTTTTAAACCCCGTTTCACCCCCTTAAGGGTTGAATTTCAAAAAATCCCCTTTTTAATTTGTGCTTACATTAAAAGAAACAAACTTTCCAAATTTCAAGTTTCTAGGTTCAGGGGTTTGGGCTGGGCGTTGATTGCTGAAGTGAGTTAGCATTTTATATAATAGATAGGGTTAAATCAATTGCATTGCAACTGTTTTTTTTTTATTAAAAATAATTATTTATTTATACACGTCATACCTAACTGCGTAGATTGCATAAACAAATTTTTTACTTAGCTTAATAGGTGCACGCTTATAAATCTTGAACATTTCATTTTAAACAGACCCATAAATTTAAATTTGGCTATCGTACAACCTTGTTAAAAGTGCAAAAATCTCAAGAGTTTAATTAAGTGGTATGTGCGCGTACACAGAATTTTTTTTTCTGTGAATATTTTCTAATGTTTTCAATAACTCTGCACGCTGATTAAGAAAACTTTTTAGACTTTATTCGCAAAAGGAATATAGTCATTAAATTGATGTAGACTTGTGCGCCATCTATTGATGTAGACTCTTGGTACTGAAGAGGACCAGCAGCCCGAAACGGTCAGTGTGCCAATATCACTCTGTACGATGATTAGAAAAGAGATTGATGGAATATTAATAGTATATTATTCAATGAGCGTATAATAATTGCTATTAATCAATGAGGGTGAATTTTGGGACACGAGCCGAAAGGCTAGTGACCTAATCTCCCGAATGAATAATAGCTATTATACGCGAGTAGAATACTATACTTTATCCACGGTCGTTTTAAATTTTAAACGGTTTATTTTTACGTGATTAATAGGCCTAATAAATTACTTTTACTTTTACAAAAATGTTAGGTATTAGCAATAAACCATGTTTACCTAGGCAGAGTTACATATAGAGAAATGCAGTTAATGAAGCTCTCTACAACTAGAATTATGAAACAAAAGACGTCTACCCTATCTCTATCTCATTTGTGATACACTTTTCAGCCAACCAAATAAATACTGTATTTGTTTTTCATACAACAAATACAGTATTTATTTGGTTGGCCGGAAAGTGTAGCACTGAGCGGCACGAACGAACATAGCTAATGTGAATCTGTAGAATAAGATAATTCTACTAAAATTTAGATGGCGCCAGTAATTTCTTTAATAAAAATAATATAGTTACACTTTTGCCCGGTCAAGTAAATATTGTATTTGTTCAACAAAGAACAAATACAGAATTTGTTTGGTTGGGTGGAAGTGGGAGTGTATGTATGTCTTCTATCCTTTATGGGTAGAACTTTTGTCCCTGTCTAATCTAACGGGAGAAATCGCCATTAACACAACATACTGTGTTTTATTCTCTAAGAGTTTATACGTTTAGATATTATTTTTTTCTCTATATTTTTATAAGATTTTTTAATTCTTTTAAAACAATACATTTTCTATCTATCGTGTTTAATTCTTAAGAGCTAACTAAATATTGTGACACCTAAAAATAAATAATAATAATAATAATAATAATAATAATAATAATAATAATAATAATAATAATGAAAATATACTATGTTTTAAATAATTATTTATTAATAGAGTTTTAAATCTCGCATAATTTTAATATATACAGGGTGATCAATAACTGTCATGCCAAAATTTAAAAGTTGATTCTACAACGAAAAATATCAAAAAAAGTTCCTATAAAGGTTGGTCCGCAAATGAGCCATAAGGGAGCTACAGCCCTTTAAAATTGTAATAAGAATAACCTTTTTAATTAATAACTCTGGTACCCTTTAATCTAGATCGACGAGCTTTTGAATGTATACTAGTATTAATAAGGGCAATAAGTTTATGATAATTTATTTTTTTGAATTTTTCCAGAGGCGTCCCTAGACGGAAAATGTATTAGGCTTAACACATTTTTGCCCCAAACTTTTTTATGTGTATTTTTTTTTGGATTTTTTGTAAAAAATATGTACCGTAGCTCTCTTAGGGCTCATTTCCGGACCAACCGTTATAGCAACTTTTTTTCATATATTTAGATGTAGAATTACCTCTTAAATTTTGACATGGCAGTTACTGATCACTTTGTATATACTGATTATAAATATAGGTTCCCCATTAATAAACTATATTTTATTTGCCAAAATTATTTTGTTTTAATTATTCTAATTTTAGACTATTAAATTATTAGCATTAGTAGTAATTTTGGTAGGCATACTAAAATAAATATATAAGTATCAGACACTCTTACTTACTAATTTTAGATTAAAAAAAATGGCTATTAGGTCAGTTAGCGTATAAATTTATGCTTATGTTGAATGATATAAAGCTGTTTAACATTATAATGTAACAATTACAGAAGTCAACATGAATTTTGTGCCTAGGATTTTTGCGTACGTAACAACGAACTAATAACCCTTCTTTCTAGAATACGCATACCGTTAAAATAAAGTATCGCCAACATCTCGGTTTGTTTGTAAACAAATGGTAGCTATATTCAGGCCTGAACAATAACAGTTACCAGTAACTGGTATTGTTGTCTCTGTTAGAATAAAGATGTGCGAGTAAGACAGACGAATGTTTATGTTGCCGACGTTTTTGTCAGTTTTAACGAATGAAATGCCTATTCTAGAGAGAAGTTATTAGTTCTTTGGTACGTAATTACTATAGGTTTAGTGATAATTATCTGGAAAACAATAATATTTCATGAAAAAGTTTGCTTTTGTAGCTAGAAAAACATTATTTCAAAATCTATGAGTTTAATCATTCATCTGTTAAAAAACAAAAAATACTATATTTGTATATTTATTAATTAACTTTAATTATTATATTAGTAAACAAAATTATAAAAAAAAGTTTAAAAATTAAGCCTTGTACTCTTTCTATTATGTTCATAATCACTTTCTCTGACTAAACCCCAATTCAAATATAGTCCCCCATATTACTTTCATTAATAATATTTTTTTTCTCTAAAATGCTTTAAGTCTCCATCCATTTGACTGCTGAAGTCATAAATACATATTTTAAGGATAATCCTCGATTTAAACAAAAAATGGTAAAATATGTCTTACCGATACGAAGCTATGAATTTTTGAATATTTATCGAAAATTCAAACCGCAAAATTTTGAAGGGTCGTATTTTCCAAAATTTTCAAAATTTGAAAAATCCTTTAAACTGCATTATGTAGGGGTATAATACTACAACATATCCAAAATTCAAAAAAATCTAAAAAAAAAGTCGCAACCAATGATCGATTTGAAATGGAATTACTCTATTATTATTAGCAATACTACAAAAGCAAACTTTAAAGAGGATGTGGGTATTTTTTCACTATTTTGAAGCATAAAAAATAAAAAAATCATAAAATAAACCCAGGACAAGAAAAAAAAAATTGTTGACTTGTGTTATTTATGACATGTTATATGTTTATTAAAATGACATTTATATTTCGATAAATTTTTATTCATTTTAATGAAAGACCGTGGCCAAAATTTTTGTCCGTGACTTAATTAAATAGTTTATTTCAAAAAACATAATAAGTGTACTTACAGAAACTTTGGGAAAGAAAGAAACAATAGTAGTTTAAAGAATGTACTTACGTCTGAAGTAAATATTTTTTTTCACGACCGGGACTAAAACTTTATTTAACTCCCTCTTTTGCGGGACTAAACCTACTATTTTACTCCCGCATCTGTTATCCACGAGAGTTATACATTTTCAACTTGATATTTGGATGGCAATAAATTTAAATACCCTTTATCCAATACATACAGATAATAAGACAATTACCAGCTTTATTTTAAATAGATAAACTCAATAATAACCCCCGCGCGGCTTTTACTTTATTGAGTGGATAATTATTTATTTTACCCACTGGACTGTCACTTGTCAAATTATTTTCTTGTAAATGTCATTAAAATTTTTAATAAAAATATGAATTCCTAAGCTATTTATTGGATAAAACCTTGTATGGCACTCATGGGTAAACCGATATTGCCCTCTCAAAAATTAACCTGCTTGGCTGACGCGTCGCAGGTTAATTTTCTCATGGGCAATATCTTACTTTACCCACTAGTACCATAAATAACTATTGCTGCCTGTTTCTCAATAACCACCATGGGGTCAGCTTCGGTAGGCATTATTTCATCAAATCCATATTTTTTATTACTTTTTCTTGAAATCTTTGTAAAATTTGTTCTAACAGCCACATTTAACACTTTAACTGCCACTCGATTTTTATGAAATTTTCAATTACACACTAGTCATTTTTTAATCCTGATGTTTTATGGCGAAATAAGTGGAACATGCTATAAAAATATCTAGTGAATTTTTGTCACACAATGCTTATTCGTTATTTATTCTGTTGCGTGACAAATTCATACACAAGGCTTGGAATTAAATTTTTAATATATGCCATGTGTTGAATTTTGTCACACACGGCACACACTGAAGGGCCGTTGTGCGCCGAAAACGCATCACACGGCAGTTAAAGTGTTAAAACAACCAAACCAAACCAAACCGTGGTGCACCGCGGTGCACCGGTCTTACGGAAAAGTGGTTTCGGTCAGATTTGGCTGAAATTTGGCTGAAATTCGTATATATTTTATTTCTGATTAAAAGTGTATGTTTTACCGGCAATGTAAAAAATCCGGCAATGTGTGAAATGGCTAGATATTCCGCAAACTGACCAATTCCACAGACGTTATGCAAATCACTACAACTTTGGGTGATCTGCGAATTTACTACGCTATTTTTTGCAATCTGCAAAATGCCTGCTGCAATAGTCAATCTGAAGCTTGAACATCTATAGGTCTCACATTGTCTAGGTAATTTGAATGCCTTTAAAATAAAGTGTTGTGCAATAGTCTTTGCCACTTTTCTAATCCCTGCAAAGATAAATAACAAGGGTTTGTTAATTAGTTAGTTAGATAAAAAGAAAAAGTCGAAGCGGGGCATATATGCGAGTACTGGAAATTCCCCCGAGTACTGCTTATAAACATCTTAGTAGGTATTATTAGTTTCTTAATAAAGGTATAAAATTGTGGATATGAAATAAGTTTTAATTCACAATTTTTTTTTTCAAAAAGTGCTCTAACGATTATTTTAATTTTGGTGTTTTTTTTTTAGGTTAGGTCTATAAAAAAAAATTAATAAAAAAAATTGGTGGAGCTTGTTTTTATATAAAAGTATTTAAGGCCTACCGTGTTCATTGACTACTTTATTGA
Source organism: Brachypterus glaber (assembly GCA_958510825.1). Taxonomy (NCBI): domain Eukaryota; kingdom Metazoa; phylum Arthropoda; class Insecta; order Coleoptera; family Kateretidae; genus Brachypterus; species Brachypterus glaber. Next base: position 8,480,588 of record OY294047.1, on the reverse strand, counting down.
CTACATAATTACAATAACTAATAAAGCAAAACATTATTTCATCTTAATAGAACAGAATAAAACGGTAATAATATTATTGGTAAATAAACCAATTATTACGATAGGGGTAAAGCATTTAAGAAAATATTTGATTGTGTATGACAATTTTAAATGATTTATGTGCGTGACTCAATTGATGGTACCATTATTATAGTCCAAACGAAAGGTCCGATTTAAAAAAATCCTTCTTGGTTCACGTTCAAAACCTCGTTGCTATATCTCAAAGGGTTCCTAAGTTATTAAATAAAAACCGATTTTTTTTAGCCACTTTCAAAGAGGCTTAATTCCCTTAAGACGCACTTTTAGACATATGTTTATAGGTACTTTTTTTGTCATATTTTCTGATGTAGGATCATCATTTCCGGACACCCTGTATATGAATATTTAATTTTTTGAGTTTCTTTTGAGTCTGTAGATTTAACTATGAATAAAACTATCTTTTTGATACCTTACTTTATTTTCTTAAAAGAAGATATTTGCATTTTTCTAAAACACGAAACAACTCTTCTATCCTAAAAAAAAATCCCTTAATATGCAGGAAACAATACATATAATGTATTGAGTTTTTGAAAACTTTTCTCTTCCTTAATTGAAAATTAAACCATTAAAAGTAAACCATTAAAATTACCATTAAAATCATAATTATATATTTACTTTTCCAGTAAGTCTTCTTTCTTTAAATGACTTATACGGTAATTAAGTTTTTAGTAAATACTAGTTACTTAGTTACATGTGCACATTGTGCAGATAGTTACTTTAGTATGCTAATATTTACCTAAATAAACCTATTACACTAGGCAACACGGTTTCTTGCCCTGATTGGAGTCATATGTTTTTTTAACTAATTTTGGGTCGCTGAAACCGAATATGACCTTAGAATATTTCTATTACCTATTTTCTGAGAAAAATGAGATAAAAATGTTAAAAAAATCATTATTTTATCCGTCTTTTGTTCTAAAATCATGGGAGATAAAAATATTCCAAGGACAAATTTAGATTAGGCGACTCAATATTAGTTAAAAAATACCCAACTTAAAACATGGAAACTTTAAATTCATAGGTAGAATAAATAGGGATATTATGAAAAAAAATATTAAAAAAAAAAATGGATAATGTGACAAAACTAAGTAGGGGTGGAGGGTAAGAAGAAGGGTGCATAAGGGGACAAGCTTATCGCCAGGTACTCTTGCTAAAAATTGTGAAAAATCATTACTAGGGGGTCAAAAATTAACTAACAAAATGTTACGTAATATGGTTCTTATGTAATAAAGTAACATTTTTATGATGTAGAACCATTAAAAAAACAAAAACAAAAAAATACACAATATTTTGTTTTATAAATTATTTTTAAATTGGCATAATTGACTGTACTAAAATTTAAAAAATAAGACGGGCTGGATTTTTTTTAAGGTCAAATTTGGATTGATAAGAAAAATATATTTTTTGGACTCGGGAAAAAAGTTTACACTGTGTACTTTAATTTTGTTTCTTTTTCATTTATTTACTTTTTTCGAACAAACTAAGCAAAATAAAAAAAATATTCGAATAAATATTTTTGTAGAGAATTTTATAATCTACAATTAAGTCCTATAAAATTTTTATACAGATTTGATAGTTTAAGTAAATTAAGTAAACTCTGCACTTTAATTTTAAGCTTTTTATTTTTTTTCCGTACTTACTCTGGCAGTAGGTACTTGGCATATATATTTTTGAGTTCCTCGTATTTTTTTTAATATACCCTAACATTTTTAAAATCCAACCCTTTTTTTAAGATTTTGAAAAAAAAACGTCTAATATCTCAAAAATTTTAGGTGCTGAAATTTTTCTAAGGTCAGATTCGGTTTCTACTCCCTCGAATTAGTAAGAAAAATTTACTTTCCAATGGGGGCAAAAAAAGAGTTGAGATTTGTTGCCTAGTGTTATTAGGAAATATATTTAATTCTTTATTGCACACAGACAGGGGCGGATCCAGGGCAGTGAGTGAAATTTCCCCCGTCCCTTGAGTCAAGCAAAACTAAAATGTTATCCATTTTTTCTTTGTGTAGAACAAATTTTCTGGAAGATAGGTAAAATCGAACAGAAGTTGCCACCCGAAGAAAAATCTTGTATCCACCCCTGCATACAGAGGAATAAGTACTAAAAACCAGTATATAATATTAAAATTAGAGTGGGTAAAAATACAAAAAGTTTTCAGGTTAAGATCTAGTATCAAAAAAAAGTTGTAACACAAAAAAGGCTTTCCCGAAATTTTGAAATTTTTCAAAATGGGGAAACAAAACAAGTTTAAAAAAAATTGACCAAAGTTCATTGGATAAGTTAGGAGCACAACGAACACAAATCTATTTTTTTTTTGCTTAAAATGTAAAACTTTTGATCACGATAACTTTAGAACGGTTTAAGATTAAGACCTAAAATTTTAAACATAGGTTTTCAAACTCAAAATTTTATTAGGATTTTTTTTTGAAAAAAAAAAAAATGATGTGAGCAAGGGGCAAAAGGGGCAAAATTTATTTTTTTGCATTTCGTTTTTCTCAAAAAGAAAATTATACTAAAAATATTGTTCAATTGTTTTTGATTTTTTTACTATTTACTGTGAATAGTATATAATGGGATGCGTAGTATTACATATTTTCACGGCTTATTTTTTGTGGATAGGGATTTAAAAAAAATAAAAAGAATGGAATGCAGAAATTGGCTTAAAAATTTGAAAGTATGATTCTGCTTCAAACAATATAAAAATATTAATTATATCTCAATGAAGTTTTTTATTTTGATATTGGCCCTACAAGGTACCTAACTCCATTAGGGAACTTTTAGCGACCTTGTACACATGTAACTTTTATTTTTTGATATCGAATCACCTTAGAAAATTGTTGACCTTATTTTTGAATTTTTCTGTATAATTATATATCCCAATGTGCGAACAAATATTTTCCAATTAAACTGACAAAAACAAAATATAGACTCTATATAATGGAGCATAATCAATTCTTTTAAAACTGCGAATTTCGGCAAGGACAATTCAGTTTTAGATACGTTACTTCCCTCAAGAAATTTACATAACATTTTCTGTTACTAAACATGACATGCAAAGTATACTATCTATATGCACAATATCATTTGTGTGACATGTTATTTATCTATATTAGAGAATGCCAGCTTTTATGCAGGATATATAAAGAAAGGAATATTATTCTTTCATTATTTAGTACTCTAAACCACATACGATTAAGTTTATATCAAAATTTGCACATATACATACAGAGAAAAAAGTTTTAACAAGTACTTCTGATAATTGTTGCAAGTGAGATACTTGTTGCAAGTATAAATAGTAGTTTTCGTAACGAGTAATCGACTTTAGTCCTTAGTGCACGAGAATGAAGTTTTTTTGACGACGCGAAGCGAAGTCAAAAATCATTCTAGTGCACTAAAGACTTGTCGCAAACGAGTTGCGAACAACATTTTTCGTTCGATCTACAGTCTAGACTCTTTAAAAAATATCTATTTTAAAGAATTACTTGTGTTTAATTTTGGCATTTGAAAATTTTATAAACGTCAAATGACTTTTCTCAAAATGAATGCTATGTGTAATCCTTATGATAAATGAGTGTGCATACTTGTCATTTCATTCAAATATGCACTATGTACTCGTGCGATAGAAAAATATCCTAACGAGGATATATAGTGAACATGCATTTTTCTTTATTTCGTGTACACTAGGTCGTACGAAAAATACTTGATATAAACATAATTAGCTAATTTAAAACCATTTAAATTAAAGAAGTACTCGTTTCCAACAAATTGTCTTTAGTACTATTTTTCATTATTTTTAGTATTTTAAATACTCCCTATAAATATCTACTTGCTATCTTTCATTCAAGTTTCTTTAAAATCCAATACAAGTACCTAGTTGTTTTCATTACACAGCCACACAAAATAAAAAAGGTCAGGAGTTCCTATGCATTTTGACGCTGAAACCGAATCTGATATGTAAAAAAATCATGGACCTTCAAAATCTTGAGATATAGCGCACAATGGATTTTTTGTATGCATTCGAGCCGAAAAAAAATCCTCGAATAAAAAAAAATATATCATAAGCTATATCTCAAGACCTAAAGGGTCCACGATTTTTTTAAATATTAGATTCGGTTTTAGCGTCAAAAAATGCATATGAATACCATAGTCTTCATTAGAACTATGGACTTTTTTTTATTTTGTGGAGCTGTGTTATTTATCTGTGTGACTGTATTGTTATTTTCTTATTGTTCAATTAGAGCTTTGTGGTTTATTTTTATTTAGCATAAATTTTATACAGAATCTTATCTATAAAACCAGTTTGCATGCTATGGCATAATTTTATCTCTTTATGTCATTTGAAAATAGAAAAGAAGTGTAGGTAATAAAAACAAAGGGCTACCATTATTATTACTAATAATAATTTATTAATAATATTATTAATTATATAATAGATAAAATAATATCCAAATCTATGATGCTTCATTATTTAATCATTAATTTAAAGGGTACCTAAATTTGATGATTCAATTAAATTTCCTAAAAAAAAGGTTTAAATCATGAACTTAAACTAATTAAAATAAATAAATATTATGAATTTTATAATTTAGTTCTAATATTCCTATATAATTTTACTCCATTTTTAACAGTGTATGCAAAAATGGTACACTATCCACAGTTTTTTCTATGTATAGGTAAAACTGGTATGAAGGTGTTTTGATCCCTTAAAAATAAATATGAACACATAAAATATATGTAAAGATAGTAAAGATAGAATCTCAGAATAATTTTGTATTTTTTCTTGTTTCAGAAGATGAATTAACCCAGCAGAAATGGAATCATTCAAAATGAAAATAAAAAAATCAAACTCAATAAATTTATCAAAAACAGTGCTTCTACTACTAGTGATAATATTTTTTTGTTGCCTAATAGCAACTGGACTTCTAGTGTACAATTTTACATCATGCACAACATATCTTCCAACTCCAGCTCCAAAAACAGTTCTCATGTGTGAAAATAAACTTCCGGTTTATGTTACACCGACGGAAAATGTTAAAGTTAGTTCTAGTGCTAGTTCTAGTTCGACGGAAAGTGTGCAAGTATCGTCCACCAAAGCGACAAGTGTAAAACCAGAGACTGATGTAGATTTAGATTTAAGAATCCCTAGAGCTTTTAAGCCTGTTTCATATAAACTGGATCTGATCCCGTTCTTAGAAGGTAATTTTACATTCCAAGGAGAAGTAAGAATCTTATTCAACGTCACAGAAACCTCGCAGAATATTACTTTACATGCAGATGAAATAAAGATTAAAGAAGTTAAAGTTTTTGATTTGATGAATTCCAGTATTCCTGTAAAAAATGTAAGGAAAAATAAAGCAAAGGAGTTTTTGATAATTGATGTTGGGCAGAGTTTAATGGGTGGTAAGCAGTATTTTGTGGTAATCAATTTTGAAGGAGTCCTAAATGATTTGATGGAAGGATTTTATAGAAGTTCATATATTGAGAATAATCAAACAAGGTAAGATATTTTAAGGTAAATATTATAAATAATAATTTAAATTTAAAAAATGTATAAAATTCTTAAAAGCATCTATTTTTATTTAATAAAGATTTTGCGTGGCCCCCATGGCCCTCCCCTAAATCCGCCCATGACTTAATAACTAAAGCTGTGGAAACACCTGAATACGTAGCAGTTTTTAATGCACACCCCCCAAATACAAACATTGCAATATAATGTTGTCGTATACTCTCAAACTAATTTGTTTATCATAAACTGAGAAGTTATGTCTCTGGATACCTAAAATCACTTAGTTTTATACAGTATTTTATATTTGTAATTTGTTTTATTTACATGATTTTTTAATATGAAAAAAAAGGAGAACTGATAAAGCTTTCACTACAAACAGTTGTGTATACAAATTACGGTTTTTGCATTTTTATTCTAGCACATGTCAACGTTTTTACGATTGTGTAAATGGACCTTGTCAATTCACTTACGACGCTTGCGCATCTTGCATTGAGATAGTAACTTAAAGATTGTTTACAAGCGGAAGGTTTAACAAATATACATTTATTGGAAATACTATAGATTTAGACCTTAGGTAACCTTAACCTGATATCAAGATTTTATTTTAAATTAAAATGTTTAAATATTTAAATATGAATGGCCATCTATTTTTGTTCTATAAATACACAATTTTATAAATCAAAGAAAATTTATAAATAAAATATTTTAAACAAAATTCTGCCACTCATTTCCCTAATTATGTTAGATTAATTAAATTTTTGCTTTTAAACTTGAAATATAATTTTTTTTATATTAAAATTAAATAAAAAGGACATAAATAAATTTTCGTATCTAAAATTAAACATTCAATTTATATTTATAAATCACATCAAACAGTTCAATAGAAATAAATAATTAATAAATTCTTAAATAAATTTTATTGCGATACGTTAATTTTCTTATATCTTTTATATGGGTAAATATTTTAAAAAGTTTTGAAGATTCTCGTCAAAATTGGTATACCAGGTGTCCCACCAGGTTCTTGACAAGCTATATCTCCGTTATTTAAAAAGATAGAAATTTTTGCATTAAATGGGAACCAAAGAAGATTTTATTGACATATCCAAAACTACCACTTGCTTACCCACCCCCTTGAAACCACCCCCAACTTCTGTTTTTTAAATAGCACCCCCCATTTTTATCAAAGAATATGAAAGTACATTTAATTACAAATTTAACCATTTATTGTAAATAGTATCCTATACTTCCTCCAAATAACAATTATTATTTATTAATAATAATGTCCCACCAGGCTTTAGACGGGCTATACGTTATTTAAAAACAAAGAAATATTTGCAAAAAATAGCATTAAATGAGAGCCAACGAAGAATTTACTGATATATGTAAAACTACCCCATACTTACGCACCCTCTTGGAACTACCCCAACTTTTGTTTTTAAGTAGCACCCCCTATTTTAACTTAAGAATATGACAGCACATTTCATTCTAAATTTAACCATGTTTTATATGTAATATCTTATTTTTTTATGGGCTCCTCAGTCAACCCCATTAGATCACAAGCTATATTTTTCAACAAAAAAAAAAAATCCAAAAACTCACGTTAAATTGTACCCAAAAGAGTATTGATTAATGTTTTCAAAACCAACCCTTAGTTTAGTTTATTCGTTTATAGTCGTTCGGGGACCTCTGTACAGAGGTAGTTTATACCTTATTAGACTGATTATTAACAAAAAATTTAAATTAATACAAATATAATAATGGAAGACTTCATGAAATTTATGACAGGAATCTTAACATCTTCTAATTTTAACATTTATCCTTTTTTTCAGTTAAAGTTCTTTCTTTCCAGAGAAGATAAACCATCTGTTCAACATATAAAATATCATCCATATATTAAATCTATCTAAAACCATTGAAAAAACTACTATTAAAAATTTTAAAAATTCTTGACGTTTACTTTTATAAACTAGTGTCATCATTAATAACTCACTCTCCTGGAACCACCTGCAACTTTGTGTTAAATACCACACTATTATCAATAAATAATAATTGTTATTTGGAGCCCCCTTAAAGCGTAAAATACAATTTTAAATATTGTTGAATTCAGAATGAAATGTACTTTTATATTCGTTGATAAAACAGAATTTGGGGGTAATTTCAAGATGGTGGCTAAGCAAGGGGCTGTTTTGGATATGTCAATAAAATTTTCTTTGGGAGCCAAACTTAATCCTATTTTTTGAAAAAAACATCTATCTTTTGAGATAACGGAGAGCTTGTCAAGAACCTGGTGTGACACCCGGTATAGGGGTTTTTGTGGTGAAACTGAATCTGATAATAAACATTTTCGTAGTTTACGTGAAAACTAGTAAATTGGGGTTTTTGAGGTCGCCTAACCTGAATCTTCAACTAATTGTTTCCTAAATCCACCCTCTGAGAGTCGGGGAGCAGTTTTTGTTAAAATTGCTATATTAGGGTTTTGAGGTTGCTGAAAGTGAATCTGATAATAAAAAATCCATTTCATACGGGGAGGTAAAAAATGGGGAAGCCCTTTTACTGGGTAGTGTATTTTTACTGTTTAAAAAATGTGTTATGGAAAGTTTTCCACCCTCTGAGAGTCGGGGAGCAGTTTTTGTTAAAATTGCTATATTAGGGTTTTGAGGTTGCTGAAAGTGAATCTGATAATAAAAAATCCATTTCATACGGGGAGGTAAAAAATGGGGAAGCCCTTTTACTGGGTAGTGTATTTTTACTGTTTAAAAAATGTGTTATGGAAAGTTTTCCCTTGAGTAAAAACGTATTTTTAAACATGCGCCTAAAACTTTAGTTTTAAAAATGAAAATTTGCCGTTAAAATGCATTCCCAGTCCGGCACTAAAGTAACCCTTTTGGTTCTGAACATTTCATTTGAATTCAATTTAAAAATGTTCCTGTTCTAGATGGATAGCTGCAACACAATTTCAACCAACTGATGCTCGCCTGGCATTTCCCTGCTTCGACGAACCCGCTTTGAAGGCCAAATTTCAAATAAATCTGGCTAGATTGAAGAATATGACCTCCGTTTCGAACATGAGGAAAATAAATAGTTCTCCAGTGTAAGTATTAAAAACTTAAAAAAATCCTAGTATTAGTTCATTTATAGTTATTTGCGCTCCTAGTAGAGGTAAGTGAATTTTTCTGTGTTAGGTCGTATTTTGTGGACCGAAGCGAAGCTGAGGTCCTTAAACCCGACCGAAGACAGAAAATAAAACTTACCAACAAGTAGCGCATTACATTTTTCTCACTACCAAGGAGTTAAAATCGTATTTTCTTAATAATTTTTTTTGTCGTATATTGCTTTCCAATTTTAAACATTTCAAAATTTTGGGAAAGCCTTGTATTCGTGCAAAAATTTTCATTTTTTTTTGTATTTTTGGCTTTTATGAAGTTTTATGTAGGTAAAAATTAATTACGAGCAAAAAACAATTTTTCGCTCGGTCGCTCGGTCAGTCATTCGGTCGGCGGTCTGTCGGTCGGTCGGTCGGTTTGTGTGTCCGGGAAATCCTGTAAGCTGGAGACTTGCATACAGGTCTGCTACCGAAAAATTACAATATTTTTTGACAAAAATTTGCAAACTGGTATTGAAACTAAATCGGATAATAAAATTTTTCTGACTTTACCCACTGAGTCAAAATTTGCATTTAGGGTTTTTTTTAAGACCGACCGCCGGGGTGGGGATGATTATTTTTAAATCTTCACAATATTTTTGTGAAAATTGGTATACAGAAGTTTTTGAGGCCGCTGAGAATATAAAAATATTACTCCACCCCTGGGGGCGGGGGGCCATAATTTATTTATTTATTTATTTTCTTTAATAAAATATTACATATCTTAAATATATTATAAATTAATTTTCACACTAGGCTTAGCCTGTATTGTGAAATAAACATATTAACTTTATTTTTATAATAATCAAAATCATGAACATATATATAAAAAAAAAAATCAGATAAAGTATATTATAATAAAGAGAGAGAAATAGTAACAGAGAGAGAGAGAGAGAGAGAGAGAGAGATAGAGAGAGATATAAAGAAAGAGAGAGAGAGAGAGAGAGAGAGAGAGAGAGAGAGAGAGAGAGAGAGATAAGATAAGATAAGATTAAAAATATGTACAAAGTTAATAAACCGAACATTATTAAAACAATCTTTTAATATTATTACTGTTTTCTTTTACATATATTCTTAATTCCCGCTTTAACCTAATTTGATTAGTATTATTCTTAATACGAACAGGAAGTGGATTGTAGAGTTTTGGTCCCAAATAAAAAATAAATCTCTGTAAAAATGACTTTTTATACAGCGGTACGTTTATGTGTTCATTACTTGCTGAACGTGTTGTAATGTTTCCTGTTTGCCTGTTACTTATATTATTACAAGTCCAAGTTATAGCTTTATAGGCATAAAGTTCCCTTATATCAAATAGTCCTGTTTCTTGATATAAACGTTCAGTGGAGTGCCTGCGATCTTTTTGTAAAAGTATTTTGAGTATTGTATTCTGTGCAACCTGAAGAGCTTCCAGAGTATTGTGGTACAAACCACCCCATACAGTAATACAATATTGTAGAATTGACTGAGCAAAGGCGTAATATACGGTGATACAATTTTTTTCGCTTAAGAAGCATCTTAATTCCAGGAAGACATATATCAACTTTCTGAGCCTTTTAACTAAAGCCTCTGTGTGTTCTTTCCATTTCAAGTGTTGATCAATTATAACACCCAGGTATTTTATAAAAGAGCTTCTTTCAATGTAAGTACTGCGATCAGGCAAGTATATTTTATCTGTTACTGGTTGATCAACACCTGTAATGGAAAATGTTATAAATTTAGTTTTTGAAGTATTCAGGCTCAGAGAGTTGATGCTTAGCCAATCGATAATTTCCTTTAAAACTTTAGAAGCTTGTTCATATACACTGCTCCAAGACTCACCCGCAAGAATAACGGCTGTGTCATCAGCATATGATAGAATTTTGCAGTTTTTAATAGTACTAAGCAAATTATTTATGTAAATTAGAAATAACAATGGTCCTAAAACGGTTCCTTGTGGAATGCCTGTACTAACTTGTTCTGGGTTGCTTAAAACATCATTTACTTTGACACGCTGTATTCTATTGGTAAGGTAGTCCCGGAGCAGTACGTATGCCGTTCCTTTTATACCAATAAGGTTAAGTTTTTTTAGTAAAATTTTGTGATCAACCGTATCGAACGCCTTTGCTAAATCTAAGAAGATTGCGAGGCATTTTTTATTGTTTTGTATACTTGTCACTACAGAATTAGTAAATTTAATAACAGCGTCTTCAGTGCTAATGTTTTCTCTAAAACCGAATTGATTAGCGTTTAGGATATTATTTTCTTTTAAATATCCATTTAGTCTCTTTTTTAAAGAATATTCAAATATTTTTCCAAAATTATTTATCACTGAAATGGGCCTATAATTTGTGGGGTTTGTTTTCTCACCTGATTTGTATATGGGCGTTATCACTGATTCCTTCCACTGAGAAGGTATTTTGCCCGTCAAAAATGATAAATTAATTATATGTTCCAAAGGTTGCACAAAATACAAATGAAAGGTTTTAATTAGGGAAGCAGGGATCCCATCCGGACCTGGAGCGGATTGATTTTTTAATTTAGAAATGAATAAAATAATTTCGTTTTGATTTACAGGGTCTAATAGGAAAGTAGCGTTTACTTTGTCGTCAGCCGGTGTCGAAGTTCCATCCCTGTGTATTTTTTCAGCCATTTTTCTACCAATATTGACAAAAAATTTATTTATAAAATTTGCTTTTTCTTTTTTGTCATTTATGTTTTTACCTTTTTCATCAATTAAATTACTAAAATTGCAACTTTTTTTTGTTTTTTTATTGCATGCCTCGTTAATTGTGTTCCAAATTTTTTTCGTATTATTTTTTGCTTGATCTATTTTATTTTTAAAATAATTATCTTTTGTTGTTCTTATTAATGATCTTAATAGATTTCTAAATTGGGTATAAGAAAACTTATTTTCGTTGGAGGGATTACGAATAACTTTTTTTTTTAAATTATCTCTTTTTTGTATTGATACAAGAATTCCATTTGTTATCCATGGTTTGAGTTTACGAAGCTTGCTGCTTATTTTTATTGTTTTTGTAGAATGTTCTATATAACTCTTAACTTTATTTATAAAAAGGGTGTAGGACGCTTCGACACTGTCTGACGACAAAACATCGGCCCAGCTTTCTTTTTTAAGACGATCTTCTAATAATGTGTGGTCTAATTTACTTTTTGTGTAATTCTTATTTTGATTTGTGTCATTTTTACATTGATTTAATTTTATTGATAGAAATGGAGTGTAGTGATCAGTTAAATCCGTATGAAAGACATAACCTTCAATTTTTAATTTATTTTTAATTGACAAATTATTTATTTTTACAAAAAAATGGTCAATAATTGAGACGCTTTCCTTTACCCTAGTTGGTTTATTTATATAGGATAAGAAGCCCGCTTGCGAAAATGTATATATATAGTCACTTACATGGCTATCAAGTTGATCTAAGAGATTAAAATTAATATCGCCTAAGAAAATTTCCATGTTTTCAAGAATTGAATTTTGTAAGTAATTATTAAGATCAGTAACAAATAATTTTTTATCTGAACCGTAAGAACGATAAGTTGCTGTCAGTCCTATTTTTAAATTTAAACTATTAGAATTAATTAAAACCCTTAAAAAATTTGTTTCTGTTTGCGGAACAATATGAATATCAGCATTTAGACTATCCCTCGTATAAATTACAAAACCATCATTCCGGTTAAAGCGCGAATTGTTGTAATATAATGTAAAATTAGGTATCGTAAAAGAATCAATATTATCCACACATCGCGTCTCTGAAAGAGCAATAATGTCTAAATTATCTATATTAAACAATTGAAGATATACTAAAAGCTCATTAAAATTTTTCCTAAGACCTCTTATATTAAAATGTATTATATTTAAAACTCTCTTACCACCAATTTCATTTAACCCTTCCTCAATATTTTCATATTCTAATGTATTAATTTGTTCAAGGTCATCTATCTCCTCCATTATATCCATTCTCTCTGTTACACTTAAAACTTACAAACTAACTAGATAACTAAAAAGTCTTGAAAAAAAATAAAGCTCATAAATTTAAATTTATAAGGATACTACATAGTACAATCGCTCAACTAGTTTCCTACTATTCTAGTAATTCTAAGGTATATTTTATTATATCATCTAAACCTTTTAACATAACATTCTTCTTATTAATTTCCACATAAATATTCCCGTTGTATGGCCATATTCTACGCCCTTTCAACTTTGTTTGTGCTTCTTGAAGTAGAACTCGTTTCCTTTGTGTAAGATCTTCGGTAAAAAATACTTTTTCGCCTTTAAATTTTTTTGCGTTTGACATTATGGTTTTTTTATTTTCGTAATTTTTTACTTTTATAATTACTGGCCTTATTTTGTTGTTAGAAAATCTCCCTATCCTATACAAATGTTCTATGTCATGTGGGCCAATAGGGATATTTTTTTGATTGAAAATATTTGATAATTTATTTGGGAGATTCTCATTTTCTTCTTCTTTAATTCCGTAGACACATAAATTATTTATTTTGTTATTTTGTTGAAGGGATTCCATTTGCAACGTCAGCGTGTTTATTGTTTTTTCATAGTCTGAGATTTTTTTCTTCATGTCGGTAAAAGTTGACTGAATTTTTTCATCGATCAGTTTATCGATGTTTTCAGATAGAAGGTTTATAAATTCGTTACCTTGAAAATATTCCAACACTGCTTCACTAATGGTTTTCTTAAATTTTTCTTTTTCAGCTTGATTTCTTGTAGCCATTTTAACTATCACTAATAATACACAACTAAACGTTTTGATTTTTGCGAAAAATTATTTATATTTTTACTTTAAAACCTTAAAAATTTAGACTTTTAGAAGAGCGAAATTAAACGTGTGTTAAGTACTCTGCGCCATCTGCATGCTTAAACTTAAATATTTAAAATATTTCCGTAAAAATTGGTATATAGGGGTTTTTGTGGTGGCTGAAAATGAGTCTGATAATAAAAAATCTAACACCATCCCATGAGGTAGGGGGAAAATAATTTTTAAATTGTTAATACAATATTGGTATATAGGGGTTTTCGAGGTCGTTAGAACTGAATCTTGAAATGAAAATTAACAAAAACAATAATTTTTAAACATTTACAATGCTTTTGTGAAAATTAGAATATAATAGGGTTTTCGAGGTGTCTGATTCTAATAATAAAAAATTAATTTTACACCCAATTATAAATTGGGGGTTTTTATTTAAGGTTTTTAAAGTTGAGGTGATTTGGGGTGAAGGGTCTTATATCTCAGAATCTTTTTAATTTCATAATTAAGTTTTCCCCTCAATAAGCCAAACTGACCTCCTTTTTAAATGGTTGATATTATGTACTTACGGTTTTCGAGATATTGACTTTGTTTCGTTTTCGTTGGGACACACGCTATAAATATTTTTACTTCGCATTATCACTCACCATGTTTTTCGGCCATCCATATTTTTTTTTTGTTTTATTTGTTTTCTTAATAGATTAGATGTTCCTAACTATGTGTGGGATCATTACGAAGAAACAGTACCGATGCCAACGTATTTGTTAGCCTTTATGGTATCAGATTTCCATCAAATAAAAAACGGATCCTTTTCAATATGGGCAAGACGCAGCGCTCTTTCACAAGCGAACTATAGTCTTCAGATCGGACCTGCCATTCTCGAATATTACGAACAATTTTTTGGTATCAAGTATCCACTTCCTAAATTGGATATGGCAGCTATACCGGACTTCCCTGCAGGTGCTATGGAAAACTGGGGGCTGATCACTTATAAGTAAGTATTTTATAGTCCTTAAAGGTACACTAATAAAAAATTCTTTTAAATAATTAATAACACGGAACTAAAAACATAAATGCATTTAAAGAAATCGCTAGTCATAGAGTCCATCTCACTCGTGCTTGTGTTCAAAATGCAAAGCTCCTCCCAATTAGGGGTGGTGTCACACAAGTGAGAAAGCAATATTAATATAGAATAGAAAAAGAGAAAAAGTCGCTTGTAAAACGAGTTTACACTACGATATTCCAGTGGCTTGAAATTTGGAACAAAGATTTTCTAAGTAGTAAACCAATTTTTTTCCAAATTTCAAGTCTCTATGTCAAAGATTTCTTGAAATATCGTAGTGTAAAGCTGTTTTGCAAGCGACTTGCATCTTTTTCTCTACTATATATTACATTATTATTATTTTTTTGCTATGCTTGTTTTTATAACAGTTTTTTTTATAACGCATACCCACGGAAAAAAATTACTATTAAGGAGACTACATTTTTCTTACATATTTTTGGGCGCTTAAAACGAATTTGACAATCAAAAAGCTCCTTGACCACTTCCTTTTTCTTGAAAAGTCGTTTTGATCCGATTTGGCTCAATTTTGGATATTTTAGATCTCGACTTTCTGGTTAAAAGTGTCTTGGGGTAAAACTCCCAAAATTATGCAGTTTACGTAATAGAGAACTTTAAAGAACTTGAGCTAGCTATACTTTTTCGCATTTTTTTTGACAAAGTTATACACAAAAATACGTGAGAAAATATAGTCTGGTTAAGGGTAATTGACTTTATATTTTTCGTAGGCCTGTGTAATTTGTAATACCCGTTCAAATAGTTAGAGGAAGGTAGCCTATATCGTACCGGTCCTCAAATCGTACTATTTTAATTTCTATAACTTCAAAAAGATTTTTTAGACAACTTATGACTTTCAATAATAGTCAAGGTATGAATAAGGTCGGTTAAAAAATATTGATTAAACTGATGTATGTTTTTCTAAGGATATTTCTCTTTAGTGAGTAAAGTTACCAAATTGTTTTAAGTGTAATTACATTAATTAATATCAGTCGAATTAGCATATAGACAAAACATATACATATTTTTTAGTTATATTTTTTATTTTTATGCAAAATAGGGAAGTTTCATAAATCGTACCGGTATTAATATTTGTAAATCGTCCAGGGTTCGATTCCCGTAGGATAGGATTAAAGTTGTGTTTTTCTTCTTTTTTAATTTTGATAACATTGTGTTAAAAAATCATAGAAACTCGTAATTTAAATAATTTATTCTAGTTATTGACAATTAAAAATAAATAAAAAATTACTACCCTTGAAGTCCGTTAAATTCATCGGTAATTAAATAAATTCTAATGAGCAAATGGGAAAGCCTTTTTATATTGGCATTATTCTTTTAATTTAAAACAACAATAAATAATTATGGTAAGTTTATTAAGAAGGTACGATTTGGGCAACCAGATTTCCAAATCGTACCGTTTGCAGACCTTAACAAAACATGTAAAAATTGATTATAAATGTTATGAAGTTTATTAAAAAAAATTGATTATAAATGTTATGAAGTTTATTAAAAAAAAATTATCTTCAAAAATAATTATACTTAAAATAAAGAGCGAAGTCTAAAATGTAACCAATTACAAAAAAATACAAAAAAACGTCTTAGGTGGTACGATTAAAGCGACCTAACCCTATATAAAATATCGTTTTATTTATTTATTTAAGGGAGGCTTTATTGCTGTATGAAGAAGGAGTATCCAGTATATTTAGCTTACAAAGGATAGCTCATGTGGTGGCTCATGAATTAGCTCATCAGTGGTTTGGAAATTTAGTAACTCCCAGTTGGTGGTCTGATCTTTGGTTAAACGAAGGATTTGCAACGTATGTGGAATATTTAGGATGCAATGCTGTAAGTAGAAATACACAAACGGACATTTAGTTTAACCTTCTGCCACAGACACCCTGTTTATGGAACGTTACTACCAGGGGCGGATATAGGGGGATATAAATCAGGGGCGGATTTATTTCACTTTAAGGGGGGGGGGCATCCGTAAGGAAAAAAATTGCGCTTTCGCCAAAAATATAATTTTGAAGGTATTTCTTTGCTAATATATCTCTCTGGGGGGGGGGCATTACCCCCAAGCCCCTCCTAAATCCGCCCTTGATATAAATCCAAACCTAGTCAGTAGACTATTTCTGTGAATTAACTCTTAGTTTGCGTTGGAAAGTCATTTAAACATGTTCTTTGTTCAGAATCAGCGCGATCAATAAACAATGAATGTTCTGACATATAAACATATGTTTTTATATTATACCCAAAAAAAAAATAATATAAAATTGTTTTTAGGTAAGCCCAGAATTCAAAGATCCTGATATATTTCTAGTAAGCGAATTACACAGTTCGTTATCCCTGGATGCTTTAAACACTTCACACCAAATTTCAATAAAAGTTAATAATCCTCTCGAAGTCAACGATATTTTCGACGGAATTTCTTATTCCAAAGGAGCTTCTATTATTAGGATGATGGAACAATTTATTTCTCCAGAAGTGTTTCATAGTGCACTAAATAAATACTTGACAAGCAGGTAAATAACCAAAAAAAGCCCAGTTAATATTTCTAGTTATAAGTATAACTATAGAATAACATAACTCTTAACTTTTGAAGTTGAGATATCTACTTTAAATTTGGAGAACTTAAGACAATCCAAGCTATCTTTTCGCATATATTTGATATTTTTTTTAATGGAAAGGAAGCCGTGTGATAAAGAATTTTAAAGGTTATAAAATTCTCTATTTAACCGTATACTTTTTTATTTCTTAAACATTTTTTCACGGGTTTAAAATATGGTTGAAAATTTGTATTTTAATACAATTTTTGAAAAATTAATTATTTTATATTGCAAAAACGTAAATTATACTTTTAAACTAATTTTAATTAATATAAATAAAAATTTACAAAAAAAACTTAAAATTTTAACAAAAAAAATTGAAAAATTAAACTTAAAAAAAAATAAAAATAAAAAAGTATATAGTTAATAGAAAATTGTATAAGCCTTAAAATGATGTATCACACGACCCCCCTTTCCATTTAAAAAAATGCCTTGCCCCCTTGCCCACATTTTAAGGGCTAAAAATATCAAACATATGTGAAAAGATAGTTTGGTTTGTCTTATTTAAGTGTTCCAAATTTTAAGTCGATATCTCATTTCGTTTAACTTTTGGACCGCACGGTATTAACTTTATATTGATAGATGCATTTTTTTTGTTGAAATATTTGTCATGTTTAAAATAAGTTAGCTATAGTTATGGGAGATTAGCTCAGCGGTCTAAGGCATCGATATAGCATTGACACTGAGCTAATGATCGTGAGTTTAAACCTCGCTGGCGCCGATTGCCTTTTTCAGTTAATTAATAATTGAAATTTGGCGAAGGCGTACTCCCTAGATATATTGGTTCGAAAGTCAATTAAAGCCGGTGGTTCCCTCTACTACTAGCCCACACAAGTCCTGGACTTAGGGGATGCTTAATTAAGTAGAATAGTACGAGGTTAAAAATAAATATAAACATAAACATTATACCGGGTGTTTTATTTATGATAACTATACTGCCGTCCTAAGCCAATAAGACGCAACTCAAAATTTAAATATTCTGAGCTATTGAACATTTTCTAAATTTGAAATCAGCACCGATATTTTTGGATATATATCAGAGTCTTTATGCTAAAAGTTAAGTAAATATTATTTCTGTATAAAATTTTATCCATTTACATCAATATATTATAATATAAATGAGATACGTCTAATTAGCTAAGTAATTTCCGAGAAAATTGCAATTCCTTAGCAAATAAGACGTAACTCAAGTTATTAAAATAGAAAAAAAAAATGACATTCTTAATGTCCTGATATACGTCTTATTCGCTTAGGAGTAGCAGTTTTCTCGACAATTACTTAGCTAAATACACGCATATTGTATAAATTTAATATTATATTATATAAAAATTATAATTAATTTCGATTTAATTATAATACAGAGTCTTATAGTTGGTTTAAATTTACGTAAATAAATTCTACTCATTTAAATTGATCATTACTCCACCCAAATTTTTGATAATATTTTCCTTTTTCTTGATTGAAATTCCAAGTACTTTTTCTTGTTTTTATGGTGGTGGCAAAATAAGATTTTTCTTTTAGCTGTAAGAAAGTTTGCTGTAAATGATGAACCATCAAAATCTTTTTGGTAGGCGATTTCATATGATCCTCTATGTACCTTTACCTGGACCATTTCGAGAAGGTATGGCAAAAGGATCTAGACTGTTTAAATTATACTGGGAGGAATAATCCTCCCAAATATAAAAATTATCCAATTCCCTCGGAAATACTTCAGTTTGAGAAGAAGTTAATTTAACAGCCTTTATAAAATCAGTGAAGTCATACAATTTGTTTTCCATTTTTCTCATAGACTGTTCCACTTGATGGAAGGAATCTGCAGCCATGAAAGTATGACCTGGCTCAAAATATTTTAAAGTTATAGCATTTGCAGAAATCTTATCTGAATTAACCATATAGATTAAGAATGAAAACAATGTCCAGTTTTTATTTTGGGCGCTGCAATTATCAAGCCAGATGATTATTTTTGATATGTCTCGCTTATTAATCAAAAACTGATAAAAGGTGCTTATTATTTCTTCTTTGTTTCTTTTAAAAAGGGCATCATGAACTGCAAATGGTTTTCCGCTTTTTTGTTTTTCAACGGGGACAAAAGATTCATTATAAACAGTTAACCTGTTGGTAAATATTGCAGACTTAAACATATCGAGTCTAGGTAACATAATAACTTTCTCTCATCACCGTCAAATGATGGTGAACCAGAAGACGGTTCAACATCGTTTTGGTTATTTGCGTTAAAAGACATTGCTTAGCCAAAAAAACGTAACTTAATTTGACAGATATTAATTCTGTCATAAACGTAAATTACAAACAAGTGATAATCTTAAGCAATATAGAATTAACTAAGAGATACGTCTATTTTGCTTAAGAAAATGAGTTACGTCTAGATCGCTTAGGTTTTTTTAGAATTTTTGAGATGCGACAAACTTTTTAGCATTTTATCATGTTTTATCATAAATATTTATCCATTTTGGTTTGGATACATGTAGAAAAGAGCTTTATTTGTATGAAAATTCAAAAAAATTAAAATCGACCAAAACTTGAGTTACGACTTTTTGGCTTAGGACGATAGTATAGTTATCATAAATATAACATAATTTACTTCCAAATGGCGTGCCATGGCCTCTTATAGTTTAAATTTTATAACATCTGAACCAAGATATTAAATAAAAATATAGCTGAAGTTATGGCGTCAGCAGCATTCTGATGTGGAAAGGCATCTTTAATTCTGCCACTAGATGACGTGACTATTGTTAATAGCTGACATTTTGGGTTTAAGTCACGTAGAATCTTTAAACTGTGTGACACCGTTTTAAAGGAATTTTCCAGATTTGTTATTTTTTAGAATGTATGGGAACGCAGAACAAGACGATCTATGGAAAGCACTAACTGATGAAAGCCATGATTCTGGAGTACTCGACAAAAACATAACCATAAAACAAATCATGGACACATGGACCTTACAAACTGGATTTCCAGTGGTCACTGCGATAAGAAATTATGATAATAACTCTATTACTTTTGATCAAAAACGGTTTTTTAAAACAATTTTAAATGGCACTGAAAACAAAAATAATAACGTCTTATGGTGGGTTCCGTTAACTTATGCTGATAAAACTGGAATTACCAACAAAACTTGGTTAAAGCATGAAAGACAGTCAACTATTTATAATCTTCCAACCCAAGAAAACGATTGGTTAATAACAAATATTAACCAAACTGGTTACTACAGAGTTAACTATGATGAGAAAAACTGGAAACTTATAATAGATCAACTAAACAAAAAAGATGGGCATTTGGTTTTTGACTCCAAAAATCGTGCTCAAATTTTGGACGATCTTTTAAATCTGGCTTATTCTGGATATATCAGCTATGATATAGCTCTAAATGCAACTTTGTATCTGTTTCAAGAAAAGGAATATATTCCTTGGAAAGCAGCTTTAGCGAATTTAAATTATTTGTATTCCATGTTTGAAAGATCTGCACATTTTGATAAATATAAGGTAGGTTTATTTTTAATACAATATTTACTATATTTGGTTTTTTTTATAATGTTTAATATATTTTTTTATGTTTTATTCTGTTGTATTTAAATGCACCACGTTTTAATATTTACTCTCTTTGAAAAGTTCTAAAAGTAAAATAATGACAACTGACAACAAAGCGTCAAAATTAGGTCTACAGTGCTATCTCTTTCTAACAGTTTAGCCAACTTAAGGAAGACAAAGTAATCAGAGTAGCCAATATAAACAATA
Source organism: Brachypterus glaber (assembly GCA_958510825.1). Classification (NCBI taxonomy): domain Eukaryota; kingdom Metazoa; phylum Arthropoda; class Insecta; order Coleoptera; family Kateretidae; genus Brachypterus; species Brachypterus glaber. The sequence continues at coordinate 8,459,684 of OY294047.1, read as the reverse complement.
AAAACTATTGTAGGTTAGGTTTTTGGGGTATCGGGGGGTATTCAATTAAAAAACTTCTTTTCTCTAAATTGTGACGTTTCGATAGGGCCTTTCTATTGTTTTCGAACAAATTAAAACTCAAAGTCTCTCATTTGTCAACACATTTATATTTACCTTATTTATTTTAACCCTAATTAAATTTTATATTACGCGGTTAAAAATATAAGTTCATTATATGTATCCAGTACTAAAATTATTGCTTAACTCACTGTCATTTGGGTTATTTTTGTTTATACTATTAACTCCATCTTGAACTTACTGTTACGTATAGAGTTCTTTTTGTTTTTACTACTATTTTCATCTGTTCACAAAACTGGAACCTTTAGCTTTGATTTTTACTTAGAACAGTTAAGTGACGTTTTCAACAAATCGACTCGCCTGGGAAAATATCCCATTGGAGATTTTTTTTTTAAATTTATTTATTAAGGTATTGCCTCGGGTATTGATCAAAAATAGTGTATACATGGAATTAAACTCGATCTAAAAACGGTATGTTTCGTTCATAAACCCATTCGTTGTGTCAAAATATACTAATTTAAATTTTTGCTGTGTGTTTATTTAGGGTATTTTTTTTATTAAAAGGAATAAAGTTAGAAAAGGCAGTTGCGGAAGTAAGCTCCTGAATACTAAAAAGTATAATAATAATCATTATTTTCATATAATTTTTTCTAAGCATATGCTACCCATATGGGTACTATTATATACGTGGTGTGCTCACACATAAAACGCAGCACATCTATAAAAATACTTTTATTTATTTTAGTGTAGATTTATATACCTAAGTTAAAATAGTTATTTATGGTACTAGTGGGTAAAGTAAGATATTGCCCATGAGAAAATTAACCTGCCAAAGAGGTTAATTTTCGAGAGGGCAATATCGGTTTACCCATGAGTGCCATACAAGGTTTTATCCAATAAATAGCTTAGAAATTCATATATTTATTAAAAATTTTAATGACATTTACAATAAAATAATTTGACAAGTGATAGTTGAGTGGGAAAAATAAATAATTATCCACTCAATAAAGTAAAAGCCACGCGGGGGTTATTATTGAGTTTATCTATTTAAAATAAAGCTGGTAATTGTCTTATTATCTGTATGTATTGGATAAAAATATTTTTATTTATTTTAGTGTACACTGTAAATGCAAATATGGTAATTTTACAGCAAATAAAGTAGGTCATATACTGCCAGCAAAGAAAGTGGTAAATTTAAATCAGTACTGTAAATTCACAGTTATCTGTAAAAATGTGAATTTTTACCTGTGATTTCACAGTAATTTAAGCATCGTGTGTATTTCAAGCAGTATTACGGGCTCTTGTAATTTTCGGGAAAAAGTACCGGCTTTTTGGACCACATGCATGAATTTTAATGTAAAATTATTGTACCGACAGGAAAAGAGATTTTACTGACATTGTAAATTTGCTAATTATTACAGTTAAAACTACTGTAAGATTGACGGACAAATTTAGAGTGTAGATTTGTATAAGTTTAAAAACATTTTATTTATTTTTTTTATATTTATTTCCAGACTTATATACTCCAACTAATAGAAACTTTTTACAACGAGCTGGGATTTAACAAACAAACGGACCCGCTGCGAACTTTAAGCCAGACGGAACTTTTACAGTTGGCTTGCGAACTGGGTTTAAGAGATTGCATTATTAAAGCGGTAAAACTGTTCCAGAACTGGAAGAACTCTGCTTCTCCCGATAGGGATAACTTGTAAGTATGTTGATACGTTTATAGGTGGCGTTGCAATATAAAACAAACGAAAATATATCAAGATTACTCTTTAAAAACACGCACCTTTTTAAATAAATTATTATTATTTTTTTTTTAACTATTAGATACAATTATTTCCGTAAAACATATGACCTAGCTAATATTATGTGGAGGTTTTGTTAAATAGGTCTAGATTCTCATATGTTTTGAAATATACCTAAATCGTTGTTATTTTTAAAATACAAGGTGTTCAAAAACTGGCGCACTAAATTTTACCTGTAACCTCGACAGCTAAACGTTAAAAAAATAGCAAAAAGACATTCATTGAACGATTGTAGCTCCTCACGAGGTGCTACAGCTGGTGTATTTTTCTTTTTCTATTTATTTGAATAAAAATGTATTTGTCTTATATTATTGTAAACTCCATCTTTGAAGTGTCAGATTAGATATGTAAGTCCTTTAGGAAGAAACTTTACACTAATTTCAGGTCTAATTAATTTTACCAGTTTTTACATTATTTTACAATAAATTAAATTTGGACTTTACACATATTTACACAAATTCATAAATAGTATAGTAAAATTACTTAGTAAACTTGTATATTTACATTATTTTACATTAATTTTTACCGTGCAGTAGGGTATCAGTAAAATTTGTTGCATTGGGACACCCTGGATCGGGCAGTGGTATTGGCTGTTAAGGAGTTCAGTACTTAATTTTTCTGGCCAAAAGCAGGGGTTCGAGAACCCGCGGTGGAAGATAATTTTTTATTCATGCGATGTAGCATTCAGATTTCTGTCCGACTCTACATTATGGCTTCTCCTTTGTGACATGGACACTTGTAGTCGACTATACAGTATGGCTGTCCTCTTTGTGATATGAAGACACGTTGTATTTGAAATAGGGTCCGAAATTTTAGTTTTAGTATTTAATTTTTCGTCCTCGTACCGTGAAATTTTACCTTCAAATTAATTTTTCTCGAAAACGGTTAGTCCTACAAAGAGTACCCTGTTTATGTATTTTGACCTGAGGATATATATACCAAAAATAAAATTACAAAAAAAGTTAGACAAAAAAAAGTTTGGGACAAAAAACTGATGAAGCCCCCCCGTTTCGCACACCCCTGTTTAAAATAAGTACATGAAAATAAGATACAAAGATGGCCCTTATTAAGATTAGTTCACCTCGTTACCTCTTTACCTCGTTATCTCAAAGGGTTTCTGAGTTATTTAGTCTAGTCACTTTCAAAGGGGTGTAGCTCCCTTACGACGCATTTTTAGACATATGTTTATAGGAACTTTATTTCATATTTTCTCATGTAGAATCACCCCTTAAAACTTCGGGCCCTATTACAAATACACCATGTATAGTAAGACTCCTTTCTTTGTGGTATTATCACTTATTTTTTAATTCAACTCTACTTGCCTTAGACTTAGCCGAAATAAAAGTTTGTTCATACTCTATAAAAGAAGGAAACCTTAAGTTAAGGGGAGAATATGGACTACTTTAATAAATATTGAACAAAAATTCTATTTTGGCTCGGAAGTCACTATAAGCCCACAATGGGTGTTAGCCCCCTTAAACGCATCTTTGCTAACTTTTTTGGGACACCCTGAATTAAACAAAACGCTTTAGTTGTCCCAATAAAAAACCTTTTCCCCATATTACTCAACCTAACCGAAACCATTCTTTTTAATTTAGCATTCCCCCGGACTTGAGAGAAGTGGTCTACTGTACGGCCATCAGTGACGGCGGTCAAGAAGAATGGGACTTCGCATGGCAAAGGTACATTAATACAAATGTGGCCAATGAAAAGGAAACTCTACTTAGTGCACTGGGCTGTACGAAGCAAGTTTGGCTGTTGAACCGTTACCTAGAGTGGGCAATTACCGATAATTCCGGCATTAGAAAGCACAATACCCATTCTGTTTTTGCATCTGTTGCTAATAATCCCATTGGTCAGGATTTAGTGTATCGATTTTTCAAGAATAATTGGAACAGAATTAGAGCGTAGTAAGTATTATATTTGAGTGTAATTAAGGTCTACCCTAGTAGAAATGTAAGGTTATATAATAGTTATTTATGGTACTAGTGGGTAAAGTAAGATATTACCCATGAGAGAGAGGGCAATATCGGTTTACCCATGAGTGCCATACAAGGTTTTATCCAATAAATAGCTTAGGAATTCATATTTTTATTAAAAATTTTAATGACATTTACAAGAAAATAATTTGACAAGTGACAGTTGAGTGGGTAAAATAAATAACTATCCACTCAATAAAGTAAAAGCCACGCGGGGGTTATTATTGAGTTTATCTATTTAAAATAAAGCTGGTAATTGTCTTATTATCTGTATGTATTGGATAAACGTTTTTTCCAACGCGTATTTGTATAAATGTTCTGGTTTCTAACGTTAGAAGTCTTAACGTTAGTTGTCTAAAGATAGAATAACGTTTATTTAACGTTTAGAAAAACTTCTAACGTTAGATAAAGTTATTCTAATGTGAGTGAGTGAGATAGACCCTGTTTTGATTGTATAAAAAGCAATTTTGCATTTGTAAGGCTTTTTTTATCCGAAAAATTTCGGTAACGATATCGATATGGGATTTTTACCATTGTGTAATTCAAGAGATTCTTGAGTGGCTAACGTTTTTTAGATTTTTTTGTTTTAAATATAATATATTTTACTTTAAAAATTAGTAAATTTTACGTAATGTTAATCATAAAAAGCTTCTTAAAGCTCCTTAAAGCAAAAAAAAGGACGACGGTAGCCACTGAAGCAACTCTTTAACTATACAATAAAAATATCCCTCTTAATTTATTTAATAATGACTGAATTTTTGCATTAAAATTTGGTCTGAAAAAGCGAAAAATGTGACAAAACATACAGACATGTCAAAATTTAAGAGGTTATTCTACATCCAAAAATATAAAAAAAGTTCCTAATTTGGTCCGGAAATGTCCTAAAGGAGTTACGGCCCTTTAAAATTTTACTAAAAATAAGGTTTATAATTAATAACTCTGGTATTCTTTAAGCTAGAGCGATAAGGTTTTTGCATGTATGCTAGTATTGATAAGGGAAATTGGTTTATGTTAATTTATTTTTAAAAAAATATCTAGGGGCTTAACTAGACGGACCAAATGTATGAGGCTTAACACATTTTTGCCCCAAATTTTTTTATGTGATTCCTTAAATAAACATACACCAAAAATGTCATATAGTGTAACACTAAAAAATGCAATTAAAAGGAAGTAACATTTTGTTTCACCAAAAGGCTCCTTCAGGTGTTTCGGTGAAGAATACTTTTTTGCTTAGTTTTTAATAAAGAATCTCCCTGCAGCATTAAAATTTTATAGGTGCTTTTTGTTCCCCATTCAATATGTCCATCTTCGAAGGGCCGTAGCTTTCTTAGGCTCATTTCCGAAACAACCTTTATAAAAAGTTTTTTCATACTTTTGGATGTAGAATCACCTTATAAATTTTGGCATGCCAGTTACAGATCCTGTATTTATTTTTTTATTCGAAAATACCCTAAATTATGCATTATAAAAGTTAAGAGGGGTTGACTTTTGGACTTTTTCACTATATACAAGAAATATATATATATATATATATATATATATATATATATATATATATATATATATATATATATAAGAAAATCCAAAACTAATTTAAAGTTGGAGACATATAAGGGTTTATCCTTTAAGTAAATATTCTGTGAACCCAATTTTCATCTAGACAGATAAAATGTCTATTAACTATTTTCACAAGAATGACTGACAGATAAATTAACTGAATTAATGGCTATTTTAGGCTTCCTAATTATTTATTATTTTATATGAGCAGATATAGCTAATAACACTAGGCAACAAATCACTACTTTTTTTTGCCCTGTTCGGAAAGTAATTTTTTCTTACTAATTCGAGAGCTTAGAATCCCAAAAATAAGAGAAGAGAAAAAATCCTATAAACATATGTCCTAAAACAACTTGTAAGGGAGCTACGCCCCTTCAAAAGGGGTTCCATTTTATTCAGGGAACCTTTGTGATATGCACTGAGAATTTGGTATCGTACTAAATACAAAACGTTTTTGCTTATTTGGAACCCCAGACAACATTTCTTATTATTATTAATTGTAATTAATAATAATAATTAAAAGTGGTAATTAATAATATTAATTACAAGTTGTTACAGTAAAATATAACAGAACTACGCTTTTTTTTTACTGTAACAACTTGTCATTAAAAACAAATGTTGCCTGGGGTTCCAAATATTGGCTAATAAGGATAGATAGTAGTAAATACTAAACCCAATAGTAATTGCATTTAGTTACTTTAACCAGGGGCGTCCGAAATGGAAGGGTCTTATCACTTTTTTGCCCCAAACATTTTTCTAATTAACTTTTTTGTGGTTTTATTATTAGAATAGCATTTCTTAGGTAACACGTAAAAATATACTTTAGTTGTGATATCGTAGGATTAACCGTTTTTGTAAAAAATACAATTAAAGAAAATTCCACGTTTTGAGAACCAAAAATTAAACACTAAAATATTAAACATCTAAGTTACTGTACAGGAAAAACTATGAAAAAAACTTTCTTGTATGTACTTTCAATAATTGATTCTAAAGGAGTCCTAAAATACACAATTTTTAAAGGGCCACGGTAACTCGAGAACGCTCTGAGCTAAATACTTCAAATTTAGATCATAGGTTTATTATCCAAAGTTCTAGGATGACATTGTTTTTAGTAAAAATCGGTTTGGTGTAAGTGGGTAAAATAGGGTTAAAACAAGTTTTTTAAAAAACATTTTTTTATTTTTGTTTTGTTTTTCGAAAAAAGAAACTTTTTTTGAAAAAAAAAATCATTTTTATTTGAAAAACTTAAAAAAAATATTTTTTGAATTATTTTGATTTTATTTTTTAATTTTTTTTGTTTTCCAAAAAACTTGTTTTAATGAACCAAGACTTACAGACAAAAGTATTATTTTGTTGGAAGCAGTTTTTTTTTTGTCATTTTGGAGTGTTACGCCCATGTTAATGGTATAGGAAAATAGCGTTACAGGGGGGGGGGTCCAAAATGATCAAAATTTGCGTTACTTAATACTTGAACGTTCCCATACTGCAATTTTTATAAGTCTATAACTGAATAGATAAAGCTGTTTACTTAAATTTGATTGGTTCAATAAATGCCACAAATCAGTGTAAGGTTAATGAAAAATTGGACTTGCGGCTTTTTAGCTTAGTAGGGCAGTATAGCTCCCTTACAGGTCGTCTTATTTTGCGGTAAGGAATTACACCCTAAAGTTACGGACCATACATAAAAAATAAATAAATAAATAAATAAATAAATAAATAAATAAATAAATAAATAAATAAATAAATAAATAAATAAATAAATAAATAAATAAATAAATAAATAAATAAATAAATAAATAAATAAATAAATAAATAAATAAATAAATAAATAAATAAATAAATAAATAAATAAATAAATAAATAAATAAATAAATAAATAAATAAATAAATAAATAAATAAATAAATAAATAAATAAATAAATAAATAAATAAATAAATAAATAAATAAATAAATAAATAAATAAATAAATAAATAAATAAATAAATAAATACTTAGAAAACACTCTAAGAATTCTTAGAGATAATAAAGTCTTAATACATTACTGACCAATATTAAATAATTACTATCAAAGCTAACTAATGTAAACTTGTTTCAGCCTTGGACCCACGTCACAAGCTTTAACTAGCATAGTCAGGTCAGCCACAGGACATTTTAACACTGAATTGGAAGTTAATGATGTAAGTAGTTAAAGAGAAAAACGATGTAGGAATTTTGCAAGGGTACTTGCAGGGCAGGCGAGAAAAAGGAGTGTAGTGTCACACCCCCCAATGCTCATCGAGATGTTTTTTTTTGAGTTGGTTTTTAAAGGATTTAAATGATACCACTTTATTTGCGCAGAGACCTGGCCGTAATATACGTCACGTATATATACTTCACGTATATACATTCCTCAAAAAAAAAATAAATAAATAAAAAATAAAATAAAAAGACAGCCCATAAAAAAAGATCAAGATTTTTTTCGGAGACCATTATATTCGTATGTATTTTGAGATTTTGAGACACTGGACCCGAATTTGAGGTTAAAATAGTAATTTATCCCATTAGTTTGGAGATAACCTCAAAAAACATTATTTTCATATAGAGGAAATGCGCCTAATTTCGGATGGTTTCCAAATTTCGGATAGTAGTGTATTTAAAATACTGTCTGCAAAGGTAAACAGAAACCTACTTTTATGTGAAGCCAAAAGTCAAACTAAATCCATCCTGTAATATGATAACGGTAGAGCATCTCCCCTTTAAATGGCAGCACAAATCGTTTATATTGCAAATGGCAGTTTTGTGCTCAGTTGCATTATTATGCTTGTTTATTTTATAAATAATCGTTATAAAAGTTCGTGATTCTGTCTTTGGTAAGTTATGATGTTAGTTAAGTTGATCCACTATTCATAATTAAGCAATTTGAAAACGTAAACATTCTACAAATTTCTAATCTAAAAAGCAGAAAATTGCCTAATTTCGGATAGACCATTTTTGTGCATTTGATTCCCAATTTCGGATATCCGCAAGGTAATTATTATTCAGGATAACCAACCATTAATTATTATTTTTATAATGATACAACAAACTAAGATAAACAATTTTGAAAAAACGAAAATTACCTAAGATACTAAGATATTCGAAATTGGGAATCTAAAATTATAGTTCCTATAGTATTTCGTAGAAAATCGCTTAATGATTAAATTATGTCTTAAATGTGAAGGAATAACAAGAAACATAAGCAATGGTATCCAGATCTACTCTTCAAAAAATTTTTTCGGATATGTCCGAAATTAGGAGCCCTTTTTCAAATGCACAAAAATGCGCTGATTTTTTTTAACCGTGTTTTTTGGAAAAAATAAAATTGCTTTTATAATAAATCATGGTTCGCTATAATAAGTGGTATCTGGTTATATAAAAAAAATATCAAAAAGTAATACCGAGTATTAAATATTGAATACATTGTAAATGGTATCCGAAATTAGGCGACTTTCCTCTACTCAAAAATAGTTTTTTGCGGTTATGTTCAAAATTTTTCGGATTAGGTGATATTTTGACCTCAAATTCGGATTCAGCGTCTCAAAATACATGGGAATACAATGTTCTCCAAAAAAGTTCTTGACCTATTTCAATGTGTGGCCACAGAAAAAAGGTAAAGAACTTTTTTGGAGAACATTGTATTCCCATGTATTTTGAGACGCTGAATCCGAATTTGAGGTCAAAATATCACCTAATCCGAAAAATTTTGAACATAACCGCAAAAAAACTATTTTCGAGTATATGAAAATAATGTTTTTTGAGGTTATCTCCAAACTAATGGGATAAATTACTATTTTGACCTCAAATTCGGATTCAGCGTCTCAAAATACATGGGAATACAATGTTCTCCAAAAAAGTTCTTGACCTATTTCAATGTGTGGCCACAGAAAAAAGGTAAAGAACTTTTTTCAGGGTTATCTCCAAAAAAATTGGATGATGTGCTATTTTGACTTCGAATTCGGATTCAGCACCTCAAAATACATAGGAATACAATGGTCTCCGACCTCTTTTTTGTGTGGCTGTGCGATTTTTTGATATCCGATAAAAATCAAAGCTTACACCTATAGTTTTGGACTTTTTGCAGAGTTCTCTAGATATTTGAAAGTTTCAGGTTAAAAAAACATCCGGTATAGTAAAAATGCTTTTTTCTTTATTTCGTGTACACTAGGTTGTACGAAAAATATATATTTTTTTAGATAAAACTATGAAACAATTTTCCTTTTTTATTTTAACTTTTTCGCAGAGTTTTAAAGTAAACAAAATATATATTTTTCGTACGACCTAGTGTACACGAAATAAAGAAAAATTTATGTTCACTATACCGGGTGTTTCTTTAACCTGGAACTTTCAAATATCTAGAGAACCGCATTTTAGAAAGAAAAAAAATGTAAAACAAAAGTTGTTTATTTTAATGGGGGAAACAAAATGGCGTATTTATATTTTACGGAAATTTACGTTTTCAAGGTCATTTCAAGGTCAACTTTATTTTTTTAGATAGAAACATATATATTTTTTACTACTATTTAGTTCTCCTCAAAAAATAAAAATCTCTTGTAAAAAACCTTTTTTGATCGGACTGTTAGTTGCAGAGATAACCCAGCCACACAAAATTAAAAAAGTTGGATCTCCGACGGACCCGACTACTCAATTACTATGTATTTTGAACCGCTGATCCAAATTTGAGGTCGGAATTTGAAAGTTAGCTCCCATTTTTAACATAACCTCAAAAAACATACTTTTCGCAATTAAATGCTTTTTAAGGACACCTAATAGCAGTAAAAAAAATATATGTTTCTATTTAAAAAAACAAAGTTGACCTTGAAATGACCTTGAAACGCAAGTATCCGTGAAAGATAAATACGCCATTTTGTTTCCTCCATTAAAATAAACAACTTTTGTCTCATTTTTTTTTCTAAAATGGATAGTACTCAAGATATCTGAAAGTTTCAGGTAAAAAAACACCCGGTATATTCTCGTTACGATATTTTCCTATCGCACGAGTACATAGTGCATATTTGAATGAAATGACAACTATGCACACTCATTTATCCAAACGATTTTGACAAAAGTCATTTGACGTTTATAAAATTTTGAAATTGCAAAATTAAACACAGGTAATTCTTTAAAATATACATTTTTAAAGAGTCTAGACTGTAGATCGAACGAAAAATATTGTTCGCAACTCGTTTGCGACAAGCCCTTAGTGCACTCGAATGATTCATTCTCGTGCACTAAGGACGTTACGAAAACTACTATTTTTAAATAGTAGGTATGTTCTTTCTCATCTTGTTTTTATAAACACACTGACACCCAAATACTTGATCAAAACTCAATTGAGTTTTCTTTTCACTATATGTGAGGCGGAAAGTGAAAAGGGACCTCTTGTCGGCGATGTCAATTTTTCAGTTCAGTCGAAATTAGTAGTTTGGACTTGATTTTCGGATTTTTCCGAGGTCCCTTTTTTCCTTTCCGCCTCACATATGTACATAACTAAAAAAACTTTTTCAGAAATTTCTTAGAGGGTTGGGAAATGTAAACCAGTTGTTAAACTATTTTCTAATAAAACGTTTCTTTAAAAATCTCTTTCCCATCTATTTGGACAAAATAGTTGTATAACTTTTTCTTTTAGTTTAAAAATTTTCTGAAATGTCATTATGATGAGTTTGGAATTGCTTTGAGAACTGCACACCAATCGATTGAAGAAACTGAAGCAGCTGTAATATGGATGAAAACGTACTTTATCTCTGTAGTTAGGTGGCTGTCTAAATTTAAAGTGACTTAGATTTAATACATAGTATATTAACCCTAGGATGCATAGTATTTAGGGTATGCTTTGCATACCCTAAAAAATATAAACATTTACATACCCTGGGCCTGGGGGTATCATAACCATATCATATAAGACTATAGTTATTCATGGTACTAGTGGGTAAAGTAAGATATTGCCCATGAGAAAATTAACCTGCGAGGCGTCAGCCAAGCAGGTTAATTTTCGAGAGGGCAATATCGGTTTACCCATGAGTGCCATACAAGGTTTTATCCAATAAATAGCTTAGAAATTCATATTTTTATTAAAAATATTTAATGAAATTTACAAGAAAATAATTTGACAAGTGACAGTTGAGTGGGTAAAATAAATAATTATCCACTCAATAATTTTGCGGAGGTTATTATTGAGTTTATCTATTTAAAATAAAGCTGGTAATTGTCTCATTATCTGTATGTATTGGATAAAACTATTATATTTGTTTTAACATATTTTTATACATCATTTTACATTTTCTCTCCAATTTGAAGGGACACAAATAGCATCTTTTCCTATTGGATGATCCTGGTTGTTCTTCAGATGGTTTAGGAGCATATGAGGTATTGTAAACTCCTTTACTAAATCCTTTAGAAATAGTTTTCATCTGTGGGTTAATTTTGGATTGTAAGGGTTAATTTTGGATTGTAAAAATTTGGATTTTCCATTGAAAAAACAATAAATGCATTTGAAGCTTCTACATCAATCACATTTAGGAAGAACGACATTGTCCAACATTTAGTTTGGCTTTGCAGGTATAAGTAGATAACATATGTTATGTCCATAGGTTTATATTTTTTATAAATCTAACTAAAAATGATTTATCAGCGTTTTTTATAATGAAAAATACATATTTACGTGTAAGGGCCTGAAAGGCCCGGGATATATTAATATGGGGTATCGATGGAAAAGAACTTTTTATACCACATGGTATAAAATTAAAGTAACAATTTTGCAAAAATATTAGTCCAAACACTTGAATTGATGAAAAAGGATTTTTTAATAAATTCATTTTTCCGTAATATACAGCTAATTATTTAACCTTCCGGGCCTCGGAGGCCTGGGATATGCATCCTAGGGTTAAAGTACTAATTTCATAACACCCGTTTTTAGCGCACGAATACAAGTTTATAAAACGAGTGCTTTACACTATTTTTTCTATTTTGCTCTAAAATTAAAAAAAAAACTTACATTTAAATTGATGACCGATTTAGGCATTTTTGTTTTGGGTTGGCATTACAATTTTCACAATGTTTGAAATTCAAAAAACAAACAATTTGATATCTTTTATAGTCAGCTCTTCTCTTTTTCACTGCAAGTAACCAAGCCATAATTTTAACACGTAAAAATTAACTTAAAACACAATTTCGTAGAAACTTAAACTTAAGAGCTATGATCACAATTGCACGGAAGACGCCATTCTATTGTTGACAGGAACCTATTGCCAACCTGAAAGAAAAATGTACTAACCTCTTATGAGCTTATAATAGTAAAAAAAAGAAAAAAAAATGTTTATCCTATTCCTTTTGTAGTGACATATTGATGGCAAACCACTAATAGATCATATCACACTGTGTGATTGACATTTTCGTTTTTTTAATTAATAGCATATTAAAGTACTAGTTTCATAACATACGTTTTTAGCGCACGAGTACAAGTTTAGAAAACATTCCGCTTGCAGCGAGTTTTCTAAAGTACTAGTGCGCTAAAAACGTGTTATGAAATGAGTGCTTTATACAATTTTTTCTATTTTGCTCTAAAATTAAAAAAAACTTATATTTAAATTGATGACTGATTTAGGGATTTTTGTTTTGGATTGGAATTACAGTTTACACAATTTTTAAAATTCAAAGTACAAATAATATTTTGATATATTTTATAGTCATTTTATAGCCACAATTTTAACATGGTAAAAATAACATAAACACAAAATTTTGTAGAAAATTCAACTTTAAAGAGACATTGACACAAAAAGTCCAAACGTCAAGCGATAGGCCAGGTCTGTTGCCAACCCAAAAGAACAAAAAGTACAGACCTCTTATGGGCCTATAAGAACACGCAAAATGCGTGTGATTATGACCTTATAAGAGTCGCAAAATAGAAAAACATAATATTAATATATTGTATTTATTAAATCTTAGTTATATTTGTTATTTAATGTTGTCTACTTAAATATGCAGCGGATAGGTATTAAATCTTAAAAAAATCTAATGAAATACATTTTAGCTGAAGAAATTTAGAAACTTAGAGTGTGTTATGCGACATATTAGAACTAAGACATTGATATATTATATCTTTTAAGCGAGATAAATTTATTTATATTCAATGGCGATTTCTCCCGTTAGATTAGACAGGGACAAAAGTTCTACCCAAAAAGGATAGAAGACATACATACACTCCCACTTCCACCCAACCAAACAAATTCTGTATTTGTTCTTCGTTGAACAAATACAATATTTACTTGGCCGGGCGAAAGGTGTAACTATATTATTTTTATTAAAGAAATTACTGGCGCCATCTAAATTTTAGTAGAATTATCTTATTCTACAGATTCACATTAGCTATGTTCTTTCGTGTCGCTCAGTGCTACACTTTCCGGCCAACCAAATAAATACTGTATTTGTTGTATGAAAAACAAATACAGTATTTATTTGGTTGGCTGGAAAGTGTAGCACAAATGAGATAGAGATAGGGTAGACGTCTTTTGTTTCATAATTCTAGTTGTAGAGAGCTCCATTGTAGGCAATATTTTTTGTGCACAAAGAACCAGTCATTTAGAATACACCAACAGGTTAAACAATTTATCCTCTCTTTTCATTATATTTTCTACGTAGAATTTCTTAAAAATTTTTGGATAATTAATAAATATATTGAAAAAAGAGGGTTGTATAAGTACATTTAAATAAAAAAAAACTGACCTGTTTGGGGAAAAGGGCGTATATGATATACACTTTAGTAAAGTGGCTTTATCTTAAAAATAGATATATTATCTTAAATTGTAAGTTAGTAATTAAGTAAACCAAATATACTATTTATTTTTTGTAGCATCTAATTGCCAATGTAATAAGAAACGTGAATAAAAGATACTTAAATAAATGCTTGTTTCTTATTTTTAATGCATTCTTAAAAACTTCTTTCTTCCTCTTTATGACTAGCAATAATTTAAGATTGCCAGTCATTCCGGAATTTTACCAAATATACACGCTTCGCCGTAATTTACTTTTAGTTCGACTTTGGAAACACTGTTTTCTTGAATAATTTTTATACTTATTAATTAATTATAATATTACATTACATTACATTTTTGTTTAACCTCGTACTATTCTACTTAATTAAGCATCCCCTAAGTCCAGGACTTGTGTGGGCTAGTAGTAGAGGGAACCACCGGTTTTAATTGACTTTCGAACCAATTTATAGGGAGTGTCCGCTTCACTTACGCCTTCGCCAAATTTCAATTATTAATTAACTAAAAAAATCAAATCAGCGCCGGTGAGAATCGAACTCACGCTATTTGGGTAGTAAAATCGTCAAGTACGACTCGGTAGTCCACTACACCAATCCTCCCATATATATAAATGTATATTTAAAACAGAAAATAAAATAATCTATAGAGCGAAACGTTTTTTAATCGCACGTGACCTCCATAGCTTTTGAATAAATAGGTCAAGTTGAACAAAATTTATATTCCCTTACTTTAGTAAAGATAAATAAAAGCCAATTTGATATAAATTTATAAAAAAAATAAAATAATAAAATAAAAAAAAATAAATTTTTTAAATATTTAAAAAATATATTTTTAATTTTTTCAAATTTTGTGTATTTATAGAAGGAACAGTGTAGTAAGATTTTTTTAAATATTTTTGGTAGAATTGATCCTTATAATAAAAGTAATTACGTTAATCTAAATTTTCTTTCAGCATTTTTCGATTTTTTTAAAAGTTTAACCCCCCATATTTTTTTTGTTTTTGGGGGGATTACTTTCAAAAACAAAAGTTCAATACGATCGGATTATTCGTTCTTGAGTTATCGTGTTCACAAAAATCGTGACATCAGACAGACAGACGGGCAGACAGACAGACGGACATTTGAAAAACAAAAGTTGCTTATTTTTTATTGAAACAAATTTATATCAAGGATTTTTTTGTCAAGGACGATTTTTGATTTTTTTTTGAAAATTCGAAACTACCGTATAATATTATTCTAGCCCCAGGCTCTGTGAATAATATAATAATGCCAGGCTTCGAAAATGTAGGCTAGTTACAGCGTGGCCTTTGAAAAGGACGGATGTAGCCTTCTTGGCACCTGAATACAGTGCATCGAATTTGCCATCTTGTGTATTTTTGTTTTGCCATCTTTTATGATGTGCCTAGAGTATTTTTTTATATTAATGATTTATGTACAAGTTAAAGTGAACCATAGATATGGTTATTAATCGTGTGAACTATTGAATTTTAAATTGATAATAATGGGCGTTTCAAGTTTGTTTTTAATGATAACTTTTATATTAGCGTGGAAGTTACTACAACAGTAATTTATCAGTGATAGTGCGCAAGTCAGGATACATATCCTATTAGTACATGCGCACTGGAAACGTCATGATTATATAGAGAAACCCTGGTTAATTATTCGGAAGAAAAAGACCAAATAAATTGAGAGAGAGAAAATGTACACTGGGGTTGTGGTCCATACGACGTTTAAAAGTTAGAGACACTGTACGATTAAATAGAATAACCCTGTATGTATGCTGAATCAGCTGAAACATCACTGCTGATACGGCTATTACTCGTACTATCCAGAAAACATGTGCTCGGAGAGTTATATTTATATCTTAAATGCACGCACCAGTCAAAAATAAATCTAAATAGTTTCAATACAGTGTTTTTCATTTAAAAATGTGATTTATTAAATTACAAATGTGTGTTTATTTAAATATTTTTTTATAAGTAAAATTAATTATAGGTAGGTAATAAAAAATAGTAATTATGTATATTTTTTATCCAATACGTCAATATAAAGACCTGGTTTACTGCCTTCAATTTACTAAAGGAAATTGACATTTTATTCATTGTTTATAAATTTTCTCACTTCTCCCCTAGCAACGTGGGTAATATTTTTACCGCACTCTTTTAGAAAAGGCCGTTTTTTTTACAAAACTTTTTAGGGACTGGGCTGTGTGGGTTTATCCCGGGATCCCATTTAATTGAGCTTACGTGCCACCCAGCTAAAATTAACTGTAAAAATTTTATCATTTTAAAAATCATTCATTAAGTCGCAATCTTAACGTCAAAACTGAAATTTCTCCAATTATCAAAAAATTTAGGTATACTCGCATTTGTATTTTTCTTTTGATTTGGGTGGTATAGTAATAAAAGTAGCCACTTTTACTTCTTTCAGAATGTCCTCAGGGACGAAACCCTATTTTTATCTTCAAAGTCCATTTTTAATTTAAAAACGATGCCACGCAGTAAAATAATTCTTGATTTTAAACTGTCAAACTTGCAATTGTTTTCTTTTGTACCGTAGCCACCTACCATTACAGCGGCCATAATGAAATAAAAAACGCATTCTTAAAAATCCAATTTTACTTATGATTACAAATATATTGGATAAAATTTTATATGGCACACGTTGGTAAATAGATATTTTCCACTCAAGAATATTGATCCACTCGTCCTACGACCATCGTGGGTCAAACAATCTCTGGTGGACAATATCTTACTTTACCTACTAGTAACATAAATAACTTTGTTTAACTTACTTAAAAATGTATCACCTTTTATTACGTTTTATAGTATACTTTATTGCCGTCACACTATGGTCCCAGATTCAAATCTAGTAACACAAAAGTCTGAAAAATAATTTTAAAAATTTAATTTTTATGGGGGGGGGGGGGTAAAATGAAGACATCTACCGATAAAAAAGTTTGGGGCCAAAAAGTGACATCGCCTCCCCATATTGCAGGTCCCTGGTTAAAATTACCAAATAAAAATTACATAAAAGGGATGTGCAAAAATTTATTACTGTAGTTCATAGGGTTCCAAAAATATTAAATAAAAACTACTTTTCAGAAGTACCCTTGAGAGGGTCGTAGCTCCCTTGGATCATTTTCTGACCAACCTTTCTAGGTTTTTTTCCATATTTTTTACCCCCTAAAATATTGTACCATATTTCTGAATCACCCTGTATAACACGTCGAGAAACTAAAAAAAAACATTTTTTTTTAAGTTCATTTTAGGGGAGAGTAAAAGTGTTTTCCTACGAGCGTGCGGAAAGATCACTCTTTCCGCACGCATATGCTTGTGGAAAGAAAACCTTTTTTCTAGGACTGTTTTAGAATGTAAGCAAATACACACACTTTTCAAACACAGAATGAATCCATTCTAGCTCTAGATACGGTATGAATATTCCGTATCAAGTGTTAGAATGAGCACATGTAGTGCCATCTCTTGTTTATAAAAGTAAAGAAAACTGTAGCAAAATTAACAAAAATATATTTATTTTACCATGGAATATTGAATAATTTAATTCAATTTAAAGTTTTGCGTTAAAATTACATAAAGTTTATTAGTTTTTCTTAATATTTAACCAGTTTTTTTTTATCAATTTAGTTCAAAAAATTAAAACCGCTCCATGTATTGTTAAATATTTAAACCTGATATCTGTCACAACCATCTGACATAACCTTCAATTTTTGCGTTATAATTTGTAAATATTTGCTAAAATTAAATAAAAATCTTTTTTAAGCATTGATTTGATAAAATTATTAAATAACATTAATTGCTTTATTTAAAAATATGTGTTTTGTTGCATTTACAATGTCAAGTCACAAAAAACATTGTTTTTAACCTTGTCCGCAGTCCATACAGTGTTTCATATTTGCAGTTGAAGAAAAAGTATAGTCTACAACACGTATGGAGTAGTCATTCCGCGCTCGCGGGACCGTCATACTCGCCTGCCGGCGATAAAATATAAAAGTATATTTTATTTTAACCCTGCTCGTAGGAAAAGTATTGTTCCTAACGCATGCGTAAAGAGGCTTTTCCGCACTTGTTAGGAAAATAGCTATTTCAGATAATAAAAAGTATACTATGAAATGTAATGTATTTAATATTTTTACGATTCGTTTGTTTACGTATTTGTTTTATTATTTGCTTTTATCTCGTTTATCGCTTTATCAAAATATCGCACTTTTTCGATAATATTTTTCTGTCATAATAGTAGTTGCAACGTTGAGTTATAATTTGTTTTACAGTGGTATACAAAACGTGATATGGCAAGAAAAGAAGAAACGGATGACTCTCTTGGTAAGAATATTATTACTTAAAATAATAAACGCAGGCATGCTTAAAAAAATGTTACCTGTACGTAGAAATGTACTGTTTTTTCATATAGTTAATATCTTTAATAATAATTGGGAATTTTCACCTCAAAATTTTGTCTGCAAAAGCGAAGAACTTGACTCATAATATAACATATATATTTATTTTTTACTTTCCCCAAGGAAAGTCTTGCGTTAGTAAAAAAAATCGAAAAATTTATTTTTTATTGCTTTTTTTACGTTTCTTGACGTTTTATATCTAAAACATGTGATTTCCGTCAAAATAAAAATCTGTATGTCGGTCGGTCTGTCGGTCTGTGTGTCACGGAAATGTGTGACCACGATAACTCAAGAACGCTTCTGGCTAAAGTCTTCAATTTTGGACCATATGTTGATTATCCAAAGTTCTAGGCTGGGATTGTTTTTGGTAAAAATTGGATTGGGGTAAGGGGGTAAAATGGGTAGAAACAATTTTTTTCAAATTTTTTTTTTCAATTTACTTTTAGTTTTTTGAATTGTTTTTTTTAACTTTAAAAAAATATTTTTTTTTATTTTGTTTATTTTTTTTCGTTTTTGATTTTAATGAAACTAGGCCTATTATAATAGGCCCTATAATAGGGGAAAGTATTGTTTTGTTGGCAGTAGTATTTTTATTCGAAACGATCCTTAACCATACGGTATAGTTGATTAAATATATGATTGATATAAAAATATCGTATAGTGAATTTAAGCATACAATATATAATTTAACAACCACACCGCGTTTCTGAAAAAAAAAATATAAAGTGTTTATAACAAAGAACTTTTACCTCAAGAATATATATGCTTTGTTTGAAGCGGGAACCAACTACGGCGAGGGGCTGGTGGGGAGTGACTATTGTTTACACTTAGTACGCGTAAAGAGATAGAAAGAATGTGTAAACTCACAGTCTAATGTCGTAAAATGACTGACAGGGGTACAGTGTTGCCGATTGGAAACATACTCTGGATATTTTATTGTAAATTTTAAGAAACATTAGTTTTGTATGAGTTTTATATGAAGTATTAGTTTAATTTTAATACATTTAAATATACTATATTATTAAACATAATTATAGTATACACAATAAAGTTTTTTACATTTTTAATTTAAGTATAATGATTTGAATTCATAATAAGGTGGAAACTACGCAACATCGCTACAAGGTAGCCTAAAAGTTTGTTAGCGACATCTACATTTTACACCACAAAGCTGTATCGCGTTTCTGTTAGTAAATAAATAAAAAAAAGATGACACCTTCATAAACATTGGCCTGAAATTACTTCTTGATGTAAAAGTTCTTTGGTTTATTATCATATAACAACACAATATCACAAAATGTGATATGGACAAAACAGAAGAAAGAGATTACTCTTTTGGTAAAAATATTATAAACCGCTTAAAATAATATACCGGGTGGGACAAAATACTGGTACACCCCTATAACTTTTTTGTTTATTAATCAAAATGAAATTTAGAGGATGTAAATAATTGAAAGAACTGCGTTTTTTTACATTATAAAAAAAAATCTGTCACTTCCGGTTTCGCCGGAAATGACCTCAACTTTTGATTTTTAAATGGAACACCCTGTATATTTTTACTTATTGCCATTCAGAATTTAATTCTGAGTACAACCATATATAACTTGACAATTTTTGACAGAACATGTCATTTTTTAATTAAATTTTAATTTTAAATTTAGTTGAAATATGCAAAATTATTCTTGGAAAAAAATAATAAATAAATTAAAAAATATATCATATTTAAAACAAAATAATATATATATTATAATTTATAATAGATTAACTAAATAATATATAATTTATAATAAATTCGTAATCTAAGATTACTTATTATTGATAAGGCATCAGTTATAGTTATTAAAATGCTTCGCATATATAGTATACTTCAAGCAGTTGCAATATTTTTCCTGGTATAGTTTTAGCTTAAGTTTTTTGTTTTGGGTGTTTTCTACGAAGGCGTAGGATAATAATTACTTTTTTTTGTGTGATTTTTTTATTTTGGACAACATTTTTGGTGTTTCGTGGTTGGAAGTATACACATTGTTTGTAGTCACATATTAAAGGAGATAATTCTACATCAAAAAACATGAAAAACCACGTTAGGAACATAGGTCCAGAAACGAACCCTAAGGAAGTTACGACCCTTTAACATTGTAATAAAAATGGGGTTTTTAATTAATAACTCTGGTACCCTTTGAGGTAGAGTGACGAGGTTTTGCATGTAAACTGCTTTTAATAAGGCCCATCTTCATGTGTTATTTTGATGTACTTATTTTAAACAGGGGCGGGGGGGGGGCTTATCAGGTTTTTGCTCCATACTTTTTTCTGTGTAACTTTTTTTTGTAATTTTATCATTGGCACCTGATTCCTCAGGTCAAAATACATAAAAAAGGTACTCTTGGTGTAAGGAAGGTCCAAACCAAGCACGTGGTACAATATTTTTTTTTATTTTGAAAATTTTTATTCGGGGTTCGAAGTAAGCATATAATATATATTATATAATATATATTATATAATATATACATCCTGTGAAGCTGCGAGGAGTATAATAAATTAATAATAATAATACTCATTTTATCTAATCTTGAAACAATTGTATTAGATTCCCATACAGATTGCCTTACCGCAAAGTACCCCGATAATAATACGATATAGGTTTTTAGCGTTTTAAACTTTTTTTCGATAAAATAAAACTGTTCTTTATGAATCATACTCCTAGGAACGTTTTGGGTGAAAATTAAAAAAAAAATCTATCTGGCGATTTTTTTTTTAATTTGATTTTTTGTACGTTTTTTGCAATCAAAAATTGGTTAACTGAATAGGTCATTTTTTTTAAATTTGTAATTTTGGCATTTAAAAAACCTAATGCAGTAACGTAGTAACTCATTTGATACCTCTTTTAATTCTGATTATGATGACGTAAAATTTTTAAAAATCGTTGAAAATTTTCTCGAAATATTTGACTTTATATAATTGTAATCATCATCATATATTAAATCATCATATATTATTATTTCCTTAATAACGACAGTATAGATGTTACCGGCAATGTAAAAAAACCGGCAATGTGCAAAATGACTGGATATCCTGGCAGGATATCCAAAAAAGTAAAGGGGAAAAAGTTTGGGACAAAAACCTGATAAGGCCTCCCCGTTTCACAGACCCTTGGTTAAAATAAGTACATGACAATAAAATACGAAGATGGGCCTTATTAAGATTAGCTCACGTGCAAAACCTCGTTTCTATATCTCAAAAGGTTCCTGAGTTATTAAATAAAAACCGAATTTTTTAGCCACTTTCAAAGGAGCTTAGCTTCCTTACGACGCATTTTTAGACCTATGCTTATAGGAACTTTTTTTCATATTTTATGATGTAGAATCACCTCTTCAAATTAATGACCCTATTTCTGAATAACCCTGTATACCTATAATAATGCGTAGCATTACATATCTTCACCGCTTGTTTTTTTTTTCATTTTGTAAACATGAATTATTACAAATCTAAGGCTAGGTTTATCAAAGTGCAGCTAAATTTAGCTGACACGTAATAACCATAGCAACTCCAACCAAAATTCAGAATTTGCTCTTAACTGAGACTTTATCTTTTAGATAAAGTTTTAAGTGTACACTGATAAACTGGGCATAATAACACTAGGCAACAAACTCAACTTTTTTTTTGCCCCGATCGGAAAGTAAATTTTTCTTACTAATTCGAGGGCGTAGAAACCGAATCTGACCTTAGAAAAATTTCAGCACCTAAAACTTTTGAGATATAAGTCCAGGAAATAATTACATTTTTTTTCAAAACCTTAAAAAAAAGAGTAGGATTTTTTTTAGGGTATATTAAAAAAATACGAGGAACTCAAAAATATATATGCCAAGGACCTACTGTCAGAGTAAGTACGCGAAAAAAACTTAAAATGAAAGTGCAGAGTTTACTTAATTGCTCTTTTGTGGCAAAACTATCAAATCTGTATAAAAATTTTATAGGACTTAATGTAGATTATAAAATTCTCTACAAAAATATTTATACAAATATTTTTTATTTTGCTTAGTTTGTTCCTAAAAAGTAAACAAATGAAAAAGAAAAAAAAATTAAAGTACACAGGGTAAACTTTTTTCCCGAGTCCAAAAAATATATTTTTCTTATCAATCTAAAGGCGCAGAATCTAAATTTGACCTTGAAAAAATCCAGCACGTCTTATTTTTTAAATTTTAGTACAGGCAATTATGCCAATTTAAAAATAATTTATAAAACTAAATATTTTGTATTTTTTTTGATTTTTTTTTTAATGGTTCTACATCATAGAAATGTTACTTTATTACATAAGAACCATATTACGTAACATTTTAGTTCGTTTTTGACCTCCTAGTAATGATTTTTGACAATTTTTAACATGAGTATGTGGCGATAAGCTTATTCCCTTATGCACCCTTCTTCTTACCCTCCACCCCTACTTAGTTTTGTCACATTATCCTTTTTTTTAATATTTTTTTCATAATATACCTATTTATTCTACCTATGAATTTAAAGTTTCCATGTTTTAAGTTGGGTATTTTTGAACTGATATTAAGTCGCCGAATCTAAATTTATCCTTGGAATATTTTTATCTCCCATGATTTTAGACAACAAAAGAGGGATTAAATAATGACTTTTATCTCATTTTTCTCAGAATAGAAATATTCTGAGGCCAGATTCGGTTTCAGCGACCCAAAATTAGTTAAAAAACATATGACTCCAATCAAGGCAAAAAACCGTGTTGCCTAGTGTAATTATAATTATTTAAATTATAAATTTTGTTATTTTCAGGCCGTCCAATAGAATATGATCCAGATTTTCATGGACCATTGAAAAATCGATCCTGTACCGATATAATATGCTTATTTATTTTTATTGTATTTTTTATATGTTGGTTTGGAATAGGAATATTTGGTAAGTATTATTATAATTAAAAGTCTTTTTGTAAAAATAATAGTAAAATTTGGTCTGAAATGTTTAATAATAGCTTTAAAAGGAACAAGAAGTTATAAGAAAGTTGAACCAATGAAGACATAACTTTCGGAGATAAAACAGACGAACAACCATTTAAAATTTCTGTTTTGGCCTAAGTACCTGTAAATCTTCAGGCTATTTTTCTTTCAGACTCAATGGAGAGCCTCTAGCACAAGCATGTAAGCTTATTTGGGGCTCTCCATGATTCTGTTAAATTTTAAACAAAATAAATGAATAATAGTATATTAAAGTACTAGTTTCATAACATACGCTAAAAACGTGTTATTAAACGAGTGCTTTATGCAATTTTTTCTATTTTGCTCTAAAATTTAAAAAAACTTACATTTAAATTGATGACTGATTTAGGGATTTTTGTTTTGGATTGGCCTTTTAGTTTACACCATGATTAAAATTCTAAGAACATCATCATTCTGATTATAATAAATGTACACATTTTAAAGGGTAGTAGTGGATGGTAACAGAACACTCCTGTTTTTCACCGGGTGATTTGTGTGTCCGCTATCTTGAATGTTAGGAGTTTGTTGATTAATGTGTATCTTACGATACAAAGCATATAACCAATTTTGTTAAGGAGGAAATTTTCAACAATTTTTGTTTGGATCATTTTTAATATATGAATAAAAATCGAGTTAATTTTTTTTTTTTTTATTTAAACTCCTTTATATTTACAATCTGTCCGGGGACAATAAGTAAATCTTATGAACTAGTAATGTAATGTTAGGGCAAATCCATTGATAAAGCCCTACTTATTAAACAAATATACATACAGCATATATGTATACATATATATTAGATTTAAATATTTTGCGCAAGTCTTTTTAGTCGAGACACTTGATTAATGTTTTGAACTAGGTTAGCTGCTAGCACATTGGGATGATTTCTGATTCTATTACGGTAGTTTATCTTGTTCTTTGTTGTTTCTTCCTTTATAGAGCATATGTTAAGGTCCCTTGAAATTATGTTATTTGGCACATACCATGGGGCATTAACCATAATTCTTACAACTTTTGACTGGAATCTTTCAAGAATATCGACGTTTGAACTGGATGCTGTACCCCAAAGCTGGATACCATATGCCCATATAGGCTTTAGAATTGACTTGTACAGTAAAACTTTGTTTGCAAGGGAAAGTGGCGACTTTTTGCCAATTAACCAGTACATTTTACCAAATTTGAGTCCTAGCTGTTTTCTTTTATTGAATATATGTTTTTTCCATGTTAATCTCCTATCAAGATGCATTCCGAGGTATTTGGCATCTTCAGCCTGGGGTATTTGCTGATTATTTAGAGAGACTGCAGGACAGGTCCTTTTTCTTAGGGTGTAGGTGACTTGAACAGATTTTAACTCGTTCGCTTTAATCCTCCATTTTTTTAACCACAGTTGAATTTTATTTAAATGTTCTTGAAGAATGCGTGAGGCAGTGATGGGATTTTCGTGTTCTGCAAGAATAGCAGTATCGTCGGCAAATGTAGCTGTAGTAGTGTTTGCTGCTGTTGGTAGATCTGCTGTAAAGATTAGATATAAATATGGCCCCAGGACGCTTCCCTGCGGTACTCCAGCTCCAATTAGATATAATTCTGTATATATGTCATCAATTTTTATTTGAAAAAATCTGTTTTTGAGATATGATTTTAATACACGAAATAAGTTATGAGGGAGACTTTTCTTTAATTTGTATAACAGTCCTTTATGCCATACTTTATCAAAGGCTTGCGTGATATCGAGAAAAACTGTTGAGCAAAAATTCTTATTCTCAAAACTTTGCCTTATTTTGTTCACTACCCGATGAATTTGCTCTATTGTGGCATGATGCTCTCTAAAGCCAAACTGATGATTTGGCTTTTTTGTTTTTTAAAAAGGGTTTAAGTTTTTTCAGAAATAATTTTTCAAACAGTTTTGATATTATTGGAAGTAAGCTAATTGGCCTATATGACTTTAGTTCTTCAGCGGGTTTTCCAGGTTTAGGAATCATTTTAATAAGGGCTACTTTCCATTGCATTGGAAAATATCCCGTGGCAAGAATTGCATTAAATAACTGTGTTATATATTGGAAACCTGTATGTGGTAATTCCTTAAGAACTTTATCGGTTATTAGGTCATAGCCTGGAGATTTTTTAGATTTGAGTGACCGTATCATCTTTTTCACTTCAGTGTTTTTAAATTTAATAGGTAGTTCTAGTTGTTCCGGTGAGTCTAAGTAGGTTTCTATTTCTGCTTCTTCTTCTGGTGTAATTTGTGACTCGAATGGTTCAAAGACTTTTTCTAAATGTTTAGCGAAAATATAAGCTTTTTCTGTATTTGTTTTTGCCCAACTACCATCTTCTCGCCGTAATGGTGGAATAAAAGCTTGAGCTGGCTTAAGCTTTTTGGTTGCTTTCCAAAGAGAATAATCTGACGCTTCTGATGGAGATAGTTTTTCTAGATAATTTTGGATGGATTTATTTTTGGTTTCAACTAGAATTTGTTTTATAGCCTTAATTGACTTATTAAGTTTGGCTTTATCATGCGGAGATCTTGTAGTTTGCCATAATTTTCTTAGCTTACGTTTTTCATATATCATTTGTTTAACTTCTAAGGGCCATTCTTTTTTTATTTCATTAAAGTCTATATCTGGGGTACAGTTCCAAGCAGCTGACTGAATTATCTCAGTTAAGTTTCTTGCAGCATGTTCTATATCATAATCTGTTTTTAGTGGAATGTTTAACGACAGGTTTTCATTTACCAAGCACTTAAAAATGTCCCAAGACGTATTTTTATTGTGTAGATATGGCTGTTTTTCTTTTTTTATAATTTGTGTACTTAATGTGATAATTATTGGGGAGTGATCAGATGATAAATCAAGATTTGATTCAGCTTTCAAAAAATGCCTTGGTATACCTTTTGTCACGCAAAAATCAATTAGATCTGGAAGCTTTCTTCTATCTGTTGGCCAGAACGTTGGTTCTCCTGTAGATAAATGATTGAGATTATTGCTTTCCATTGATGTTAGTAGTTCTCTGCCCCTAGGTGTAGTCAATCTTGATCCCCATATAGTGTGTTTGGCATTATAATCACCTCCAGCAATAAATCGATTACCAAGAGTTTTAAAAAAGCTGTCGAACTGATCCTTTTTCACAGTTAAATTCCTTTTATTAGGTGGAAAGTAAACAGCCGATATAGTTAATGGACCATTCCAATCTTCTATAGTTATAGTGGTAGCTTGAAGGTAGTTTTGACTATATTTATCAGCAAGGTTATGTTTAATTGTGTTTTTCACAATAATAGCAGAACCGCCATGGCCGGTACCATCTGGGTGCCTTGTATCGTAAATAGTATACAGTGGTATTTTTAAATATGTTCGGTTGGTAAAGTGTGCTTCTGAGACTAGCATTATATCAATATTTTGATCATTTAAAAATGTTTGTACTTCTTGACCATGTGCGGCCAGGCCGTTGGCATTCCAGACTGCTATTCTCACCGATTCCGCCATTAAGCAATTTTAGAAACAACTGTAGTTAATAGGTTTAGCATGGTGCTTATTTGCTCCATTAAAGTCTTCATCATTTGTTTTAATTCCAGCATGTCGTTTGATGTGTATGCACCTGGTTGTTGTTGGTTAAATTGTTGTTGCTGATGTTGATTATGATAAAATTGTGGTTGCTCGCGTTGGTGGCTAGTATTATCATTTTGTTGGTCTTGTGTTACTTGTGCGTAGGAAATTCCGGATTTGACTGCGCCTAAATTTATAGGTAATCTTCTTTCTCTTAATGGCGGGAAAGCTTTAATTTGGAGTTCTTTGTAGACACTGCATCCTTTATAGCTAGCTGGGTGATTTCCATCACACAGGACACACTTAACAAGATTACTTTGTTCTTTTCTCGGACATGCAGTAGTTAGGTGATTGTCGGCGCATTTTACACAACGTGGGCTTCTGTAACAAAAGCTTTTAGTATGTCCATACCTTTGGCATTTTGAACACTGAGGAATTTCGCGTTTGTGATGTGGTTCCTCAAATATTATTTTTGAGTTGTTAATATATTCAACTTTATAAATTTCTTTGTTATTATCTTGAGGTTTTAGTTCAACATAAAACATTGGAAGTGGAGTTTTATTTGCATCTCTTTTTTTTATATTGCATATGTTAGTAACAATGTGACCAAGATTTCCTATTTCTTCCTTTAGCTCTTCTGTATTTGTACTTGGATGTACGTTCTTCAATACTACTCTAAAACTGCGTTCTTGCTTCATTTGGTAAGTATGGAACTCTGTTTTTTTTTTCAGTTAATGCCTTTATGATCACAGTGTAGTTTTCTGAGGTTTTCGGTTGAATTTTTACTTGGTCATTACCAAGCACTCTTGTCTCATAGCCATCCATGGCAATGGTTTTTAGCAAGGTGTTGAGTTAATTTAAAAATAGCCATGTTGGAGGTGACATTGGTTTTTTGTATTTTTCGGCCAAATTATTCATCGGACGTTAAAAGTACTTATGAGCAAACTTGTAGCTCTTGAAATTCTCTATGTTTCATATACATGTATTATAAATTTTTATAGGTACTTTGGTACGGTTTCAGAGGGCGTAACTTCCACCGCCCACTGTAACCGTAACAAAATGCTTGTGAAAATTCATAGTATATAAAACGTATAGAGAATTTTAAGAGCTAAAAGTTTGCTCATAGCCACTTTTATCATCCGATGAATAATTATTAAACTAAATTATAATTTGGCTGAAAAATCGCAAAAAAAACAATTTTACCCCCAACATGACCATATTTTAATATTTATAACTCGATTGTTATTAATTAAAATTGGTTATATACATTTTTATCATAAGATGCATATTTAGCGAGATAACCGCACTCACCCCTAAAATTTAAGATAGCGGACATCCCTTACTCAAATGACCCGGTGAAAAACTAACAGGAGTTTTGTTACTATCCACTACTGCCCTGAAAAATATTAGCCCCTGTACATTTATTGCAATTTAACACAGGAATTTTTCGTTATTTGACGACTAAAAAGTTAAAATATTTATTATATCTTTTTATAACTATTTTTTTTGTTAATCTTTTTTTTTTTTTTTTGTTCTAGCATTTACAAAAGGAGATATAAACTCTATCTCATATCCCAAAAACTCGTTGAGAGGAAAATGTGGATATGATCCTGAACTAAAAGACAAAAAATATTTATTTTATTATGATATAACAAAATGTTATTCACCTTTTTTTGAATGTCCTACTACACAGGTTAGTTTCTAGTGTGGGGTGATTTTTTTTTCTTCTAGAAAAATCATACAGCCTGTATGTTACAGGATGTATGTGTTAAAAAATTATTGATTTTATACATTTCTCGATGGTTTATACGTACAAAAGTCGAAAAATAAATCTGTTTTTTGGTTTGTCTGTCTGTCTGTCTATTTGTCTGTTTGCCCGGAAAAGTTTGTAACCGATAACTCGTTAATGCTTTTAGTAGAAGACTTTAAATGTATACAGGGTTATTCATAAATAGGGTCATTAATTTTAAGGGGTGATTCTACATTGGAAAATATGAAAAAAGTTTCTATAAACATATGTCTAAAAATGCGTCGTAAGGGAGCTAAGCCCCTTTGAAAGTGGCTAAAAAATTCGGTTTTTATTTAATAACTCAGGAATCCTTTTAAACTCAGCAACCAGGTTTTGAATATAAACTAATCTTAATAAGGCACATCTACGTATGTTATCATCATGTACTTATTTTAACCAGGGGATGCGAAAAAAGGAGGTCTTATTAGGTTTTTGTCCCAAAATTTTTTCTGTGTACCTTTTTTGTAATTTTATTTTTGGAATATGATTCCTCAGGTCAAAATACATAAAAAAGGTAGTCTTGTTGTAACACTTTAGGATTAACCGTTTTCGAGAAAAAATCATAGTAAGGTGAAATTGCAGGGCTCGAGGACGAAAAATTAAATATGTTTGAAACCAAAATTTCAATGATGCAGGGTTATTCTATATAAAAAAAATAAGAAAAAAAGTTTCCATACATGTAGGTCGAAAACTCGCTTTTAAAGCTACTATGGCCCTTTAAAAATGGTGCATTTTTAGGAGCCCATAGCTCCTTTAGGATTGATTTTTGGAAGAACCTGTATTATACAGGCTGTATATGAGGCTTTTTTCTTAGTTTTTGATGTACATTCACCTTACATCATTAAAATTTCGATTTTCAACATTTTAGTATTTAATTTTTCGTCCTCGAACTGTGAAATTTCACATTCAAATGAATTTTTATCGAAAACGTATAATCCTACAGTGTTACAACAAGAGTACCTTTTTTATGTATTTTGACTTGTGGAATCATATACCACAAATAAACATGCAAAAAATTTAAACAGAAAAAAGTTTGAGACAAAAAACTGATAAGACCTCCCCATTTTGCACACCCCTGATTAAAATAAGTACATGAAGATAACATATGAAGTTAGGCCTTATTAAAATTAGTTTACATTCAAAACATCGTTGCTGTATTTCAAAGGGTCCTGAGTTATTAAATAAAAACCGAATTTTTTAGCCACTTTCAAAGGGGCTTAGCTCCCTTACGACGCATTTTTAGACATATGTTTATAGGAACTTTTTTTCATAATTTCCGATGTAGGGTCACCCCTTAAAGTTAATGACCCTATTTCTGAATATTCCTGTATAGGTATCTATCCTTATCAAAAGTTCTCGTTTGGGTTAGGATAAAGGGTCAAAGCTTTGATCCCTTTGCAAACAGGGTAGATATATTTTTTTGTATAAAAAAAAATATTTTGATTTTTTATTCATTTATTTGTTTTTAGATATGTGTCTCATCTTGCCCTACTACAGTATATGTTAACCAAGCTAATGGAGATATAGATAAAAAATTCTGTTTAAATTCAACAGATTGTCCAGCATGGTATTTACCCAGTATACCAGGTATTTTTATTATTCTGGAGAGTTTTTATCGATTTTTAATCCTATATACCTATTGCATTTTCCCAAATACTTCCCAAAATTCAAAAAGTAATAAAGAACTTTCACTTTCGGGTTTAGACCGTGTTAATGGATTTTCACTTTCCGACGTTTCGTCTCTTACTACTAGAGACATCTTCAGGGATTAATCTGAAACTAAGTTTCGAATCAACTTATGTCACTATTTATGACGAGTTGTGGTTATTCACCCGTGACGAGGTTTTTCCTATCAAAGACTTCCATATTGCAGGTAAGTGGTAACCAGTGTCCCGATTGATATTGTTAGGATGCTTGATGATTTCTATCGATTCCCGTATCTTCCTTGGCATTTTTCTGTTTTCTGTTAATATTTGTTTTGTTTCAGACAAATTGATTTTATGACCTGTTTCATGTACATGTTCGGCTACTGCCGATAAGGAAATTTGTTTCTTTCTTATAGGAAAAACCTCGTCACGGGTGAATAACCACAACTCGTCATAGTGACATAAGTTGATTCGAAACTTAGTTTCAGATTAATCCCTGAAGATGTCTCTAGTAGTAAGAGACGAAACGTCGGAAAGTGAAAATCCATTAACACGGTCTAAACCCGAAAGTGAAAGTTCTTTATATCTTAATGGCCGTGAAAGCTTAAAATCTAAAATTCAAAAAGTAATATTTATTTGATAAAACTTTTTTGTACAAAACTACAAACTTTTTTATTTTAATAAAATATAAATAAAATATCTTTAATACTCGTTATTTTAATTACAAGTTTTTAGTTAAAATTATATAATTTTATTTATTTATTATAAGATAATTAATTTCTCATGAAATTAAACCTTTTTACATTTTGGGATGAGGATCGGGATTGGGGTCCCGAACTTTTTGAAATTTTCGGGATTTTGGGGATTTCGGAATCTGGATCCCGAAACCTGAGATCCCTAGATCTGAAGAGATTTTACTAAAAAAACAGTTTTAGAGTGTTCCAAGGTCCGACTAGCAGAATCCACCATCAGATTTCTTCAACACCTTTTTTAAACCTACAGTAGGCTCAGGGAAACTGTGCACTAGTATGCTACTATAACAACTTCGAAAAAATAAAATGCTTGGTGTGCCATTTTTTCCATTTTACATAAAAAAAAAACGTATGAAGTAAAGTATAAGAGAAAATCCTAACGTTTTTTGAGGATTTTTTACTTGTTTTGGGCTTGCGGAGCATCAATTTCTTTTTTGATTATAGTGTAACAATTATTTTTTAGGTAAAAAAGAAAAAAATTGCACCCCAAGCATTTTAGTTTTTCGAAATTTTTATATATGATATATAAAGTACTCTATACCCTACTTTTAAAATATCAGCCCGTGTGGATTTATTGCAATTTAAATTTATTATTTGACTGGACTATACTGCAACCTACACAAAATTTTGTTGTATTTTTAATACTGAATGTTATTTGTAAATACATATTTTTTATTTATATCGCCACCATTGGTATCTAATACTTTACTTGTGATATTAAATACTGCAATGTATTTATTGTATACAAAATGTTGTCATACTAACATAGAGACCGTTCTGGTACATTTGAATCCCCACCCAACATGTGTTTATTAATACTATAACATTTGGTGAATTATATCACAGCTATAGTTTGGTATACTATAAGTTGTAGTTTCTGGGTTATTGATCTAGTTTAAAGTATGTTACAGTATTTAGTAAAATAACAATCGGTAAATAATACCAAAATTTTGATTAGAAATAATACAGAGAAAAGTAAAAAAAATGATCGATTATTTTCTATTGTAATTGTGTGTGGTTGCAATATTTATATTATTACTAATCAAAATTTGTTTATTATTTACCGATTGTTAATTTTTCTGAATACTGCAACATACTTTAAACTAGATCAGTAATACAAATTAACAACAACTCAAAGTATACCATACTATAAGTGTGATATGCTTTACC
Organism: Brachypterus glaber; assembly: GCA_958510825.1. Lineage (NCBI taxonomy): Eukaryota > Metazoa > Arthropoda > Insecta > Coleoptera > Kateretidae > Brachypterus > Brachypterus glaber. Next base: position 8,427,202 of record OY294047.1, on the reverse strand, counting down.
AAATGTCACAGTAATTTTTACTATAACATGCTAGAGTTAATAAACACATGTTGCTTGGGTTAGTATAACAACATTTTGTATACAATACATACATTGCAGTACTTCACAAGTGAAGTATTAAATACCAATGGTGTAAGTACTCACGACTGATATTTGTTTCCCGTATAGTCTTTTAATGTTATAATTGCAATTATTTATTTTAGTGTTAAATCGATGTGTTCCCACTTTATTGAATGTAAACAATTCCACCATAAACACAATAACCAATGGGGCTGGTATGGAAAAACTTAAAGCTAGTGTGGATATTATTGACAGGCTTTCAAATCTTGAAAATGTAAGTGAATTTTAGGTTATGATATTTCTTATATCTATATATAATCTCTCCATCATTTTGGGTAACTTTTTTTAATGCCTTATAATTTTAAGGGGTGATTCTACATAATTAAATATGACAAAAAGTTTATACCGTGCATGTGAACTATTCCACTGATTTTTTTAGCCTCTTTCAAAGGGGCTTAGCTCTCTTACGACGCATTTTTATACATATGTTGTAGGAACTTTTTGTCATAATTTCGATTGTAGAATCACCCCTTAAAATTATTGACCGTGTATATTAAATTTGACCTTCAAACTTCAAAAAAAAAAGCCTCAAATTTGCTTTAATTATAATTTTATAGGTTAAAAAACTGGTTTGATGCTTTTTCCCAAATTGGAATATATCACGAAAAACATTTTCATTTTCGAAGAAAAAACTTTTTCGTACACATTTATTAAAAAAAAGTGTCGCTTTTAAATACAGGGTAACTGCCATTCCAAATTTAAGAGGTGATTCTACACCCAAAAATATGAAAAAAAGTTTCTATAGGGGTTGGTCCGGAAATGAGCCCTAAGGGAGCTACGGCCCTTCGAAGATGACATATTGAATGGGGAACAAAAAAAGCATCAATAAAATTTTAATCCGATTCTTCATTTAAAACTGAGGAAAAAAACCTAAATTTAATATTAAACGAGTAATACTTTTAAAAAGTAACGTTTATGGTGTCACAAAATGTTACTTCCTCTTAATTACATTTTTTTTGAAAACTCTTGCTCCTACAGTGTTACACTATGACACTTTTTATGTATTTTTACTCAAGAAATCCATATTTTTTACAAAAAATCCAAAAAAAGTACACGTAAAAAAGTTTGAGGCAAAAATGCGTTAAGCCTAATACATTTTTCCGTCTAGGGACGCCTCTGGATAAATTAAAAAAAATAAATTAACTTAAACTTATTGCCCTTAATAATACTAGTATACGTGCAAAACCTCGTCGCTCTATTTTAAAGGGTACCAGAGTTACTAATTAAAAACCTTATTTTTAATACAATTTTAAAGGGCCGTAGCTCCCTCAGGGCTCATTTGGGGACCAACCTTTATAGGAACTTTTTTTTATATTTTTGGATGCAGAATCACCTCTTAAATTTTGGCATTTGGCCAGTTATCATCACCCTGTATAATTATTTTTTTTAGGATGCGCAACAAATAGGCAAAGATGTGGTAAATTCTAAATGGAGCATATTAGTTGGAAGTATAGCAGCCTTATTTGTTTGCTTGTTATATATTGTTATGTTGCGGTTTATTGCTGGAATTCTTGTGTGGATTTCAATAAGTTTGGCAATAATAGGACTTATAGCAGGTAAGTAAAGAAGGAGTATGTTTTAGCACTTCCTCTGCCCCCTACTGCTGAGTTAAGTTTTTTATTATCAGAAGTTTCAGCAACCTCAAAAACCCCTATAAATAATAGTTATTTTCTTAACTAGTGTATTAAGTGGATAAAATCACTTAATACACGAGTTGAGAATTTAATTTTATCCAACACCTTTTATTTTTAAATCAAAATCTATAATTTTCCGAAAAATTATGTCAAAAATATTAAGATTAAGTTTTCTTAATACTAAAATAATAGGTGGCCATGGCCTAAGTATGCCTATTAAAAATAAACAATTGCTAGTTTTACATTTCTTACAAACGTCAAAATCGACGCGGTGATGACAGAATTTTTAATAAAAACAGTATTTTATTCAAAAACTAAAGAATAATTTGGGGTTTTCTTTAATTTTTATGGTTTAGTTAACGTGCTTCTATTTATAGAATAGTTATAATATTTAATTACTAGGGTATGTAACTTATTTTGGATGAGATCAAAAGCTGTACGTAAAAGAGTGGGTGAAAAATATTTTAGTCACTAGTGGAAAAAAACTCACTTTTGACATTTAAAATAGTGCTCAAAACAAGTGTTTCTGTGAAGGTGTTGGATAAAAAAATTTTACTTCCCGGCCAATATATCCGTTATTTTTAAAGATAGAAACTTAAATAAACATTAATTTATTATTCCATCAATCTATTTTCTAATCATCGTACAGTGTGATATTGGTAGACTGACAGTTTCGGGCTGCTGGCCCTCTTCAGTACCAAGAGTCAACTCTGCTCGCTGATTAAGAAAACGTTTTTAGACTTTATTAGCAAGTTGCTATTATTCTGCAGACTAGGAAAGGTATGAGTAGTTGTCTACATTTAGCAAAAGATGGCGCACAAGTCTACACCAATCTAATAACTATATTTCTTTTGCGAATAAAGTCTAAAAAAGTTTTCTTAATCAGCTGAAGAGGTCCAGCAGCCCGAAACTGTCAGTCTACTAATATCACTCTGTACGATGTTTAGAAAATAGATTGATGGAATAATAAATTAATAATTTTATAATTTTGTTTAAAATTAAAATTTTCTGTCCGTATTAATAAATAAAATATATTAAATGGGATCAATAGTACTAAATCCCACACCAAAACATAATCCTCAATAAATCACCCCCTTGGAACCACCCCAAACTTTTCAATTAGCACCCGCATAGTTTTTTTAGTGATTTTAAAAGCACTGTAAATTCTGAATGGTTTATTTCACTTTGTATTTATCCTAAGGGGAAGAAGCCTAAAATAAAAAAATAAAAAAAAAATTGGAAAAAATTGATTTTTTTTTCAAAATTTTTAATTTTTTACAAAAAGATTTCAAAAAAAGTAAAATTTGGGACACCCGGTATACCAGTTTTCAGGAATTTATTGAAAGCATTTAAAAATTATTGTCTGGGCCTCGGTTTGGGGTTAGAATATGTTTATTATCATATTTAAATTCTCCTGATCCTGGTCAATCGACAGAAAAAATTTGTGGTCCTGTGTAATTATTCCATTCCTACATTGCAGGTGATATATTTTTTGTGAAAAAGTACATAGACACCAAAGATAACGCCAAAAGCGACGAATCAACATTATGGCTGGCTTTAACCATCGTAGTATCACTTGTCCTTTTAATTATTTTATTGATGTTATTATTCTTAAGGAAAAGGATAGTGCTTGCAATTAAATTAATTAAAGAAGGTAGCAGGTAAGTCAAAATTTTACTCTATAAAGTCAAAGAATACACTGACATTCTTACTTTGGCACCAGTTTTAAATTTTTCGTATTCTTTTTCGCACTTTTGCCTGGATTTTCTTTGGTAGAAGGTTTATGCTTACTCCATTTTCAGCTACAATTATACTACTAGTAATAAATACCTTCTTCTTCCATCTCATCCATTATATTTAAGAAAATTTACAGCTTAAAACAGACTGAACAAAACTCAGATCAAAACCGATTTTTTGTAGCGTCTAAATTGATGAATTGTGGATTTTTGTTACCATGGATACAATGCAACATTTTTACAGTAAAGCTTCTAGGTCCTGATTTTTTTACCTTTTCGCACTAGTGCGGAAAAGTAGCTACTTTTCCAGCATAGTGCGGAAAAGTGGAAGTTTGCACACGTAAATGCGTGAGGAAAAGTACACGAAAAAATATATTCTTGTCTATTGTAGCTTAAAAATCAAAAAAGAGAGAACATAAGTGACGCAAATAACTTATTTAATTATTTTTTAGTGCCGTAACATCCGTTACATCATCGTTATTCTTCCCAATAGCCCCATGGATTTTTCAAGGGGCTACTCTAGCATATTATATTGCTATATTTGCCTTTTTACAGACGATCAGAGAAGTAAGTTAGCTGAATTTGCAAAAATAAATTATTTGTTATATTTTATTCGGGCAAAAATTTTAAGGTATTTCAAGGTATTTTTTGCCTAATTTTGTGTACATTTTATATAAAAACATTGCAGTAAAAAAGAATTCTATCGATCGCGATTGGTTTGTCTCTTGGTCGAGTGGGGATACCCAATTTATAAAAACATAAATAAATAATAGTGATTTTACTTAATCTGTCAAAAGCGTTTGATTGTGTTGATCCTAAAGTATTGGAAGAAAAACATGAATTTTTATGCTTATTCCTGAAAAAATCTGAGACAGACTTAAATAGATACTGTTTCAATTATTTTTTTAATATGATTTATTTGAATAAATAAATTTTCAGTACACAAAATAATTTGTTTTTTTTTTATTGTAGAAATGTGGTGAGGATTCAACTGAAAAATACTGTGATGACAAAAATTATGTCATATATTTACAATGTAAGTTTAAAATTTAAATTTAAATTAATTTATGTTTAAAATATGGTTAAATATTATTATCAAAATTAATGGAAAGCCCCTAGCACAAATCAAAAGCTTATTTGGGGCTCTCCATAACTCTGTAATAATATTATTATATTACAATCCTAAATAAATAAATAATATTACATAAAAGTGCTTTTAATAACTAGTTCCCATTTTAGTAACACATCTTTTTGGGTTCTTTTGGTTAATGTTTTTTATCGATGCCATGGGGCAAATGATATTAGCATCAGTGTTCGCCCAATGGTATTGGACATTCAAAAAGAAGAATCTTCCATTTTTCGCACTGACAGCAGCAATTTGGAGAACATTCAGGTAACAAAGAAAACTCCACTTTACTGTGGAAACAAGAATTTTTTTTCTCCAATGGGAGTATTGCACTACTCCAATGAATAAGGATTCATTTTTTATTGAATTGAAAAAAATATATGATAAATAAATATTTTGCGGCAAGGGAAGATGCCATTTTATTCCTAAAAATTTGAATCTTACAGTATTTATGCCTCAATAATCTAGTGTCTTTATTAGGTTGATAGTTTTTTTTTTCTGGGAAACTTAAATAATATGTACAGGGTGGCCCATAAGTCACTTTAAATTGAATAACTTTTTTGTTTGTCAATTTTTTCAATTTATTTTTTTTTAAATATATTGTACGGGAAATGATTTTTTTTTAAAACTATGTATGAAAAATCATGTCTTTTAAATTACGTCCATTTATAGCTTTGCAAGCACCGGCTCTTTTTACGATATTTTCCATGTCTGGCTCTAGCTAGGGTCATGCATCAACGTGAATTGCACGGTTTGGTGCGGTGTAACATTCCAAATGGTAATCGGGCCTTACTTCTGCTAGGAAAATGGCAATACACGTACGGTGAACGGCGACCGATATCGCGCAATGCTGGAAAGATTTGTGCACCCTGAAGTAGAGGACATACCAAAGACATGGTGGCAGCAAGATGCGGCAACGGTCTATGCGGCAAGAGCCGCAATGCAGCTTTCAAGGCAGATTTTCAAAGAGCGAATAATTTCTCGAAATTCGGATTTTCATTTTGCTTCACGATCGCCCGATTTGAGAGCACCGGACTTGTTTCTTTAGGTCTACCTGAAAGATCGGTTATATGTCAACAAGCCCAGACTATTCAACAGCTTAAAGGCCTATCCAGAAGCTTGCATAAGAACAGAAAACATAAGAATGCGATGCTGTGATTGGCTTACAAGATACATTGCGGCACATCAAGCCAATCACGGCATCGCATGGTTATGTACTATGTTTTTATGAGAGCCTGTGGATATGCCCTAAGCCAAACATGTTAGAAGCGTCATGGAAAATGTCGTGAAAAGAGCCAGTGCTTGCAAAGCGTAAAATTAAGGTAATTTAAAAGACATGATTTTTAATATATTAACGTATACTTAGTTCAAAAAAATTCCATTTCCTGTACTCTATATTGTAAAAGAAATAAATAAAAACTAATGACAAACAAAAAAGTTAATCATTTTTTTAATGGTAAAGTGACTTATGGGCCACCCTGTATTATAATACCAACCGTTATGGCTATTTTGCAACAGGAAAGTTCATATTTAAGCCTGTAAATTTGTCAATGTGGCCTTCCTTAATTTTGTAAATGATTTTTTTTAACTTTTTGTCCCACTGATAAATATTTGGGATTTGAGACTCATCATTAGCAGAATCGGATTTCAAGGGTGCATGCCAAGTGCATGCCAAGAAAAAACTTCTGGAAGGACAAACAGATAGACAGACACCTTATATATTTCATTATAGAGATAATACTTTTTTAATTAAATATATAATTGAAAAAAGGCCTAAGACGTTAACAGGCCCGTAACAACCTTGTGGGAAACTCAGCAATATGTAAAATTTTGTAAAAAAAAATCTACGAAGTTTTGTCCATGGACTCTTTTCATGTACTGACAAGGATTATTTTGGCATTAGTTTTAGCCTTTGCCGCCTGGAGGCCATAAGATTTTTTAGCTTTTTTAGTCAGCCAAAAGGACCCCGCATGTTTTATATGTAAATTGAATTTCCGTTAAATTGGCTAATTTTTTAATATGTTGTAGTTGATGACCAACTGATCAAAAGCTCTCGTGGGCCCAACTCAATCCCGCTTCTAGTCTTGGAGATATGGCTCATAAAAGCTTTGGCCATTTAAATCCGAAATTCTTGTAATTCTTGAAATTATTAAGAAACATTTACGTTTGGTTCTTATGTACTTATGTTAAAGACCATGTTAAGCCAAATATATTATTTATTTTTACGAAACTAGAGTCGTAAAAAAATTAATTTAAAAATTTTGGCGAATGCGCCAGCATAATAATGCACAAATGAGAAATGAAAAAAAAAAACTTCCGTGAAATACGCTATAATTTTTACAGCTCATAGTATGTACCTTTTTAAACAAAAATCTCTTATGGAAAAACTTTTGAAAACTATTCATTTCCCCTGTAATAGTACTTCGGAGTGGTAAAATTGTCTGACATCGTAAAAAACACTAAAAAAATACCTAATAATTATTACATATAATTCGTTTGAAATAAAATATCCATCGACCCCAATCTAACGTAATTTGAAGAGAAATGTCTTCTGTGTAATATTGATGTTGATAGCTCTTTTATTCAACTTATAGGTCTGCCATAAAACAATCCGTTTTATATTATTTTTATCATAACTTCCTAACTAAAAGAGCTATCGACATCAATATTACACAGAAGACGTTTCTCTTCAAATGACGTTAGTTTGTGGTCGATGGATATTTTATTTCAAACAAATTATATGTAATAATTATTAGGTATTTTTTAGTGTTTTTTATGTCAGACAATTTTACCACTCCGAAGTATTATTACAGGGGAAATGAATAGTTTCCAAAAGTTTTACTATAAGGGTTTTTTGTTTAAAAAGGCACATACTATGAGCTTGTAAAACTTATAGCGTATTTCACGGAAGTTTTTTTTTTCATTTCTCATTTGTGCATCATTATGCTGGCGCATTCGCCAAAATTTTTAAATTAAATTTTTTTACAACTCTAGTTTCGTAAAAATAAATAATATCTTTGGCTTAAAATGGTCTCTAACATAAGTACATAAGAACCAAACGTAAATGTTTCTTAATAATTTCAAGAATTACAAGAATTTCGGATTTAAATGGCCAAAGCTTTTATGAGCCATATCTCCAAGACTAGAAGCGGGATTGAGTTGGGCCCACGAGAGCTTTTGATCAGTTGGTCATCAACTACAACATATTAAAAAATAAGCCAATTTAACGGAAATTCGATTTACATATAAAACATGCGGGGTCCTTTTAACTTTTTTTATCATAATTATTTTTAAATTCGTTTTAGATACCATCTTGGAACAGTAGCATTTGGTTCTCTATTAGTCGCTATTTGCAGAATGATCAGAGTTATGTTGGAATATATCGATAAAAAATCAAAGAAACTGAATAATCCTGCTATCAAGGCACTAATGTGTTGTTTTAAGTGTTGCATGGCCTGTCTGGAAAGATTTATTAAGTTTATTAATAAAAATGCTTACATTATGTGTGCCATCCACGGCAAAAACTTCTGTGCTAGTGCCAAAGATGCATTTTTGCTTATCGCGCGAAATATTGTACGAGTATATGTTTTGGATAAGGTAATTTATTTACTATGTACCCTATTTTCCTATATTAAAAAAACATGATATTCGCTACCATATAGCACCGGTCGTCCAATGGACGTCCATTTTAGATCCCTTTTAAGTACATTGGTCCACGAACTAATAATGGATGTACTATGTACGTCCATATATTTACATCCTTTGTACGGCTATTAGTGGACGTCCATTCAGTGTCCATTTTACGCCCATAATTTTTCAAGCTATATGTCTCATGGTGCCATATACATTGTCAAACGGACGTTCTGTATACGACTTATTTAATTTAAAAATAAAACGGTTTATACTGTTACACATGTGAGTTTTATCTTATAAACAAATAAAGACGTCAATTTTAGAGTTTATGGATGTAAGGGTTAATAATGGTCTTGCAAGTTTATATTAAACCAGCCGTCTCGAATGAGCGAGAATACTTTCTCATAAAATAAGTTATGTCCAAAAAGTCCAATGATTTTTTTTCCATCGCAATACTTTCTTTTATGAGAAAGTAAAAAAAGATTCTATTAGGTTTTTCACAGTCGCAAAAACCAGTTTGAGTAGGCAAAAAAGCAAATCTCATGGACGCTGGGTGGTTCGAACGGACACCTTACAAGTCCTATGGACGCTGGATGGATGGTTCGAACGGACACCTCATGGATGTCCACAGTTGTGTCATCTGGACTTTGAACGGATGTCCATGGGACGTCTATAGAGAAAAAATGAGCATCCTATGGACATACAGCTGTCCATGAACATACGTCCATTGAACGTCCATAGTATCAGTGCTATCTGGGTATAGGAAGTCCGTGTACAAATTTTAGAAAATAATAGGTCTTTTTTAAAATCCTACAAAAATCTAAAAATCTCCACAAGAATATAGGACATCTCTTCGGAAAAACAGAAAATTTCAAAAATTTGAACAGAAATTTTGAATATCTCGGATTACACATAGAAATCTTAGAAGTCCATTTACAAATTTTTAGAAGTGGTTCACCACTCGACTAGGTATAAAATTCCAAAATATTGCTATAATCGTCACCAAGTTACCAGTTTCAGGACCCCCAAGCAACACAATTTATTACTGCTAGTAACATAGAGGTTCTAAAACGGTTATTAAATACCTTTTATTTAACCTGTAGTCTCATAACGGTTCTACTAGAGAGATTTCATTCCTAGAATTGGAAGGTGTTATACAGATTACCATTTTACCGCTATAGAACTTTTAGCAAGCAGCTGACTAAGGGCATATCCACAGGCTCGGATAACAACATAGTACATAAGAATGCGATGCCGTGATTGGCTTGAAGTGCCGCCATGTATGTTGTAAGCCAATCACGGTACCGCATTCTTATGTGCTATATTGTTATGCGAGCTTGTGGATATGACTTTAAGTGCAGAATTATACATAAATATTGTTTTTCTATGTTGGGAACAGAACCCTGTTTTTGTTTTCAATGTTTTGGGTTTCTCATAAATCTACAAATTGGTAATTGTCAAAAGAAAAAACATGATAAAGTACCAATTTTTCGATTTGTGGGAATCTCAAAACTTAATTTTCTCATACGGTGGTTATTGGTCTGTATTTATTATTATTGGCTGCAGCCTAGGGTGGTTCAACACAAAAAAGTTGGACTTTTTTGCTGCTCATGCAGGGAGGATAAAGCTCATTTTGATTAATTAATATCCCACAAAAAAAATTAAAAATATTGGAGTATATTTACCACTTCCTCACGAGGGTGCAAGTTTTGGCACCTTATCTACGGTGGGTTCGAAGTGTTTTTAACTAAACTGCTAGCTACCTTAAAAATCCCTATTTTGGGATCGAATGTTAGTAAAAATTCCAAAAATAAAAATAAACGCTTGCCCCATTTTTTTTTAATGTCCGGAAAAACTTTAAATTATGAAGCAAAAAATTAAGCCTTACCTCAAATGATCTGAAATTTTCAGAATAGAGTTTTTGTATACTGCTTAAGTTTTGATATAAAAATCAACAAAATTTCGTTATTGACACCTCAAAAAGGCGTAAATCCCGAATATTTTCCAAAAATTCCTTATTACAAAAATTAAAGTGCATTAAATAATTTAAATTTAATTTAGCTATATTAGAAACCTAAAAGTTATGAATTTTAGGTTTCTAATATAGCTAAATTTGTTTAAAAAAAAACTGAATATATACTGATTGTTGACCGTTACGCCAAAATTATCAAAAGTATGTAAAAAACACGATTTTTCGGGATTTACGCCCTTTTTTGATGTGTTAATAAAGCGGAATTTTGTTGATTCTTACATCACAACTTAAGCAGTATACAAAAACTATATTCTTAAAATTTCAGGTCATTTGAGGAAATGCTTAATTTTTTTATTCATAATTTAAAGTTTTTCCGGTTATTTTGAACCCACCGTGGATAAGGTGTCAAAATTTTTACCCTCTTGAGGGCGTGGTAAATATACTCCAATATTTTTTATTTTTTTTTTGTGAAATATTTACACATCAAAATGAGCTTTATCCTCCATGAGCAGCAAAAAAATCCAACTTTTTTGTTTGGAACCACCCTACTGAGGCCCTTCATATTATTAACACATTTTAATATGAATATATATATTTTTTTTAGATTACAAATCTTCTATTTTTCTTAAGTAAAATATTTATTACTATATGTGTGGGTTCAGTAGCATATATTTTCCTCGCCACTGATATGGTTATGGATAATTCAAACAAGAAACCAGAAATAGTTTATCCTTTAAGTCCAGTTGCAGCCATTATGGTTATTACATTTATAATTGCAACTGTTTTCTTTAATGTGTATACTATGGCTATTGACACACTATTTTTGTGTTTCCGTAAGTATACGTAAATATGCCGACCCCGGTGGTGCAATGGTTAGCGCGTTTGATTACGGATCCCGGGGTTGTGGGTTCGAGCCCCACATAGAGCATGGATGTATAGTGGTGTAAATAGTCGGTAGATGGAACTTCGATGACTAACTGTAATGTGGGTTGCAGGTGAAACTGTGAACACATATCAGGGTGGATGCGAGTTCTGTTGAGGACCGTGCTTCGGAGGGCGCGTAAAGATGGAGGTCCCGTCAATTAGGCCTTAGCAGCGAAAAACGACGCTAAACAGTCTTAAACAAACAAACAATACGTAAATATTTTTTTTTTGAGAAAAAAAGTCATAATAATTGCAACGTTTATCATACGAAGAATTAATTATTTGTATAAAAATAAAATATTATGTATTTTTTATGTCTTTATTAATTATAATTATAACTAAAATTAAAATAATTATAATTATTAATGTTGACATAAGTGGAATAAAAACTTTTCGCAAAAAAAAAAACCGACTTCTGTCTCTAAAAAGTAAAAAATAAAAAAAGCCGGTCCCAATTTTACCACTGCCTAAATAAAATACTAACAATTATTTTTGTTGTTAAATTGTTTGCTGTGAAATTGGCACCGACTTATTTTTTATTTTTTACTTTTTAGAGACAGAAGTCGTTTCATTTTTTTTGCAAAAAGTTTTGATTTTTTACTTTTTAGAGACACAGAACTTGTAGATCTGTAAGGTCATCTAAGCTAAATTATAGTTGTCCTTCCATCTCGGCAAGCTGCTGACATCACAACGCACTATTAGTGGCGTTGTGGCGTTATCATCTTAAAGATAAACTTCTAAAAAATAAATTTAGTACTATTTTTATTTCAGCGACCAAGAGTCTAACCAACCTTATTTTAAACGAAATACTAAATAAAATCTTTGTAAAACTTTAAGCGTTAAGTAATAATCAAATAATAATAATAATAATTTTCTCTTGGTATTTTAATATTACAGGTCGTAATTGCATTAAAACGATTAGATTTATCTTGATTATCCGGCTTACCCGGAATTATCCGAGCGTCAACTTAAAACGGGACCACTTCAGGAATGTCCTCTTTAAGTACAAAAGGTTTCATCAAATTCAGTTCATCCGTTCCAAAGTTATGCGGGAACAAACATAAAAAAAAACAAAGTCACACGTCGAATTGATAACCTCCTCCTTTTTTGGAAGTCTGTTAAAAATACGTAAAATTTGTAGGTAGCTGAGTAAGGAAATATCCTTAAAATCCTAGGGTCACCTAATCAGTTATAACTTTTTCTATTTGTCTAATAGTGAGTTTTTGTGGTTGGTCAGTTTGGGCGTCTCACGAAAACTTCCAGAAACCAAAACAGCTAAACACCAAAACACTAGACAAAGTAACCAGTGACCTAGTGTTTTGTTGTTTGACCGTTTGTTTTTCTGGAAGTCGTTGTCAGGCGCCCAAACTGACCTGCCACCAAAACACACCAACACAAACTAGACAAAGATATAGCTGATCAAGTGCCCTAGGATTTTAAGCATAATTCCCAACTCACCCACCTTGAATTTAGCAACCGAAAATAAAAAGTGACGACTAAAAAAAAAGGACATTCCCAACTATAGGGTCCAATTTCCCCAACTGATCCAATGGGAGGGGATCCTACCCACCATAGTGACGTCCCTGATAAGTTCAGAGCTTTTAACCCTACATCTAAATCGGTCTAAATTTTATTATTTAATTTTTTCAGTTGAAGATGGAGAAAGAAATGATGGATCCAAAGAAAAGCCTTTCTACATGTCAAAAAGCCTAAGAAAAGTTCTAGGAAAAAAGAACAAATAAGAAAAATAAATACCGTAAATAAATAGAAAAAATGAACAACTTAATTTAATAAAGACAGAAATTTTTAATTTTAAACAAAATTATAAAAATATTAATTTATTATTCCATCAATCTATTTTCTAATCATCGTACAGAGTGATATTAGCGGACTGACAGTTTCGGGCTGCTGGCCCTAGCAATAGATGGCGCAAAAGTCTACATCAATCTAATGACTATATTCCTTTTGCGAATAAAGTCTAAACACGTTTTGTTAATCAGCGTGCAGAGTTGACTCTTGGTACTGAAGAGGGCCAGCAGCCCGAAACTGTCAGTCTACCAATATCACTCTGTACGATGATTAGAAAATAGATTGATGGAATAATAACTTAATTTAATTAAAAAAACTTGCATCTAGACAAATAACCGCAGTTTACTATATTCATATAACCTATATTTTTTTAACAAGGTACGTAGGAAGCTTAAGGGCTGTGAAGAATATATTTTAAAGATAATTTTTTAACGTTTTTATCAACCAATCATTTAACAATACGTGTTTATTTCTGTCCAATCATATTATATTATTGGGAATTTTCTGCTGTAGAAAATTCTAGTGAGAATCGCTGTAGTATTTTGTTTTTCAGTATTTCTCTTTTACAACAAGATTTCATAGCTAAAACTAATTAATATTTAAATATGAATATATTACTATTTATAATTATTGTTATTAATTTATTATTTACGGAATAGACATAACAAAATTTACAATTTTTTTTGTTGCAATTTCGGGTTTGAAATGTCATAAAACGTCGAGAAAATGTGAAAAAAAATTGTAAATTTTGTCAGTTATATATTCTTGAGATAGGAGACGATATTTAAAAACTAGATACTTATATTTTAATTTTAATGTGATCCATTAGTTCCTTTTAATAAAACGTTAATGAAATCCGACGGGAAATTTGTAGAATTACCCACATGTTGTGTTGTTTTAATTTATTAATTTTTGAGCACAAAACCATCTGAGAAGAATTTGATGTTAGGTACTTTTAGAATGCATATTTTTCCATATTTGTAAATATAAAAAATGTAACAAAATATAGCCAAAAGCTCTTCAGGTGGCTTTTGAGCATGAGAATAGAATATAATCGACCTTGCTTGTTATAATTTTCCTTGTACGCCATCTTTATATTCAAGACAATTTTAAATTTTACAAATTATTATATTTTATTATTCTTTTAAATTATAAAAGTTTTATCTTAAAGTTGTTGAAGTTTTATTTAAACCAAATTAGTCTACTTTTAAATGAACGGATTAGTTTAAGTAGACGTCACGTCGCCTGAAATGTTTCTAAATGATACATCTTTCATTTTGTTTGAGTAAAATAAATCTTGAGAATAAAAATAATATTCTACGAGAAAAACAGTATATAGGTACAATAATTGTAAATTATTTAAGAGTCAGTAATGTATTATTATAATAATTAGATTAATATTATTAGATTAGATTATATTCCAATATTTAAAAATATACATCTTTTTTTGCAGAAAGTAGTTTTTATAACTATTAGGAAATTGCAAAAAACACTTTTTTTTATTTTTCATATGCACCCCTCATATGTTGTTTCAATGGACTGCCGCCTATTTAGATTAGATAAAGAGAGAAGTTCTACAGAAAGAGATAAAAGTATAATTATTATTGTTTAAAATAAAATAAAATGCATATTATAGGTAAAAATAACATTTTAGATTATATTTTAGATTACATAAAGGTAAGATATTTGTTTTTTTTTTAAGTAAAAAACTATATTTTTTTTAAGTTTTTATAACACAGCTATGTGTACAGTAGGTCTAAAGGGAACTTATGACCTACTCCTTAATTTGACAGTCATTGATAATACCCTGTTGTGTGTGAAGATTTTGTACTTATTTTTGTGTTTAATAAGCTGTTTTATGTATCCTTTAATAATTTTGCATATCATGCACATTTTTTGTTGCACTGTAATAAAATCCAAATATAATATTTTTAGGGAATTTTCTTTTTGGGTTGGTATTGAAGACCTTTAGTAATAATGTTTTACCACTTTTTTATCTCATTTTTCTCAAACACTTGAGGAAATAGAAACATTCTGGTGCCAGTTAAGGTCAGCGACCCAAAATTAATTAAAAAACATATGACTCCAATCAGGGCAAGAAACCGTGCTGCCTAGTGTAATTAGGAAGGTGGAAAACTCAAGAAAAAATAACATAATTCAAGCAAAAACTATTTTTTTTATCACAATACTTCATAAGAAAGTAAAAATGGCATATTATACCACGGGGTCAAGGACGATAAAACTAAATAAAGGAAATTGGAACGATTGAACTAAATTAAGCTAAAAGCGATCTCTCTATAACAGAAAACGGTCCCTTTATGGTCGCCATCGATGGTGATGTTGATTAAAAGTTGCAAGAAAAAGTCACCGTGACAACTGTGCAGTTTATTTAAAAATTGGTTGGGTCAATGATAAATAATCAAATGTAGGATATCTTTTAAAATCATAATACAATGCGTCTCTCCAATAACTTTTGAACTGCATAGGATATCAACTTGAAAGAAGGATGTCAGGAAACTGCGATTTTTGGCCTCGCTGCGGAACTTTTCTGACACTTATAAAATCACCGTTTGAATGTGTTAAAATGCACAGTGATCTTAGAAAAACAAAAGTCTGTCAAAAATGTGAGTTTTTGCATACGACTATTTTTGGTACCGCTGATAATAATATGATAAAAAAATGTGAAAAACAAAATCCCATGTCATTAGGGTGGTACTTTTTTGTTTTCGTCCGATATTCATTAAATTTGGTATACAGGTTTCTTGTGATGGCTTATGTGTGGATCCATAGCATAAGTTCAAAATTCAAAATGGCGTAGGTAATATGCAAAAGAAGTTTATTAAACAAACGGAGGTGCTAAAACACCCGACAAAAAAAACAAAACAATTTTTTATTACCATTGTCACTCGCGTAATTAAGACGAATCTATTGTTGGCTCGATCATTACAATTGGTCTAGTAGTTTGGGATTTGATGGGAACAAACAAACAAACAAACCAAAAATATATACAAAACTATCGTTTAGCGTTGCTGTGGTTGAATTAAATAACCGAGTTGCTGCCCTTGTGCGGTAAGTAAAAAAGAAGCAAAATAATTTTAAATGGATCAGACAATGTTTATCTGACTATTTAGATAGTAATTTCGGCGGGGGGTGGGTTGAGGGTGGTTTATTAAGAGTCCCAACAAAGGTCCACTTGAACTTATCACACGTGGGAAGCAATTCGGTGATTTAACCCGACCATAGCAACGCGAAACGAGAGTTTTGTATATATTTTTGTTTGTTTGTTTTTTCCCACATATAGCCCAAACTACTAGACCGATTTTAACGAATGAGGCAGCAAAAGATTCTTTTTGATTACGTGAATGACATACGTAATATAATTGTTTAGTTTTGTTTTTTTGTCGGCTGTTTTGGCATCTCATTTTGTTTAGTAAACTTCTTTTGCCATATTCCCTACGTCATTTTAAATTTTGAACTTTGGGTATGGATCCACACATAAGTCATCACAAGAAACCTGCATTCCAAATTTTATCAAAATCGGACTTTATATTATCAGGGGTAATATCATAAGTGATACTAGGTTAGGTATCGTTGGTTTTTTACATAAATTTTACGAATATTAATCCCAATGACGAAAATGCAACGACTGCTTTAGCAGGAGTTGCATGTTCCAAAAATTGGGATTAATATGACTAAAATTTGAAATAAAAGCACCTAACCTAGTATCACGAATTTATATTTAGGGAGAGAATATAATTTATATTTAATACACATACCTCTTAATTATATTAATCCACAAATAAATTATATTTTATAAATTAAAAAGCAAACAATAAGCACGATTTTAGATTAGACAAAAGAGGGGTAAAAAAACCATCGTAGGGGTAAGTTATTTTCACCAAAAATATATATCTTATCCCTAACATTTTATTTAAAGGCTTTAAAAAGCTTAAAAGACAAGCGTTCTTATATCAAAATAACTTTTTCTTTATTTATATGCAAAGTTTCGCAGCTAAGCAGTTGTTCTGTATGTAATAAACTCTAGTAACACTTGATCGTTCTTACTTTAAACACCTGTTATATAATTTCATACAAACAAGAATCTTTATAGTAAATAAACTACAAATTGATATTGCAAAATTTAATATGAAACTTTAGCAATAAAAATTCAAGTACGTTTCTATAGGTTTTTTTTTGGTAGGCGAATTATTAGCACTAGCCGGCGTATTTCTAGTTGTAGTCCAGTCTTCGGTCAATAAAAGAGGCTTTTCCTCGAAATAATTCAGGGAGTTTTGATTTTCGGTTTATTGAACAGGGTTAATGGCCGCAAATAAAAAAAACAATTTTGCGACTTTGAACTCGATTTGGAACTGTAATTTTTTTAATGTGTTTTTCACAAAAAACGGATTTTTAAAATATCTCTTAAACTTTAAACTATACGTTTTTAGATTTTTGATGTTTTTTTTTTTTTTTTTTGAAAAACCAAAATTGTTCTTTATCGTCGGTTAGGCATGCCCCTTAGAACATGTTGAGTGAAAATTAAAAAAATCTATCTGACACTTTTTTTTTAATTTACGTAAAATTATTTTTTTTTAATAATTCACACATTTGTGCCCCATTATCTCGTGTAAACCGATTTTGGATTGAATCGACATAGCATAAAAAACCTTCCTAATCGAGTCAAAGAAAAATCTAAAAGCCTACAGTGTAACGTTTAAGGCGGTGCCGTAAATTAGCTATAAGTCGTACAGAAAAATACATGTACACAATAATGTAGGAGATTTGGTCCTCTTTATTTTCATATTAAGTTTTTTGTCCTAGGCTGCACGGATCTTGAGATATTTTAAAAAGTCTGTTTTTTGTGAAAAATAAGTTAAAAAATGACAGTTCCAAATTGAGTTCAATGTCACAAAATTATATATTTGTGGCCTTAAACCTTACCCAATAAACCAAAAATCTAAACTCCCTAAATTATTTCCAGGTAAAGCCTCTTTTATTAACTTGAAGACTGGACTATAACGGGCCTGAAACTCATGGCGAGAAAAAATCTTTGTAGACTATTGTTATAAGAAATTATAATTGGTTGTGTTTCTGTTGGGGAATCTTATTTAACAGGGCTTAAAAATCTCAAAGAAACGTTATTTAATTAACATATAATTAACAAAACTCTGCTGCTACAAAAAAGAAATATAATTGTGTGTACATATTGTAATAAAAAAGCTTTGGTAATTTATTTTTGTAAAAAATAGCGGGTGATTCAATTTGGTTGTTCACATAAAAGTATTAAAAATAACACGACGAAATCTAAAAATAAAAAAAATATATTGAGTTGCCCTTTGAGGTTAGTTTATTACAATTATTTATGAAAGATGATAACATATAAATGGCGGCCGCGGTTCATGTGGCATGATGTAATTTGTTTGTGAAAATTTTCGACTACTCTGCGGCACAAATCAGGTTCTATGCCGGCTATTTCGCGTCTGAACTCCTGTTTCAGCTCTGGAATGGTGTTCGGTTTATTCTCGTAGACTCTGATCTTTACCCCCAAAGAAAAAAATCAGCAGGGGTTAAATCACAAGATCAGGGCGGCCAATTGATAAACAAGAATCAAATTGAATCACCCGTTACTTAACACGCAGTAAAAATAAAAAAAAAAATCATACCGTTTTTACGGAATGTATATGTACATAGCATATATTCTGTTTACGCAACTCGATGTTAGTTAGCAGAAAGTTTCTCTTTTTTGCACACACTGCAGTTGATTGTACAACGCGAAGCCCATATTTTTTTATTTTTGGGGGGATTACTTTAAAAAACAAAAGGATCTCTCCTCTCATAGAACTTGATTTTTTTCTGAAAATTTCGAGTCCATCGCATTATTCGTTCTTGAGTTATCGTGTCTACAAAAAACGTGACACCGGACAGACAGACAGAGAGAACAGAGAGACTGACATTAAAAAAAAGTTTCTTATTTTTCATGACACAAATTTATATCCAAGAATTTTTTGCCTAGAACGATTTTTGAAAATTTTTGAAAATTCAAAACTACCGTATATTATTCTAGCGCAGGCGCTGTGAATAATATAATATCGTCCAAAACTCTCCGCTTTAAAACTTGAAATAGTAGCGCTGAAATAAACCTATTGACCCTAAACTTTCAGAAACTGTAAATAATCACCTTTACGAAACATAAATAAATTTCTGCAGTTTTATATTGTCGGAAATACTATTAGGAATAATGACTTTCTTTAGCATTATAGATTGTCCTTATACCTACGTAGCTACAAGCTTTGTATTAAAATCGGTGTATATCGCAAACTTTCAATCAGTCTTAAGATACGGCGACACTTTTTGGGGTCAGTTCGAACGCAGAGGATGCTTTTAAAATTCAAAAAGCGCTTTACGCACAATGTTAGGTCTACAGTACAATGGTTCTTGTAGGGGTCATAAAAAAAAATGTATTCTTACTTTAATTGGGCTTTATATTTGTGAGCTTTTAACTTTTATGTTTAAAAACAAAAGCATTGTTAGTAGTTTTAGGTCTTCTAGGGACAGATGTATTAGTTACAATCTGCCGAGTCATAGGCTTGTACAGTTCGAAAAAGGTAGTTTTTATATGTGTATTATTGTTTTTAATAAGTTACCTAACAGTATCAAATCTATTTTAAACTTCTCCTCGTTCAAGAGGCAAATTTTTAATTTATTGGTTCAATTAGAGCCGTACTCAATGTCAGAATATTTAAATGTAAATTTTATAGATTAAGTTCATATATTTAGGTACCTAGGTATTATGTTTTTTTCCTCTTTTGACTATTTTCATTTTCATGTTGGTTATGCATAAATGTTTTGTAATTTCATGGTTGAATAATTGATGGTATTTGTGAAAAAAAGATTATTATTATTATTATTATTATTATTATATTTATTATTATTATAATTATTATAAGGAGGGATCCTTTAGGAGGAACAGGGAGGGTTTTCTCTGTTGTGAAAATTAGAAAATCCGTTAGTCACTTAGTGAAAAAGGTCGCATGTCAAAATTTTTCTTTTTTGTTCTAAATTGTAGAAAACCCAAATGAAATGACATTAAACTTTAAAAATTTATACAGTGTAAAGTTTAATGTCTAGTCTATTTAGAGACTCTACTGAATTATGGAGTAAAATGCGAAAAATGCCACAATTTAACACCAAAGTAAAACAAAGTAATATTTTGACATACGACCTTTTACACTTTGAGTAATATTTTTTTTTATTTTAGAAAAACTAATACATGTTTTTTTTTAAATAGTACCCCCCCCCCCGTAACTTTTAAACGGGATGAGATACAAACTTCAAATTTGGAATATGTAGGTATATTACAGAACAAAAACTATAAACATGCAATATTTTTTTTATTCGATAATGCGCCGCCCAGGGGCAGTATATTGCAGTGATGAAATGATGTAATAAATCAACATCAGTAGTTTGTTTGGATCTTTAAGAGACAGGCTCAGTGCCTATGGCTCATTTATCTAAAATAGAATTAATTTGAATGGATAATTGGGGGAGTGAGTCTTTGCTCACTGATGCTGGGAAAGCATCTGTCCTGAATTGATGGATGTAATACAGGATCTAGGGTGTATTTAAGCTATAGTTAGTTATAGTTTATTTCTTGAAAAATTGTACTTAAGCATGGAGAGCCCCAAATAAGCTTTTGGCTTGTCCTAGGGGCTCTCCATTAATTTTGAAAATACATCAACACAATATTTCAAATGTTGACGTTTCATATTTTTTTACATAAAAATTTCAAATTCCTTCTTCCATGCTCCACCTCCATTTCCACATATTCTCTCCTTCATTTTATCCATTCTCAACCATCATTCCAAAAATAATTTAGCTTCTTACAATCATTTTTATAAAAAAAATACTCAAAAAATTGACATGACATTAATTGTCATAACTCTTGTTTAGTACTGTCCACTACTGCCCCCTGGCGTCGCCTTACCGAATAAAAAACTGAAAAATATTGCAAATGATAGTTTTTGTTATGTTATATATACATTCGTTTAAAGCTTATATCTCATAGCGAACCAAAGTTAGCTGTTTACGGGTTGGTTTGATTTAGTAATACACATATAAAATGTTTAGAAAAACCCTAGGGTAGCTAGTTACTAAAGTTTTTTGAAAAAGTTTAAATCTCTCTTTAACCCCATATTAACCAAAATATAAACAAGTAACTATTTTGGTGCAGCGGCGACTTCGCCAAATTTGTAAATAAGTTGTTTCTATATATTATATATTATAATTAATGTTTTACTTTTTGGGGCTATTTTGACCTAGTATTCGGCTTAAGCCGCGCGGAATATTGTCTATTTCATACTAGTTATAAAATATACTATTTTACACCTTTTAAAACTTAACGAAACATTTAGCTCATTCTTTAGAATAAAAGTCTGGATCCGTTCCTGAACGTAACATATACTTTAGTTAAACTTTTATTGTGATTTACAATAAAAGTTTGTTAACCCTGGGCAATGCACAGTGTGAATTGTGTTATATCTTATATAAAGCCAATGTCCGTTTATAAATAAGAAATATCCAGAAACAAAAATTTAAAGTTTTTAAAATAAATCTTCTTCTTCTTCTTCTCTTTATTTTTGGCCTTTGCTTTATGTCAATTAGCCAGCTCGCTACTCTCTTGTTAATTTCTGCAGATGGGTTGCCTGGTTGCTACCATACCATCGCTTTCTTTCGGCCTGGTCTTCTGTAAGACTTTTTGTGGGACCTCCCAATTCTGTTTAAATGTGAGTAGGCATAAATAAAATTTTTCTATCATAACCTCAAAAACATGTGGATAACCCTAATCCAGATTCAACCACTAAATTGTCTCACATATACATCGCTTTCTTTTGGCCTGGTCTGTTGTAAGACTTCTTAACTGTTTACTTCTTCTTCTCTTCATTAATTATGACCTTTTGGTCTTGAACTCGTCCCTTTGTAGGTACAAGTGTTATCCTTGTTTCAAATAAATTAAATTTCTTCTATTATAACCTCAAAAACATGTGGATAACCCTAATCCAGATTTAACCACTAAATTACATCACATATACTAACATTCCATTGTAAAATCAAAATCAATAGTTATACCTATTGTAGATTTAATAATATTTTCTTAACAAACACATTTTTACATAAATTACTTGATACAGCTGGCGCGAAAAACTTACGCCATTTTAAATTTCACCTTATATGTTTAACACTATCACCTTCGCGTCACCCACGCGAATGAAAATAAATCTTAAGCTTGCAAGCTTGTCCCTTAGGACTATCATCAAAATTTTCTAATTTCTAACTTTGTCAGGGAGGGGAGGCTAATGAATTCAGATGCTCTACCACCACAAAAATATGCCACCATACTTAAAAAAAGGGGAACATGGAGTCATTCCCCCGTGAGCCGAATTGGATCCACTGGTAGACTTTGTATTTTGTCTTACATGTTTTAGGATTTTGCATGAAAAATTTAAAAATACACACATAAAAAAGTATACTTAAATTGAACATAATGAAGGAAAAGCCATAGTAGGATATCCCAGGGATATCCCGAAAGGACATCCACGGGACTTCCCCTCGGGACTACCCTGGGATGTACCAAGGATGTACCGTATATCCTTGGGATATACAGGTAGTATATCCTCAGGACATATGTTTCGGGATATCCTTGGGATATACGACCAATGTTTCGGGACATACGACATTGAGAGGATATCCGGAGGATATTTTGTGCTATATGGGATTTTGTTGGACTAAGATATTAGGTTTATATGTGTATAAAAACGACAGTCTAGTTTAAGATCTGCTTTAAGCCTGAAGGTATACAATTACGTACGTGCCTTTTCCTTGGTTATGTTTTTATCCTTTATTATGCTTTCGGTTCTTTTTACTTTCAATTTAAAATCTATTCTTAATTTAAAAGTGATTTTATGAGAATATTTTATTTTATAAGAGCATTTTCTTTGTAAGACAAAGAAATTTTTATTTTAAAATGTAAGACAAAAAAGATGTGAAGATATACAGGTTGATCAATAACTGGCATGTCAAAATTTAAGAGGTGGCTACATCCAAAATTTTAAAAAAAGTTTCTGTAAAGGATGGTCCGGAAGTGAGCCCAAAGGAAGAACCTACTGCCCTTTAAAATTATACTAAAAATAAGGTTTTTAATTAATAATTCTAGTACCATTTAAGCTATAGTCACGAATTTTTGCATGTATGCTAGTATTAATAAGGCCAATTAGTTTATATTAATTTTATTTTTGAATTTATCCAGAGGCGTGCCTAGGGACAAAATATATGAGGCTTAACACATTTTCGTCCCAAACTTTTTAATGTGTATTTTCGATTTTTTGTAAAAAGTATCGATTTCTTTAGTAAAAATAGATAAAAAATGTCATATAGTGAAGGACTGTAAGAGCAACCGCTTAAAAAAAACGTAATGAAGAGGAAGTAACATTTTGTGTTACCAAAAATGTTACTTTTTAAAAGGCTATTACTCCTTTTGTTCGATCTTCTCGTTATTTTTGGTTTATTCATATATTTTTTGAATTAATATAATTTAGCTTCATTTAAATATTTATCCGCGCTTATATGAGTATAAGTGCTCATGCCTAACTTCAGCCCTCTAGTGGCGAAAAAGGAAGTGAGTCAGAAGAGCAAGAAAAACTGTCGCCGCTCACGTACGTGTATTTCTAACCACAAAAACACGTGTGTGGATTCTAAGGGTTTAATGTGCTCTCAATAGCCTTTCACCGCATCTCATCCTAGCATGGACACAGCATCTCAACGGTAAGTGCATCTTATACTCACGCACATTTGAATAGCATTATTAATTTGATCACCAGTTATCCTATGAATTACCATAAATACAGTCACACTGAGATGAGTATCAAACATCTTTAATATTAAATTTAGGTGTTTTGGTGAATAATACTTTTTTTGCTTAGTTTTAAATGAACATTAATCGGAAATAAATTCAGTTATGACTCATCAACGTTGAAAATGAACACAGAAACATAGGCTTACGGAATAATTTTGCCGAATTATGAGGGAAATTTTTATAAAGGTCACTAAATCGAAACATTTGACGACTAATTTGTTACACACAACAATATTGAATATACATATTAACTATAAATATGTAAATATATCGGTGTTTTTCGAAGAAAATAAAAATGTAAATATTTAAAACCTCGCGTAAACGATAGAATCGACGCGCTGCCTATGCGAGCACTGGAAATTCGCCAATGACTGTAAATGAAGAATCACACTGCAACATTAAAATTTTATTGGTGCTTTTTTGATGCCCATTCAATATGTCCATCTTCGAAGGGCCTTAGGTCTCTTAGGGCTCATTTCCGGACCAACTTTTAAAGGAACTTTTTTTGATATTTTTGGATGTAGAATCACCTCTTAAAATCCTTTTATCTAGAGCCTATTCGTTAATAAAAAATATATCTGTTAGATTTTTTTTATTTATTTTTTTCCTTTTTTTAGGTTAACATTCTTAAAATATTTTATTAAAATTAAAACGTTGCACCTTTAGATATATTTACAAACCCGGTGGTACCATACGTATTAAAATATTTAAAAAAAACTATTGAGGAAAGCAAAATTATTTTTAAGACTGATAAATAGCTAAACATAAGATACAAGGTTATTCAGAAATAAGCTCAAGAACGTTAAGAAGTGATTCTACGTTGGAAAATATGAAAAAAAGTTCCTACAAAGGTTGGTCCGGAAATGAGCCCTAAGGGAGCTGCGGCCCTTCGAAGATGAACATACTAAATGGGAAACAAAAGTAGCACCAATAAAATTTTAATGCCGCATAATCATAATCATAATCATAATCATAATCATAATCTTTATTGGTGCTAGCACAATTACAAAATTGTTTACACAAGTCAGTGTGTGAATAAATAAATAAATAATTTAAAAAAATAAAAAAAAAAAATATACAAAAGCCTCACAATTCCCCTAGTTCTTGAGGCACAACCTTCTGCAGAAACTCCTCTGCGCTGTAAAAGGCTTGAGAAAGTAGCCATTTTTTGATATAGGTTTTAAATGGGTTCAAAGGCAAATCTTTAATATTTTTTGGTAAATGATTGTTATAGGCAATGCCATAGTAGTTTGTGCCATTTCTACTGGAGCGAAGCCTCAGAAATTCAATTCTTATTTTTTTTTGAGTGGTAGTGCCGTAATTATGAAGAACTATTTATGTTGTATAAGTGAATATTTTCATGTATATAAATTAAGCAATGTAAAATATATAGTGATGGCAAGGTTAAAACTTTATATTTAATAAATTTGCTTCTGACATCATCCTGATAGCCTATCTTACCTATGATGGGCATGACTTTTCTTTGAAGTCCAAAAATTCTTGACATACAAGAGGCATGACCCCAGCTTATCAGACCATATGCCATCTGAGCTGAGAAGAGCGCATGGTATGCTGTTAAGAGTATATTCAAGCCTATTTATTTAAAAAATTGTTTGTTTTTAAACTGTAATTTTTGCTTGCCCCCGGTATTGCATACTTTGACCCGACCAGTTCTTAAAACAACTCCTAAAACAATAGTTATTTATATACCAAGGGACTTAACTGGCTGTTTAGTGTTTCCTGAGCGAGCGTAGCGAGCGAGGGAAACAGAAATGCAAGGGATTAAACAGCAACGTTTGGATATACACTATTTTTTGCGCGACCAAAACATAATTTAGGTGGGTAGATAAAATTGTAATTAAAAACCATGTGAAATCGGGTGCTTTATTTCACGGCTATCGCGATTTCAGTTGTTTCTTAATATGATTGGCACAAACGTCGCGACAAAGGACGCGTCGGTTCAAAAAAATGGACTAAGTAATTTTAACAATGGTATTTTAAAAGGTTTTCTTTGTTAAAATCAAATAAATTCGTTTGAATCGCTTATTTATTAC
The DNA here is from genome assembly GCA_958510825.1 of Brachypterus glaber. Lineage (NCBI taxonomy): Eukaryota > Metazoa > Arthropoda > Insecta > Coleoptera > Kateretidae > Brachypterus > Brachypterus glaber. The sequence continues at coordinate 8,401,285 of OY294047.1, read as the reverse complement.
AAAAGATCACCAAACTTAATTTTTATACCAGTAAAGCATATAGTATGTATAATTTTTACTTTCCCCAAAGAAAGTCTTGCGTTGGTAAAAAAAATTCGAAAAATTTTTATTGCTTTTTTTTACGTTTCTGGACGTTTTATATCCAAAAAATATGATTTCCGTCAAAAAAAATCTGTCTGTCGGTCTTTCGGTCTGTCTCCGGGAAATTTGTGAACACGATAACTCAAGAACGCTTCGGGCTAAAGACTTCAAATTTGGACCATAGGTTGATTATCCAAAGTTCTAGTCTGGGATTGTTTTTGGTAAACTTGGTAAACTTGATTGTTATATTAAGTCTACTCCAAAAAAAATCTTCACATAATATTATAATATAGATACCTATGAGTGTACGTCTGACCATAAACCCAATTATCCTTTCTGATGGACCTAAATAAATACGGGAAAATAAATAACGCGTAGGTACTTAATCTTGTTCTGTCCCTAAATTGACGTAAAAGGTTATTTCTTAATAGTTCTCTATAGGGGATACTGACCGCAAGAACTAAAACTTGAAGCTCATTTTGACAGGTTGATTCAGATTATCTTGTAAACAGAAACTTCTGAATATACAGGATGACTACAAAATAACTTTACAGTTAAACTGGGCGCATTATGTATCTGAATAACAAATTGGATCAAGGAAGCTATGATTAGTGGTTTAAAAATGACTTTTAGTGATATTTTTATTACGCATTGTGCTTTTAATAATTTTTGACATTTAGATTAAAATAACTGTCATGTTACGTCTTACAAATACGTATAGAAAGTTTTTAAAAAGTGGAAATTTGTTAAAAGTTATAATAAAAGTAAGTTATTTATAATATGCTATTAAAATATAATTTTACCCTACCTGAGCTTAAAAAAATAAATATTTTTTTTTTAATTGAAAAAAAAATTAAAATTTTTTAAAAAATTAAGAAAAATTCATTTTTCAAAAAAAGATTTTAAAAATATAAATATATTTTTTTAATTTTTTTTTTTTTGAAAATTAATTTTTTAAAAAGTATTTGGGAAAATGCAATATACCATTTACTGTGAATAGTATAAAATAAAATGCGTAGCACTACATATCTTCACGGCTTGTTATATTATAAAGTATCAAAAATTTATATTGTTATAGAAAATCATAAAAAAATATGTTATAATTTATTTCAAATATTCACTTGCACGCACAAAAGAATTATGCGTTCAATTAAATTTTATTTTAAATATAGATACTTACCAGAAATTAACAGATTTTTTAAATACCAAAAAGCATAAAATTTATATTTAATATAGTTAGTTTAGATATTATTTCGTTTATTAAAAAATTAAAATCCAGGCCAAACTTTTACATAGAAAGAACGCGGCAAGTACTTCTTTGGTGTACTTACCGCAGATTTCCTTAGGATTGGTACTTACCGTTATTCTTCGTAGTAAAATAATGCTAACCTCGAAAACCATATGTCAGGTATACATGCCGCGTTCCTCTTTAGTCGGGCAGTATACATGACACAGAGGCAATATTAGCAGCATGGCAACAATTGGATCATCTAACCTATAAGTGAATTACTGATTTTCAGAGTGAAAATTTAAACTCAAATTGATGTTGACAATCTATCATCTGTCTGTGATATGTTGTATGACTAAGTGAATTTTATTCAATTTTTTACTGTTAAACGTTTATAAATGAGACTTGTTATGCAGATAGGTATTATTATTATTCAGTTAATATTATTCACATCCTGAAATTAAAAAAAATAAAAATATGTATATGTTATAAAATCACGGTGGTTTTTTACAAATTTCAACTTTTTGTCTCCAATCCCTGATTTTTTTTCATAAATTGTTTAAACACCATGAGAAGTAATTCAGGCAGATATAAAAAAAATCGTTCGGATCGAAAGTTTTATTTACGTTTTTTCTAATTTATTGTAATATGTACATATTACATACTCGAACATCAATATATATTTTATCTAATACATACAGATAATAAGACAATTACCAGCTTCATTTTAAACAGATAAACTTTATAATAACCCCCACGTGGCTTTTACTTTATTGAGTGGATAATTATTTATTTTACCCACTCAACTGTCACTTGTCAAATTATTTTCTTGTAAATGTCATTAAAATTTTTAATAAAAATATGAATTCCTAAGCTATTTATTGGATAAAACCTTGTATGGCACTCATGGGTAAACCGATATTGCCCTCTCGAAAATTAACCTGCTTGGCTGACGCCTTAATTTTCTCATGGGAAATATCTTACTTTACTCACTAGTACCATAAATAACTATTGGATATAATAATAAAGTTATTATTTATGATGCTTATCTTCAACGCCAAAGGGCGTATATTTTTTTCTAGGCGTTATTGTTTTATGAGCGAAGGCGACAGAAAAATAATTTTTTTTTGCATATTCGGACTTAAAATGCGCAAGAATTTTTATCCTACGATTAAAAATAAGCGAGTTATAGCATAAAATATTAGTTTTTGCCCCTTTTGTCCCCCTTGCGTTATCCCAATGTAAACTATATTTGACATCAGAAAAACTACGAAGGTGCTAAAGTGTTGAAAGAAATTTTTAAATAGGACCTTTCGTTTAAAAGTTACAAGGTTTATAATCAGAGGACAGACAGACCGATATTTTTTTAACACCCACTTTTTTCACATTTTCTCGACGTTTGGACGTTTTTTAATTTTTCGCCTCTAAAACAATAAAGCGCTTTGGCATTGCAGATAAGGATTTTTATAATGTGGTGATCATAAAGGCAGACTAACATCTCTACTCTAAATTTATCTACTCCCTAACATCCCTACTCCATAACTAAGTCCAAACTCCACTACAACTCTACTCCGTAACATCTCTACTTCATAACATCTCTACTCCGTAACAACTCTACTCCACACTATAGACACTCGATTAGCCACTTGTCTTAACTCAAAAGAATATTTGTCATGATAAGTCACTGTCAAAAATGAATTCAGTTTATTAATTACTTACATATTAGTGCATGTTAAGAGTACGCGGTCATTGTTGCTTTTAGAATAATTAATTTATGATTGTTCTAGATTTGAATTTAAAGATAAACGTTTTCTAGGAAAAAAATAAAATAATCTAGAAGAAGAAGATTCTTTGTTCTTTGAACAGCTCATTTATTATTAAGTGGCTAATAAAGTGCATATAGTGTGGAGTAGAGTTGTTACGGAGTAGAGATGTTATGGAGTAGAGATGTTACGGAGTAGAGTTGTTGTGGAGTAGGGATGTTATGGAGTAGGGATGTTAGGGAGTAGAGAAATTTAGAGTAGAGATGTTAGTCTGCCATCATAAATGATAACTTTATTATTATATCTAAAATGTATATTGATGTTCAAAATGTACAAAATATGTACATATTATAATAAATTAGAAAAAAACGCAAAAAAACTATCCGAACTATCGATCCGAACGATTTTTTTTATATTTGCCTAAACTTCTTCTTATGGTGTTTAAACAATTTATTTATGAAAAAAAGGGGTCGGAAACAAAAAGTTAAAATTAAAAAAAAAAAACACCGTGAAAATGTAAGAATATTAGAAATAATATATTTTATCCAATACATACAAATAATGAGACAATTACCACCTTTATTTTAAATAGATAAACTCAATAATAACCCCCGCGTGACTTTTACTTTATTTGGATAATTATTTATTTTACCCACTCAACTGTCACTTGTCAAATTATTTTCTTGTAAATGTCATTAAAATTTTTAATAAAAATATGAATTCCTAAGCTATTTATTGGATAAAACCTTGTACGGCACTCATGGGTAAACCGATATTGCCCTCTCGAAAATTAACCTGCTTGGCTGACGCCTCGCAGGTTAATTTTCTCATGGGCAATATCTTACTTTACCCACTAGTACCATAAATAACTAATAATGTCATATTATTCATTTATTTTTAGCATGATAGAATATGATACAATCTTATCTTTCTTATTTACAATTATGGTGATATGAAAACAATCTTCAGATAAATATTGATTTACATCAGATTTAAATTCTATAGTTTCTAAAATTTGGTTCTTAAAAGTTTTCTTTTAAACGGTAGATATTTAAAGTTGCAGGCCTTTAGAAATGTGTACAGACAGATCTCTGAAAAAAACTTAAGCAACAAAATATGTAATATAATAAAGCAGAAAAATAATTTTATCCAATACATACAGATAATAAGACAATTACCAGCTTTATTTTAAATAGATAAACTCAATAATAACCCCTGCCTGGCTTTTACTTTATTGAGTGGATAATTATTTATTTTACCCACTCAACTGTCACTTGTCAAATTATTTTCTTGTAAATGTCATTAAAATTTTTAATAAAAATATGAATTCCTAAGCTATTTATTGGATAAAACCTTGTATGGCACTCATGGGTAAACCGATATTGACCTCTCGAAAATTAACCTGCTTGGCTGATGCCTCGCAGGTTAATTTTCTCATGGGCAATATCTTACTTTACCCACTAGTACCATAAATAAATATTATCCAATACATTCAGATAATAAGACAATTACCAGTTTTATTTTAAATAGATAAACTCAATAATAACCCCCGCGTGGCTTTTACTTTATTGAGTGGATAATTATTTATTTTACCCACTCAACTGTCACTTGTCAAATTATTTTCTTGTAAATGTCATTAAAATTTTTAATAAAAATATGAATTCCTAAGCTATTTATTGGATAAAACCTTGTATGGCACTCATGGGTAAACCGATATTGCCCTCTCGAAAATTAACCTGCTTGGCTGACGCCTCGCAGGTTAATTTTCTCATGGGCAATATCTTACTTTACCCACTAGTACCAAAAATAACTATTAGTTTACGATGAAATAAATCTTATTTCACAGCTTTACAACTTATTTTGTTGCTTGAGCATAAACACTTCTATTATATCGAGGGCTTCATAACATAGGGGAGTATACGCCATATTTTTTAATTTTGATAGTTTTAGGTTTGTTCTAATAAACCAAACCTAACACCATCAAAATCTCAAAAACAAAAAAAATATGAATGAAGCCCTCGATATGTTTTTAAGGTTGAATAAAATAAGTAGGAGGAATCATATGCGCCGATTCCGGGGGCTCACTTGAACTCATAACAGTGGGGACCGGGACCTCATTAGAACATTGTCTAGGTATACTTTTAAATATTAGATAAACGGCTTCTTTTCCCAAAATGTTAAATTAGAACAATTTTCTTGGGTTTGGGGAAAATAAAAATCAAAATTATTTCAGCTGACCGGTTTCGCATATAATATATTTATGCTTCTTCAGAGCTCTACAAAGAAAAATATATAGTTAATACAAACACTGGAATAACAAACAAAACAAAACCAGAATTTAACAATCAAATAATGTCCGGTTATTTATTATTTATTTTTACGAACGCTATCTATTTAGATACAGTGTGTAGAAAACTTTTGAGGTTAATTAATAAAATTAAAATTAAAAAGTCGTTAAAACACTTACCGCTGATATAAGTAATTTAAAAACTAAAAAATTTATTGCAGTGTTTGTAATAACTATATATTTTTCTTTGTAGAGCTCTGAAGAAGCACAAATATATTATAAGCGAAACCGGCCAGCTGAAATAATTTTAATTTTTATTTTCCCCTAACCCAAGAAAATTATTCTAATTTTAAATATTATATCAAAGTTTCAATTTTTCATTATTTTGTTAGCTTTTTTTTCATTTTATAAACATTTATATAAGCTAAAAATTTTGGGCCCCCCTGTGATTTTGAAAAGTCATTATAATTAATAATAGATTATCAGTAGTCAGCGTAAACTCAGTTATGACTCATCAACGTTGAAAATAAACACAGAAACATAGGCTTACGGAATAATTTTTCCGAATTATGAGGAAATTTTTTATAGATCAAAACTTTTGACGACTAATTTGTTATCCACAACAATATTAACTATACATATTAACTATAAATATGTATATATATATATATATATATATATATATATATATATATATATATATATATCGGTGCTTTTCAAAGAAAAAACCGATATTCGATTTTTATCTTTTAAGAATACGAAAGTATTTAATTTTTATTTATCGATAACTTTTTTCCCACCTTACTCGTTTAAATGGAATCTTTAAAAAATATTCAAGATAAAAAGAAATAAAAATGTAAATATTTAAAACCTTGCCTCAACGCTAGAGTCGACGCGGCGCCTATGCGAGTACTGGAAATTCGCCGACTACTGTAGATTATTAGTAATTTTTAGTATGAAAGAGAAAATCCATCGAACAAAATACGTTAACTTTATTCATCTCAAAGAACTAATATACTTTATTCCACTTCCCAACAGGAATATTTATGTTTGAAGTTTCTGGCACGACAAGACACCTTACAAGCACTCAAGCGATGTTATTACACAATAATATCTTTGTAGTAGGCATTAAAGTTACCTACCTATCTGTCTCATTCTATGATCTAAACCTATATAACTATTATCATAGGTTTCTACAGAATACCTATACAACTTTAAAATTTCTACCATTATAAAGATATTAATATTAATTTAAAATGCCAATAAAGTTAACATTATTAAACTAAATATATTTTGTTTAACTTATCGAGAACTGAATTTAAATAACCGGTTAACCAGTTAGGGCTTCAGATAAAAAACATTTTTTTCTTTTAAACTTCTAAGAAATTATAACTAAAGGCTATACAGCGGGGCTAAAGTAATTTAATTCCTCGGCAGTAATGTGTTTCCATGGCAAAACTTTAAACTAAATAGTTTATTGGTCCAGCTATCACAGTATTTAAACTGTAATAACAAATTTGTATTTATATAAATTTTATTGACGTTTTAAGATATTAATTATTTTTTAAAAAAATATGCTTGTAGAAAACATAATATATTTTATAACTATCTTTATATTTATTCCTCTGCTAATTCTTACAATATACCTAAATGCAAATGAAGTGTTTTATATATTTTTTTATACGATTATTTTTTAACGTTTTTATCAACCAATCATTTAACAATATTTCTGACCACGTGTTTATTTCTGTCCAATCATATTACAGTTATATTGGGAATTTTCTACAGTAGAAAATTCTAGTGAAAATCGCTGTAGTATTTTGTTTTTCAGTATTTCTCTTTTACAACAAGATTTCATACCTAAAACTAATTAATAATTAAATATGAATATATTACTATTTATAATTATTATTACTTTATTATTTAACAAAAAATACCTCAAAATATTCTTTTTATAAAATGTAATGACAGTTTTTATAGGTTGATTTTTATGAACAAGCTTGCAAACCTAGCGCAGTACCGCGCTAGTCATTACTGCAGTAACTGACTAAACTATTGACAGAACCATAATTTGCAATTTAAAAATGGACAAAAAATGTTTTAGTTTAGCAATTGAGAATGAAATTAAATTAACCAAATTAAGTAAACTCTTATGTCTTAGTATTTGTAACTAGCCCTTTGTATAAGACACCCTTTTCCCCTATTTTCTCAAATACGCCCAAACTCAATCTGACTATTTTATCTTTAACATGACACCATAGCACCACATACAACGCTGGAATATTACAATAGAAATAATTTTAATGTCTTATATGAAATAAAGTTACTTTGTTTTATAGTGATACTACATACTACACTGAGAATTCGTTACCGTAGTAAATACTAAATGTTTTTGCCTATTTAGAACCCCAGGCAACACTTTTTATTAAATACAAGTTGTTGAAGTAAAATATAACACAACAACGTTATGTTTTACTGTAAGAACTTGGAATTAATAACAAATGTTGCCTGGGTCCAAATAGGCATACACGAATTCTTAGTGTATGTGAATTAAATATAAACCCTATTTTTTACAATATTTTTTTTAGATCTACTAGACATTAAACTTTTAATTTCGTTTTCTGATTATTTTTCGTTTTACGCCTTAAATCATTTTTCCCTATATTAGACTATAATTATTATAGTATTTAGTATTTATTTATAGTAAAATAGGGACCTTCCTACGAAGGTATTTTATACCGTACACTGTTAAATATTACAATAATTACAAATGTCTAACAGATATATCACAAATACTTCAAATTATATTTTTTTCTCTGTGTGTAGTAAATACATGGCTTGGGATTTGACGTCCGGTAACGAGAATTCCGTTTATCCGGTTTACTTATGCCATTTCCGCCGATGATCGTATTCTGCCAGTAAAGTTGTTGGAAATGAAGCTGTCATTCTCGGTAAGGAAGCCTTGTGATAGAACAACAGCTGTTGTTCTGTCACAAGGCTGTACAGCAAGAACAATCGTTTAAATTTATCAGGTAAATAATAATTATAATTATACACTGGATCCAGATAAACTCGAGTTTATCTTACATAGGTACATACATACAGCTTGTCAAACTTAGGATGAGACTTGAGTTTTTAAAAGTGGACACGCCCCCCTAGTGCGCATTGGACAGCGGTTAAATTTACCAGTTCGTAGAGGTGCGAGTATCGCCTATCTTTCTTCCTCCGAAAACTTTCTCTTACATTTCCACGTCTCATCCTAAGTTTGACGAGTTGTAATTAAATACATTTCTAGCAGATGAACCAAAGCTTTGATTTCATTGGTAGGTTTTAATAAGATACTGTATTCAAAGAATACACTACGACGTAAAGGAAAGTTCTATTTAATAATATTAACATATGTCATATTATATAAGTTAAATATATTTAAAATATCGGTATTAATATATCTTATACCAAGACTTTTTTTTTACTTAATGAAGTAAAATATCCGAACTCCATATAAACAAAATCAATTAAAATAATTTTAAAATTTAATTCTCAATAATATAAATAAATAATATTTACAGGAAATTAAATAAAACTTATTCAATTAATCTTAATCCGTCCCTGGATTGAAGTAAGCAATGATTTGCTTGCTAGTTAAGGCCTATCCAGAAGCTTGCATAAGAACATAAAACATAAGAATGCGATGCCGTGATTGGCTTACAAGATAAATGGCGGCCCATCAAGCCAATCACGGCATCGCATTGTTATGTACTATGATGTTATGCGAGCCTGTGGATATGCCCTTATACTACCAGGATAGTCAGCGGAAGGTCCCAGACATAAATCCAGTAACGGAAACTTCTTTTTGACCCCTTCATCCGGGTTATACCATTTCCACTTATGGTCGTGTTTTGCCGATAAAGTCGCATGCTGGTCTGTTGGAAATGAAACTGCCATTATGGGTAGCTATTTAGGAAGAATCTCGGTGCCAAACAAAGCGTTGCAACGCGCTGTGGCAAAATAACAGCAGGAATAACCATTTAAATTTTTCGCCGAATATCACGTATATGATAAAGTTAACACCTATAAATTTACAGTGCATATCAGGGATAGATCAATGCGATTAATTAAAGTGATAATAAAACATTTTATTAATACATAATAATGCATTTCCCATTGGTATAATTAATGGTTTCAAGGAAAAAGAAGGAAAAAGAGGGACATTTTACTACATTTAAAATTATTGGTTTATTTAATATATTGAATTGCCCAAGACTTTTTTTACTTTAAACGACAAATTTGGACTCAATTTAAACAGAATCATTTGAAAATTTAGTTCTCAATAATTTAAACGAATAATATGTACAGGAAAATAAATAAAACGTATTTAATTGTCCTTAATCCGTACCCGGATTGACGTAAGCCGTGATTTCCTTGCTGGTTCTACTACCAGGATAGTAAACGCAAGGCCCCGGACTCGAAGTCCGGTAACGGGAACTTCTTTTCGACCCGTTCATACGGGTTATACCATTTCCACTTATGGTTGTGTTTTGCCGGTGAAGTCGCATGCTGGTACGATCTCCATTGGATATAAAGCTGTCATCATGGGTAGCTCCTTCAGGGGAATCCCTTCCAGTGCCAAAGAGAGCGTTGTGGCAAAACAACAGCAGGAATAAACGTTTAAACTTTTCTCCGAATATCACGTATATGATAAAGTTAACGCTGGAATTGATCGTTACCAAAAGATTGCTAGTGCATATCATGATGGCTACATCGATTCTGATATTAAATGTTTCTATAACATTGATGATCAGTGGCAAAATGTTGCAGACAAAAAATACTGCTACTACGAAAAGGAGCATGGTGGCTAGTCCTATCTCACGTCTTTGAAGTCTTGAGAGGAGTTGTCGTTCGCGATTTGCTTTCAGGACCTGTAACAAAGAAGAATATATCAGATAAAAGATATACACTGTATATGTATTATTATACAGGGTGATTTATTAGCCTGTTTACAAACTTTGGCAGCGAAAAGTAGATTTAATGACGAAATGTTCATATAAACGCCTTAAGGATATAAACATTTAACAATTATAACGTAAGGCTGTCGTATAAGTAACTTTAGTAGTATAAAAAGGGGATTAATGAACTTTATTTAGATTAAATCATTAAAAATATAGTAGTTCTATACCGGGTGTCCCACCAGGTTCTTGACAAGCTATATCTCCGTTATTTGAAAAGATAGAATTTTTTGCAAAAAACAGCGTTAAATGGAAGCTAGTTTTTATTCACGTATACAAAACTACCCCTTGCTTACCCATCCCCTTGGAACCACCCTCAACTTTTGTTTTTCAAATATCACCCCCCATTTGTATCAAATAATATGAAAGTAAATTTTATTCTTAATTCAACCATGTATTATAAGTAGTATCTTATTTCTTAAAGGGGCTCCAAATAACAACTATCATTTATTAAAAATACTGTCCCACCAGGTTTTAGACGGGCTATATCTCCGTTGTTTAAAGAGATAAAAAAATCGGAAAAAAATTAAATGCGAGTCAAAGTAGAATTTACTGACTTATGCAAAACTACCCCTTATTTACCCACCCCCTTGGAACCACCCCCAACTTTTGTTTTTTAAATAGTACCCCCCAGAATTTTCACTAAAGAAGCTGTAGGTAGCAATCACATGGGCTTGTCGCGCACAACTCTAACAGAGGCGTGGCTTCAAACGAAGAGTATTTTCTTTTCAAACTATTCGGCACTTTATAATCGCACTGTATATACGCCTCAAATAAATTATAGATTAATTATAGATTTTATTTGTCATTACTATACATTTAAAAAACTGTTGTTAAATCACATCACATTATTTTTCTGCTGTATCTCGGCCATTGCAATAAAAATTGCATTTGCTTGAGAGATTTTAAAGTTAAAAAATGTTTTAATTAAACATACCCTAAGGGTAATAACCGTAATATTACTATTTTAATATTTTATCTAACCCATTTTTAATTTTCTTTTACTTGCATTTTAATAGGAAAAAGTCTAGAGGAAAATTTTTATTTTAAATATCAAATGAAAATTTACATAACGAATACATTTTTATAAACTTTCTAGCGAAAAGTATAATATACCACATCCCAGGAAACCAAAAGACGTTTTTTGACGTCAATTATTGGGCACTAACTGACCCCCCCCTGTAACGTTATTTTCCTATACCATTAACATGGGGGTAACACTCCAAAATGACCCCCACCGCTAGGAGCGTTACGTAAAACTTGAACGTTCTCTTAATACTAAATGCATTTGTTCTATCTGAGAAAGTTAGGACAAAATGATCTAAAAAGTCCAATCAGATTACTACAAATTAATATCTGTAATATTAGTCCTAGTCCTGACTTATTCGTCTAGTAAAGACTAGTCAGGACAATTTTATTTAGAAAACATTAAAAATTTTCCACATAAGATAAACATCTTAGGCTAATTTTTAGGATTTGGGTTCTAGATAGGACATTTCTTTTTAGCAGGCACATGGGACTAGTGTAAAGCAATACAATTTGCTTATCTCAAAAAGTGAGTTTTCGCAGATAGGACAACTTGTCTTAGCAGGTCAGTATAATCAAAACGTGTTTTGAATCATTCTAGAAAGTTCATAACAGGACTTATCTCAAAAAAAAAAAATAAAAATCCAATTTACTTATAAAACTTTTCCTAATATTGCAGTTCCACCCCAATTCTAGATGGTTTATTTGAAAAAGATGACTATCCGTTTACAAAAAAGTCTGCCATTGAAAAAACTATAGGGGAGAGCGGGGCTAGTTGTCACTAGAGGTAAATTGGCTTTTTGCTTTTAAATTGCGTGCCGTTCTAGTAAAATGGTCTTGACCTCACTTAAGTACTTGCGGTAAAATAGACGCTTCATCGCCAATCACTTCAGTCAAGATCGGTTCTCTATGATATGAGTAGCGCCGCTTTTTGAGATTTTATACATCGTAAGTAATTTTCTGCATTGTTATAATTTTCGTTATACTGTTCAGATATGAAATATTTAAAGTACTTTTCTTTTACATTTCGAAAAATTATATATTTTGGTATTACGTAACACAAAAAAACTTAATATTCCATTTATAATATAAAAATTTTAGCCATATTTGTTCAAAAAAGTATATGGGGGCTAGTTGGCTTTTTTAAAAGGGGGCTAGTTGGCTTTTTTAAAAGTGTGCTTGTTGGCACAGAACCCCACATTAAAAAGTAGCCACAAAAAAAGTAAAAAGAACTGCTGTTAAAAATGCAAAACGTAATGTATTTCCTTTTTCCAGCTCTGTAAATGCAGATTCAGATACATTAAATACATCAGAAGAAGAAACTTTTTGCATTATATGTATTGAGCCATATTCTAACAGCCTGCCAGGAGAAAACTGGATTCATTGTCTAAAATGTAGAGCAGTGCACTAAAGGTGAAATACTGACATTTTACTGCGATAACTGTGATTCAGATGATGATATTTAATAATCATATCACAATTATTTTTAATCATAAAAAATTATTTTTGTTGTTTTTTAGAATATTTTTATCTGTAAATTAAAGACTCGTTTTTGTTTTCTTACATTCATTTAACAATATATTTATATGTATTCCATATTTTAAGTCTTTGTTTTAATTCTTTGCGTACTTAAATGTTTTGCAGTTTGATTAAATTCAGAGAGCCAATGTACCCCCGGGTGTAAGCCAACATACCCCCTCTACGGGGTAAGTTGGCATAGTTTGCATCAGCACATTAAACTTGTTATAACGACCAATTGTCCATTAAGAATAAATATTTGCATATATAATAATATAGCAGAAGGTTTTGGCATTCTAATGGCACAAAATTTTTTTAAAAATTAGTTATCCACATATCACAAAAAAATAAAATATGGAAATTGGTGCCAACTAGCCCCGCTCTCCCCTATCTATATGTTCGCACGTTTATAAAATATGTTTTTTACGTTGGGAAGATTATTTAACCCGTAAGTGCTGTTGTGGGGTCTAAGCAGACCCCAGACTAAAATAAAAAGCATTGTAAATAGTTCGGATTTTTAATCAACTCATTGAATTTTATTTAATTTTTTTGTTAAAATTCATTTTGTTTTCATCTTTAGTGGTTTTTATGTTCAAGATACTACAAATAAATATTTTTTACATTAATATTGCTTTAATTGTCTTTCCATTTTTACTTCTATGTAAAAATAAAATGGGGTCCGCTGAAACCCCACAAAGTAATATATGTACCGAAAATATCACAACACAACAACAGAATACTATACTTAGGAATAAATCCACAAAAAAGTTACGCAGAAAAAAGTGATATTTACGATGACGACGTAATATCTTAAAATTGAGTTTTAAAATTACAATAATATTTTAAAATTACAGTATTATATTAGGCAATATTTACAATTTATTTTGAATCTCTGGTACCTGCAATTTAGTTACCGGCTATCGCACAGTGGAATTTTTTTAAGGCTTTTATTTCAAAATTCTAGAAGACTTTTTTAAGTCTATCTTCCTAATTTTTTTAAAAGAACTTGTTAAGACTTGTACTTTCATAACCTACTGCTACAAATTTCATTTGAGGCATAACAATTGAGTGCTGAGAAGTTAAGTTGTCAGATTACAATTTTTTCATTTATTTCAGAGAAGCATATTTAGGGTTTTTGAGGTTGTTAAAAAATTAAAATTTAAAATGGCGCATCCAATATGGAGCCGAAATTTTAAAATTTTCAATATTGTTTGTCAAAAATTAGTGATTAAGTGTTTTTAAGGTCGCCATATTGGGTGCGCAATTTTAAATTTTAATTTATTATTCCATCAATCTATTTTCTAATCATCGTACAGAGTAGATGGCGCACAAGTCTACATCAATCTAATGGCTATATTCCTTTTGCGAGTAAAGTCTAAAAACGTTTTCTTAATCAGCGTGCAGAGTTGACTCTTGGTACTGAAGAGGGCCAGCAGCCCGAAACTGTCAGTCTACCAATGTCACTCTGTACGATGATTAGAAAATAGATTGATGGAATAATAAATTAATATTTTTATAATTTTGTTTAAAATTAAAAATTTCTGTCCTTACTAATTTTACGTCTAACCACCCGTTAGTGGTACTATGTGCTTGAGACACACAAGTCTTCAACTTGCTACCATTCAAAGTCTCCAGATTAGGAGAGGTATGAGTAGTTGTCTACATCTAGAAATAGATGGCGCACAAGTCTACATCAATCTAATGGATATATTCCTTTTGCGAGTAAAGTCTAAAAACGTTTTCTTAATCAGCGTGCAGAGTTGACTCTTGGTACTGAAGAGGGCCAGCAGCCCGAAACTGTCAGTCTACCAATGTCACTCTGTACGATGATTAGAAAATAGATTGATGGAATAATAAATTAATATTTTTATAATTTTGTTTAAAATTAAAAATTTCTGTCCTTAAATTTTAATGCTTTAGCAACCTCAAAAGCCCTAAATACTCTTCTCTGAAATAAATGAAAAAATTGTAATCTGACAACTTAACCTCTCAGCACTCAATTGTTATGCCTTTAATGAAATTTGTATCAGTATGTTATGAAGGTACAAGTCTTTACAAGTTCTTTAAAAAAAATTAGGAAGATAGATTCAAAATTGACCGTCTTCTGGAATTTCGAAATAAAAAACCTCGAAAATTTCCACTGTGTGGTAGCCGGTAACTAAATTGCTGGAAATATTTTTTACAGTTCACATAGGGGAATGTAAAATTCTAAAATATTTTTTTTTTTGAAGAAAAACAAGGCCTGTGATCTTTGAAAAATTATACCAATTTCAAGAATCCTACAAGCTTAGTTAAGTAGATTATGGTTGGAGCTCCTTAGGGAATAAGACAGACATTTTCGTTTGAAACATAATTGGCCTTATCAACTACCGGTGTTTTCAATGGTTTAGACAAAGATAAACGGGGTTATACGGAGAAGAAATACAAAAAATTACTGTGCTGGCACTAAAATTGGTCCTCTAGTTTTTTTTGGTATTTTTTCAAGTTTCAGAACATGCGCACGGATTCTGAAAAAGCACAGGAATTCTCCTTGATTTTTCTCCGTGTACTGTATTGATGCATTATGAATAAATTATTAATAATAAATTTTAAGTATTGATATGATAAAACTGACATTCATTGACTAAACATTAACGTATTATTTATTGATATTACGTATACTTTTAACTCAGTGTAGAGATTTCTTTTTACAGGTCTCCCGGAAAAAGGTACTTTTCCTCGACATAAATGGTTTTGGAAAAGTACTATTTTTCGAGTCGACCTGTAATCTATCTAATTTTTTCCTGAAACGTCGAGAAAAATTAAAATAAGCAATAAAAAATTATTTCTGTCTGTCGGTTTGTTTGTCTGTCGGTCTGTCTGTCATTCTGTCTGTCTGTATCCATGATAACTTAAGAACGATTTGAGCTAGCGACTTGATATTTGGTATGCAGATGTATTTTTCTATTGCCTTGGACAGGTTCGTATTTCAGCAAAATCGGTTGGGGAGAGGGGGGGTAAAAGGGGAGGTTACATTTTTGTTTTGGTCGTATTTTTTAAATTATTTACAATAGAAGAAAAATTTAAAAACCACATGCAAGGTTAAATAAAATTACACAAAAAATGTTATTGTAATTCTTTCCAGCGCCCCCCTTTCTCCAAAATGTATAAAACTGTTTATTATAATTCACAATAAGAGAAAAAAAAACATAAAATGTAAAATAAAATTACACAAAATGTGTTATTATCATTTTTTTCATATAAAATTTTTTCTAAAACGTAAAAAATTGTTTCTGGATATATTTTTTTTAGTATTCATAATAGAAGAAATATAAAACCATCTAAAAGATAAAACAAATACCTCTCCCTCTCCACCGCCCCCACCCCCCAAATATTAGAAATTGGACATAACTTTTTTTTATGAGAAAGTATTCTCGCTCATTTGAGACGGCTGGTTTACTGTGTATCGCTAGTTTGAGCTAGATAGGAATTTTCTGGAGGGTCGTTAAACGAGCATCACCCCTAGGAGCCTGGTCGGCGACTTCAAAGACAAAGCATCCAGACAATCTGTAAAGTTGGGTTTCTATTATTGCTCCAGGATATCAGGATAATCTTGAATTAACTCGGCTAATTATCCATGCAGGAGTGATTATTGAAATTGGGGCAATAACTACTATGAGGAGTTATGCCACAAAATTAGCCAAATGCAATTGTTATTGCTTACAACTTAAAAATAAATCAGTAAATGGTATATTGAATTTTCCCAAATACATTTTTTTTACATTAAATTTTTGTTTAACCTTGTACTATTCTACTTAATTAAGCATCCCCTAAGTCCAGGACTTGTGTGGGCTAGTAGTAGTAGAGGGAACCACCGGCTTTAATTGACTTTCGAACCAATTTATAGGGAGTGTCCGCTTCATTTACGCCTTCGCCAAATTTCAATTATTACTTAACTGAAAAAGGCAAATCGGCGCCGGTGAGAATCGAACTCACGCTATTTGGGTAGTAAACTCGTCAGGTACGACGCGGTAGTCCACTACACCAATCCTCCCATAAAAAAAATTAAAATATTATATTTCTTTTCCGAAAAACAAAATATTTTTTGAATTTCTTTCTTTCTTTAATTTTTTTAATAATAAAGTCTTTTTTGAATAACAAAAAAATTTCAAAAAAAAATTCAAAAAAATTAAACCTATTGCACGAATTATAAAATAAATAAAATAAACACCTTTGAAAACGTTTCACTTTAGTAATGGTAAACATAAAAAAAATAAATTTTAAAAATATTTGATGCAAAAACGGTACATGCGACAACTTTACCTAAGAAAACATAATCGCGCTTATTTCCGTACAACCTGTATAAATAATATATTTTTTTATTTTTATTATTACAAAATAAAGCCAAAATACCATGCTTTCAGATAAAAGAAAACTGTTTATTATAATTCACAATAAGAGAAAAAAAAACATAAAATGTAAAATAAAATTACACAAAATGTGTTATTATCATTTTTTTCATATAAAATTTTTTCTAAAACGTAAAAAATTGTTTCTGGATATATTTTTTTTAGTATTCATAATAGAAGAAATATAAAACCATCTAAAAGATAAAACAAATACCTCTCCCTCTCCACCGCCCCCACCCCCCAAATATTAGAAATTGGACATAACTTTTTTTTATGAGAAAGTATTCTCGCTCATTTGAGACGGCTGGTTTACTGTGTATCGCTAGTTTGAGCTAGATAGGAATTTTCTGGAGGGTCGTTAAACGAGCATCACCCCTAGGAGCCTGGTCGGCGACTTCAAAGACAAAGCATCCAGACAATCTGTAAAGTTGGGTTTCTATTATTGCTCCAGGATATCAGGATAATCTTGAATTAACTCGGCTAATTATCCATGCAGGAGTGATTATTGAAATTGGGGCAATAACTACTATGAGGAGTTATGCCACAAAATTAGCCAAATGCAATTGTTATTGCTTACAACTTAAAAATAAATCAGTAAATGGTATATTGAATTTTCCCAAATACATTTTTTTTACATTAAATTTTTGTTTAACCTTGTACTATTCTACTTAATTAAGCATCCCCTAAGTCCAGGACTTGTGTGGGCTAGTAGTAGTAGAGGGAACCACCGGCTTTAATTGACTTTCGAACCAATTTATAGGGAGTGTCCGCTTCATTTACGCCTTCGCCAAATTTCAATTATTACTTAACTGAAAAAGGCAAATCGGCGCCGGTGAGAATCGAACTCACGCTATTTGGGTAGTAAACTCGTCAGGTACGACGCGGTAGTCCACTACACCAATCCTCCCATAAAAAAAATTAAAATATTATATTTCTTTTCCGAAAAACAAAATATTTTTTGAATTTCTTTCTTTCTTTAATTTTTTTAATAATAAAGTCTTTTTTGAATAACAAAAAAATTTCAAAAAAAAATTCAAAAAAATTAAACCTATTGCACGAATTATAAAATAAATGAAATAAACACCTTTGAAAACGTTTCACTTTAGTAATGGTAAACATAAAAAAAATAAATTTTAAAAATATTTGATGCAAAAACGGTACATGCGACAACTTTACCTAAGAAAACATAATCGCGCTTATTTCCGTACAACCTGTATAAATAATATATTTTTTTATTTTTATTATTACAAAATAAAGCCAAAATACCATGCTTTCAGATAAAAGAAAAGTCATTCAAAACGGGCTATCGGTCTTTAAAATACAGTAATTAAAAAAAAAATAGTGTTCCACTTCATTTGCTGAGTTGGAGATTAGCCACTTTATAAAACAATGTTTGTAAGGCATTCAAAATGCCCAAGTTAATTTTTTTATTATTGATTAACTCAAAAAGATACACTTAATCAAGTCTATGCAAAAAATGTTTTAATTTTTGATTAGTTTAAAAATTACAAGGCTCTAAATCCGGCGTTACTTGAGTGCCTATTCACAAACTCGCATAAGAACATAAAACATAACAACGCGATGCCGTAATTGGCTTGATGGGCCGCCATGTATCTTGTAAGCCAACCACGGCATCGCATTCTTATGTTTTATGTTCTTATGCAAGCTTCTGGATATGCCTTAAAAGTAACACTATACCAATATAGGGTTAACCCTATAATTAAAAAAAAAATTTTTTTTATTTTTTTTTGCGAAAAAACATTTTTGAAAAAAAAAAATAAAAATGTTAGTTTTTAATTCGAAATTACCGTATAATACTATTCTAGTACATGTGAATTGTATAAAAAATAGAGGGCGTAGACTGTTAAAAATATAGGAAAATGTGAAGCTCCCAATTGCCTTTGCGCCTTCGCCAAAATTGCAAATCAAAAAACAAAATTACTAAAAACAGGAAAATTATAGTATATTCAACTTCACTTCAAGATGCATTAGAAGTAAATAAAGGAATCGCGCACGCGGCAGCTGGCGCGTGGTTTCATTGGTTAAAACACTCGAATGTTGCGAGAGTAGGGATGTAGAAAATTAAACAGGTCAGTACGTGAGCACTTGCGATGAAGCGTACAATGCATTGCAATGGACCGTTATATAGAAATATTTTGTTTTGAGTCCTACCCTGTCACTAAATCCGTTGTTGTCACGTGGGTTTGTTTACACTTACTTCATTTTGAAGTTGAATATACTACAGGAGAATAATTTGTACGTATTTTATGCATCATTAAATAATGCTTTTGGTGTGACCTTAAAAAAATTAATAAAAAATTTACTAAACCGCTCATTGCGTCAATTTGATCAAGATTCTACTTTTTTTTAATTTTAAACAAACTAAGTTGCATAAAAAGGACTATGCTCTGAATGAGAATATTTTTAAAATTCGTTTACTGCAAAAGTTAAAACTAATACTGAAACCTTAGGATCAAATTTGAATTTGAAAATTGGGGTATATTACAAACAGAGTAGGTTTTATATGTATTCATAATGAAGATTTCTCCATTTAGAATAGACAGGACAAAAGTTCTACCCAAAAAGGATAGAAGTAATATCACCAACATAAAGAAAAAAAAATCTCCTAGGTTTTATGTTGGCTCGTCATAAAATTAATTTCTTGAAATGTAAAAACTGGTAATGATATTAAAATATATAATAATAACACAGCCCCACAAAAAAAAAAAGTCTGGATCTCTAGACCAGACATATGTATCCTTATGTATTTTTGCCCGCTGAATCCGAATCCGAGGTCAGAAAAAGCCCTACACCCCAGGAATTGGCCCCAGAGGCCGAAAATGGCCGCTGAAAGGTGTGAAACGGGAATTCCGGCATGACGGATGCTCAGGGCAGGTTGAGATTGCATTCTCAAGGCAAAGTCGAATTAGTGGCTAACGGTGGTTAGATCCGACAGGCATCGCGGCCCCTGAGGCCGGAAAATGGGCCCTTGGGGCCCGAAAAATCGAGATTTTCATGTCGGGATCGCAGTACTTGGATCTTCTTGAAACTTCAAACTGCAGCTACGTAAAGAGACTGGAACCTCTTCCAGGCCCATTGAAATTCACGCCCAGGGTCCGGAAAATGGGCCCTCAGGGCAGGAAAATCAAGATTTCCACGTCGTCATCACGGCATTGACCCTGGGCATGACTTCCGATGGGCTTTGAACCGTTCCATCTTGGGTGTTTCTCAAGTTTAAAAGTCCGTAGAAACCCGAGCGCCGTGATGCCGGCATGAAATTTTGATTTTCTGGTCCTAAGGGTCCATTTTCTGGGCCCGAGCATGAATTACAATGGGCCTCGAAATGTTGCTACATTGCCAGTGTTTCCGTGAGTTTTAGAGTCCATAGAAATTTGAGTGCCGTGATGACGACGTGGAAATCTTGATTTTCCCGCCCTGAGGGCCCGTTTTTCGAACCCTGGGTGTGAATTTCAATGGGCCTGGAAGAGGTTCCAGCCTCTTTACGTTGCTGCAGTTTGAAGTTACAAGAAAATCGAAGTGCTGCGATCCCGACGTGAAAATCTCGATTTTTCGGCCCCCAGGGGCCCATTTTCCGGCCTCAGAGGCCGCGATGCCTGTCGGATCTAAGCTCGGTTACCTACTAATTCGACTTTGCCTTGAGAATGCAATCTCAACCTGCCCTGAGCATCCGTCATGCCGGAATTCCCGTTTCACACCTTTCAGCGGCCATTTTCGGCCTCTGGGGCCAATTCCTGGGGTGTAGGGCTTTTTCTGACCTCGGATTCGGATTCAGCGGGCCAAAATACATAAGGATACACATGTCTGGTCTAGAGATCCGGACTTTTTTTTTTGTGGGGCTGTGTAATATATAGTTAATAATAAATATGATAAACATGAAATAAATTCATATTTACCTTTTCATATTTGAGGTTATGTTTTGTAAATAAATAAACAGATTAAGCATTCAACCAAAGAACAATTAATAGGATTTATATTTCATTCTTTATTTTACTATTAAATCATCAGTTTTATTTCTTAGCAAAAAATATTCATTTCTTTAGCTTTATTTACAAAAATCAACGGTAATTGTTGATAAAAATTGAAAAAAAATGCAATATTTTTTTAATTTATTTAAGTTGGTAGTGGCGTGCCGTGCACAAATGAGATAGAGATAGGGTAGACGTCTTCTGTTTCATAATTCTAGTTGTACAGAGCTCTATTAAAGAATTGTATTTTATTGAGAAAATGTCAAAAAATTCATAGATAAAAAGGTTTGGCTCAAAAAAGGGATTTGATGAAAATTACTAAATAAAAATTACATATGGGGATAGCCTTTATTAACGTTAAGTCATGTGCCAAAAATCGTTATTGTAATTCATCGGGTTCCAGCGATATTAAATAAAAACTGCTTTTCAGATGTACCCTTACCCGGACAACATTTGCTATTTCACGTGGAAGTCATTATGACATCATGTAATGATTTTCTCTGAGTTCATGAACGCATACAGATGACTCCTCATTGTAAAGTCATTACGAGATCATGTCATGAAGATCTAGCAGCGGTCTGCGCAAACTTTAAATTAACCGCGAAATTTAAATTGACCTCGAAATTAAAAAAAAAGAAAGACCTTTTTGCTCATATCTTGAAAACGCGAAGACCTACCAAAAAAATAACGAAAAAATCAAGCCCCCCTAGACATACACCCCCACATAAATCCATTTTTAACAACTTGAGGACACCGGGATTTTCCCACTGGGAATGTTCTCCAAGGTGACTGGGGGGGCACTAATTCCTCTAGACTAAAGCCTCCAGATATCTACGGCTCACCATACCAATCCGATAATGTGTATCGAATTAGCTGACCAGTTAGTTAATTACCCATAAAGACAGCTGCATTTTAATACTAGTATTGCTTTATTCGTTTAAAAAGTTTAGTTATTGGTAGAAAATAACATGTGGCGCCACCTATCGCATAACGATGTCAAGTGCACTGAAATTGAAACATTACAGGAACCTGTACTATTCGGCAATCGTTCTCAATCGGGTCCCGGGCAACATTTGATATTTCACGTGGAAATCATTATGACATCATTTAATGATTTAACGTTAAATGTATACACCTCATAACAAACTCACAACATGATCACAAAATCATGAGATGTGCTCATCATGATCTTCGTATGAGTACAAAACGTGGAAATCATAACATGATGCTCTCATGAGGCCTATATGATTTTATGAATGTTGTCCGGGTAGGAGGGCCGTAGCTCCCTTGGGGCTCATTTCCGAACCTTTATAATTTTTTTTTTATATTCTTGGACCTAGAATCACCCCTTAAAATTTTGTACCTTATTTCTGAATCACCCTGTATACCACGTATTCACCCCTACGTCTACTAAGTAAAACTAAATACTTGTTAATAAGAAAGTAAATTTATGACAAATTCATTACAAAACTAAATCCAAATGAGTAAAAAAGATGTGTCTGGTCTTGAATGGAATCTAAACGATTCGTCGAATTTTCTGCATGACTAGCTTCATCTAGCATATAAGTATTATGATGCACAGTGGGATATAATTGCACAGCCGCACAGTAGGGGCCAAAAATTACTTAAATATGGTATTATAAAGATCATGTTTTAACGTTTTTATCTACCAATCATTTAACAATATTTCTGACCACTTGCTTATTTCTGTCCAATCATATTACAGTTATATCGGGAATTTTCTACTGTAGAAAATTCTAGTGAGAATCGCTGTAGTATTTTGTTTTTCAGTATTTCTCTTTTACAACAAGATTTCATACCTAAAACTAATTAATAATTAAATATTTATAATTATTGTTATTACTTTATTATTTACCAAAAAATACTGCAAAATATTCTTTTTGTAAAATGAGTTTTTATATGTTGACTTTTATGAACATGCCTAGCACAGTATCGAGCTAGTCAGTACTGCAGTAAGTGACTTAACTATTGACAGAACCGTAACTTGCAATTTAAAAAAATGGACAAAAAAGGTTTTAGTTTAGCAATTGAGAATGGAATTAAATAAACCAAATTTAAGAATATGCCTGTCAAAATATTAAGATAAGTAATAAAACAATTTTAATCATTTTGTGATGAAAAAAAATTAAAAGTTGGTTTGACATATTATAAATCGTTAAAAAATATTCTTCGAATTATCGGGAAAATTCACAGTTTTCATTCAAATTTGCTGTCAAAGGAAATAATTACTCCTGGGGCGATGCCCCGGTCGTAATTACTTCCAGACAGCAAATTTTCATAAAAACAGCGAATTTTCCCCTCATAATTCTCAGCCTCTTGTGTAATTATATATGATAATATTATTCCAATTTTTGCCTTATATTTCAAGACAGGACAGATGAGACTAGAAAAAAAACAAGCCGTGAAGATATGTAATGCTACTGTATACTACTCACAGTGGATGGAAGGGGTGACCGGGGATAATTGTCGCACTTTTCATTCAAAGTCAGGTTTTTTCTTTATTTTTGTATTTTGCTTTAAATTGACCAAAAGGTAATTTTAGCTGCATGTTTCAATAATATTAATTAAAGAAAAAACATGAAAAAAAATGTAGGGTATTAGAGTTATGATTTTTTTTGTAATGTCTTGACAAATGCGACGACGTGCCTGGTCACGGGGCAAGTTAAAAAATGCTATTCTTCGTTCTCCATTTGGTCTTCCGCATCTTGCAAATCTCCCAAAAGGGTAACAGCCCCCACAATTTCCAAATCGTCCATCGTTATACTATTATTATTTTTATAATATGTTTAATAATTTCTAAATACAAAAAACCTTCTTTTATTAACTATTATAAAATAAAACGGTATTCAAATTAACAACACAAAACCAAAGACAAAATAGGGTTATGTGCGAATGCGCACGACTAACTTATGTCAAAATTTCCGTGTACGCTTGCTTCTCACGCTCCCGAGTAGTAGAAGTAAAGTTTCTTGATTTTCGTGAGAAGTGAAGTTCAAGAATAAGTAGTTTTGCGTTTCCAGAGAACTAATATGCAACACACAACACCTTTCTCCCGGAAATGCGTTCTCTCGAGCCCGAGAATACATACCCTGGCGACTGGGCTATAAGGGATACTGTATTTTGACTCTTTTTGGCCATGATTGCAAGGAAATTCCACTAGAGTAAATTGAAACACGTGGCACTTCTCCTATCGTTGGCGAAAGAACAAAAGCTTAAAGAAAATATACACTGATAGAACACTATCGTAATCAGAAGCGTAATTAGGTTATAGAATACAAAAATAGTTGTATATGCGCCAACCACTATACAGCCTGTTCCAGAACTCGCGTACCGAAATTTAAGAGGTGATTCTACATCCAAAAATATGAAAAAAAGTTTCTATAAAGGTTGGTCCGGAAATGAGCCCTAAGGGAGCTACGGCCCTTCGAAGATGACGTATTGAATGGGGAACAAAAAAAAGCACCAATAAAATTTTAATGCTGCAGGGTGATTCTTCATTTAAAACTGAGCAAAAAATTATTATACACCAAAACACCTAAATTTAATATTAAAGGAGTAATAGCCTTTTAAAAAGTAACGTTTTTGGTGGCACAAAATGTTACTTCCTCTTAATTGCATTTTTTTTTTGATAACGGTTGCTCCTACAGTGTTACACTATATGATATTTTATATGTATTTTTACTCTAGAAATCTATATTTTTTACAACAAATCCAAAAAACATACACATAGAAAAGTTTGGGGCAAAAATGTTTTAATCCTTATATATTTTGTCCGTCTGGGCACGCCTCTGGATAAATTAAAAAAATAAATTAACATAAACTTATTGCCCTTATTAATACTAGTATACATGCAAAAGCTCGCCGCTCTAGCTTAAACGGTACCCGAGTTATTAATTAAAAACCTTATTTTTATTACAATTTTAAAGGGCCCTAGATCCCTTAGGGCTCATTTCCGGACCAACCTTTATAGGAACTTTTTTTATATTTTTGGATCTAGAATCACCTCTTAAATTTTGGCATGCCAGTTATGGATCACCCTGTATATTGGATAGAATACAACAACAAACAAGTAAACGCGTTCGGGATTTACAAACGAGTGCAGTTTTTCGATTTACAAAAACAACAAGTTGTACGCATTTTATTTTAAATTCACATATTACACGTATATGCAGTGCACATAAAAACTACATATCACATATATTTATATAATTATAAATTACATGTAGATGTACATGGTTATCGTTAGGTATACTTATGAACAATGTTCATTGAACATGGAAACAGTCCAAAATGCCTACTTTTAAAATTTTGGTAAAACATTTATTAGAATCAGCTGATTGTCGCCATCTTTATTAATCATCCTTTATAAAATACTGGCACTATATTGAAAACAATGTTGTTGTATATTTAAATATTTTAATATTATATTTAACGTTATATAATGTTATATAATATTATATAATGTTTTAGAATAATCGTAAAAATTGTATTCTATACCTAAAAGTTGACACAACAACGTTTTGTATTAATATTTTTAGATTTTTTTATCAGTGTAGAAAATTAAATATTCTCTTTGCCTATTTTTTCAATAATATTGATATCCTACAGTTGCGAGCTACTGGCCCTTGTCAGTACCAAGAGTCATTTCCGTACAATGCACACAGGTAAAAAATACCAAAAAAACGGAAAAAAATCATGAAGCGTCGAATGTTGAATATTTATAAACCTTATAGTGTCCTTTAAATGATTTGAATACATTTTTTTGAAAATGTTTGCGGGCTTGCGTAAAAAATTAAATTTAAGTGGCACACTGCATACCGGGTGGGCCATTTAAACGGTATCAACTTGAAATTTAAAACACTTAAATAACATAACCCAAATAATTTTTTACTATATATTTGATATACCTAGGGTGCACAATGGCGACAGGGGGGTAGGAGGGGACATTTTTTTAAATAAAAAGGGGGTTAAAGCTTATAAAATTCTCTATTTGTCTAAATAATTTTTATTTTTTTAAACCTTTTTTTAAAGGTTTTCATTTTTCATTTTTTTTTGCTAAAAAATTCCATTTTTTAAGATATTTTTGTAACATTTAATGTATATCGTTCAAAATTAGTTTAAAAGTAATGTATTTGCATCATGAAATAAACCATTTTTCAAAAATTGTTTAATTTTTTTAAAGAAATTTTGACGAAAACTCCCATTTTTAGAGGTTTAAAATAACCCCAAAAATTGCTCCGAAAAAATAAAAAATATGTGGGCCAATATAGTATTTTATAAGCCTTAAAATGATGTATCACGCGTTCCCCCTTTGCATTAAAAAAAATCCCCTCCTTGCCCCCTGTCTCCATCGTGCCCCTAAGCATACCAAATGTATACCAAAAAATTATTTGGGTTATGTTATTTAAGTGTTTTAAATTTCAAGTTGATATCTTAAACCGTTCAAAAGTTAAAGTGTTCCATTTATTTCTAAAAGTGGTCAACTACAGAGTGACCAGTATGTAACTGACTGATTTAAATAGCCCGCCATTTTTGATACACGCATTTTGCGTAGGTGGCGCTGTAGTAGTTTTTTACAACACGTGTCAAATTTATCATGGAACGCTACACGATCGCTCAACGCGTTCTTATTGTTAAAACGTTTTATTTAAACAATGAGTCAATGACTGCAACTATAAGAAATCTACGACAACATATCGGGCGAAATATTATGTCCAGTATTAACGCTATTAGTCAAGTAGTGCGCAAATTTGAACAATTCGGTGTAGTTAAAGACTTGCCAATGTCGGGTCGTGTTCGAAGTGTTCGTTCTGCAGAAAATATCCAAAGAGTTCGTGAAAGTGTAGTGGAGCGCCCTGAGACCTCTACCAGACGTCGTTCTCAAGAACTGGGCATTCGTCGCACGTCATTACGTACTATTTTAAAAGAAGACTTGCATTTGCATCCTTATAAAATTCAGTTAACTCAAGAGATACAGCCTAGAGACCACGAACGTCGCCGCCAATACAGTTACACAATTTTACAGCTTAATACACAAAATGACGATTTCTGCCGAAAAATCATAATGAGTAATGAAGCCCACTTCGATATGAACGGTTTTGTTAACAAGCAGAACTGTCGTATCTGGGCATTAGAAAACCCTCGTGTTATCCATCAACGACCACTTCATCCCCGTCGAGTCACAGTTTGGTGCGGTATTTGGTGAGGAGGTGTCATCGGACCTTACTTTTTTGAAGACGCTGCAGGTGATTTACTTACTCTCAATGGAGTATGCTACCGCGATATAATTCAACACTTTCTGGCTCCTAAAATTCAACAACTTCACCTGCAAAACATGTGGTTCCAGCAGGATGGAGCAACTTGTCATACAGCTAGGGAAACAATGGATCTTTTGCGACCAATGTTTCCGGGGCGTTTAATCTCTCGATTTGGCGATGTAATCTGGCCCCCAAGGTCACCGGATTTAACGGCTCCAGACATTTTTCTGTGGGGATTTCTAAAAAGTAAGGTTTATGCCAACAAACCAAACAATGTAGAGCAGCTGAAGAACAATATTCGGGAAGCGATTCAAAATATTCCTCTCGAAACCTGCCAAAAAGTGATGGAAAACTTTAAATAAAATATTAGGATGAAAAACAGTGACCTGCTTTATTTTATTTTAAAAATATTTAAGAGACAAACCAGTCAGTCATATATTGGCCACCCTGTACAAATAAATAAATAAATGGGGCAGAAGTAGAGAACTACAAATATCACTTAGAACGAATAGATAGATAAACTAATGAAATAACTTTTTATTACAATAATTTTACTTGTACAATAGATTCTTTGAAACTAAGTTCAATAGCAGCAAAAAAATGAAGGTATATTTCTCCAGAAATAATCCTCTTAAAAACCAAACAAAGTATAGAATTTAACGACAATAGAATTTTCTGCGAAAGATTAATAATAACTCTGTAGGATATTTTTATCCGTCTGCTCAAAAACTTCAATAATATTTTATGTGGGAAAGTTTTTCGTCTAGGTCATGACCATAATATTATTTATAAATGATGGACGGGTTTAAAAATGTTATTAGAACTTGTTATGTCCAGCTGGGATATTTTCTTGACAAAGCCATTAAAAATGCTATTTAAACGAAAAATATTTTTTATTGCCCAAACATACCCACGTATATTGACTTACGGCCGATAAGGGCCTTGTTTTTCAGTTAAAATTTTCAAGCCCTGAAAATAATTAATAAATCTTTGAAGGATATAGTATGGTAGTAGGGTTTTGCCGCAATTTATTACAAGTATTTATTATACTATTCACAGCGCCTGCGCTAGAATAGTATTATACGCATATACGGTAGTTTCGAAAGTTCCAAAATTTTCAATAAGGGGAAGATCCCTATGGTTTTTGAAAGTAATCCCCAAAAAAACAAAACAGTTATGGGGGGTTAAACTTTTAAAAAAATCGAAAAAAGCTGAAACAAACTTCCGATTAACGTAACTTTTTTAGGAAAAATTACTTTTATTATAAGGAACAATTCTACCAATTTTAAAAGTAATACTCCCAAACACAGAAAAGTTATGGGGGGTTAAACTATTTAAAAAATAAGAAAACTATAATTTTTAATTATTTTTTTAAAAAAATTTCATTTTTCGCCAAAAGAAAATAAAAAAATAAAATTTTTTTAGGTTTAAAAAAAAATAATTTTTTTCGTAATTTTTCGTTAAAAAAAAAAGATCTTATTAAAAAAAAATTTTTTTACCAGTAATTAGGAAAATGCAATATACCATTTAGTGCGAATAGTATATAATGGAATGCGTAGCATTACATATCATCACAGCTTGTTTTAATTTAAATTAAACTCTTTACCATTAAAATTTTTCTTAGTTAACTTAATCAAGATTTCTTTTACAAAAAAAAATAGTAGTAATAAAAAACAAAAAAGGGGCGTCGATTCTGAAAGCTTCGCCAACTGAGCTACTGCACAACTTTTTATTATTCAGAAGAAGAAAAATTAGAAGTTAAATATTTAAGTTTTGCTTAAACAAGTAAGAATTACAAGTATATATTTTTTTTGTTTACAGTGATACCAAATCCTAAAAACAAGTCTCTTTTAAGGCGTTTTTCACATATATTCATCACCCCCTATATCTTTAACGAGAAATGGTACAAAAAATTACCCACATACATGTGGTTCCATATATCTTACGGCTATATTTATTATAATAATATTTCACTCCAAAGACAGCTTGTTGGGTATAATCATCAATCACGTCGTAGTTTTCTCATAACAGATAATTTTCAAGTGGCAAATTTATTGATACATAAATGTGGATTTGTTCTAAATACTGCTGGCAACAATTCAATAATAATAATAATAATACATTTCATAAAATAATAAAAAGATATATTACTTAATTAACCCTCCGTTAACCAGGTAGGGGTCTGACAAACCCCCGTGTATTGAGCTCAGTTGTGAGAAAAACCGGTGCGAAATTACATTACATTACATTTTTGTGTAACCTCATACTATTCTACTTAATTAAGCATCCCCTAAGTCCAGGACTTGTGTGGGCCGGTTTATAGGGAGTGTCCGCTTCACTTACGCCTTCGCCAAATTTCAATTATTAATTAACTGAAAAAGGCAAATCGGCGCCGGTGAGAATCGAACTCACGCTATTTGGGTAGTAAACTTGTCAAGTACGACGCGGTAGTCCACTATACCAATCCTCCCATAAATAGGAGTGAGTTAAAGTAAGTAAAAGTCTGTGGGACCCCACATGGTTAATGGTGTCCCAAATTTATTTTAACATTTCACTTTTTTTAAGTTAAAATATGCTAGATATTGCTTATAATTATAAAAAGTCCAAACCAAGTTACTATTTTATACATATTTTGCTAGCTGAAACTTATTTCAGCTAGAGAAATATTTGTTGCTGGCTGACTAACATTAGTTATTCATTTGAGAGTAAATCCAGCATGAGGCTTATTGACATATTATGGGAGTCTTATAGGTACATTATGGGAGTCTTATGGGACTAGCGACCCAAAAGCAAATGCAAACATTTCGCATTCCCTGAAAGCTTCGAGGGGCTGAATGTGGGACATCCCATGGAAGCTTATTGTGGAAGCTCCCTGGAAACTCCCTGGGGGTATTTTTTTGACTAAGACGTTTGTATGGATTACTTGAAATCTTTATGTCAAAGCTGCTTATGTTTAAATGAATATAATACCAACCATTTTTTTTTCGCAATGAAATTTGTTTGAAGTTGCATTTTTTGGTAACGTTTTTAATAAAGTTTCTCAGAATATTCAAAAAATTAGTTTTTTGTTTTTTTATAATTATCTTAGGTAAATGCTTAATACGGTTAATCAATTAATTTTGTGTGTTTTATTACAAGAAACGAACCACCTTAATAGGTTATAAGCCCAGTAACGTAACAATTTTAACCTCTAAATGACGTTTCTTAAAGTTGGTTGGTAGTCTGTGAATGGTTATTTCTAGAAGTGATAGGTTACATATAAAGCTTTATTTTAAAAAGTTCATGTCTATAGGCACGCTATATCACTTTAAATAAAAAAATTAAGTATCTCATTTAAAAAATTTACCCTGTATAGGTAGTCTTTGGTGCCACCTATTACCAGCATAATTACAAAGAACTGTGTTCTTTTTACAAAGAACAGTGTTCTTTTTATTATACTCTAAATTATTCGCATTATTCTCTTTTTTTGTACAATTACTCTCTTTTAAGTAAACTTTTGTACCATGTACACAAAAAAAAAAAGAGAACAATTACTTTTATCAAAAGTAGAAAATTACATACAGGGTTTCCCTTTCTAATGGTGCAGCATTACTAAAGAGCGACCGAAAAGTTAGCCTATTTTTTAAAAAAAGTCCAAACACCTGTAACTTCGATTGGAATTGATAAAATCTAACGTATAATTGCTCAAAATTTTTGTCTAATGAACTTGTGCAAAAAGCAAGATTTATTGTTCTAGAAGCTAAACATCCCCTTAAACAAAGGGTTAACTATGGGTACTTGAATTGAATTTTATACTGTAAACTTTCTCACATTTTATTAAACATAACTGGCTGTATTCCTTTAACTCGATTTTCCTGAGATACTTTATGATTTACTACTTTTTTTGGTGCTTAGGGGGTAGTTTAATCCTCTTTGTGAGGGTGGATTTTCATTAGAAGATCCATGGGTGATATACCTTTTCTTGTTTTTTATGCTTCATATTACAGAAAAATGTGTTTGGACTTTTTAAAATATTTTTCTGTAATAATATTATTATTATTATTATTATTATTATTATTATTATTATTATTATTATTATTATTATTATTGTTTCATATTATGAAACATAAAAAACACACAAAGGGGTATCACCCTTGGATTTGATGAAAAAATCCCCACAAAGAGGGTTAAACTACCCCCTTTAAATCACCCTAGTTTTAAAAATCGTCCTCTGTGCGATGCTGCATGCTGTATCATTTTCTCACGTATAGAAACCTATGTTACTCACAGATGGCGCTATCTGCAAAATTGAGATAATACAATTGGTATAAGGGGCTGTCCATATATTACGTAACGCGCCTAGGGAGGGGAGGGGGTCAAAGAAATTGTAACAGTTTGTGACAGGGGGGAGGGGGGGGGCTAGGTAAACGTTACGTAACGAAATTTAATAAATTTAATGTTTATTTCCTAAGCTTGGCAGATGTATTTTTATTCAACATAAATTACTATTTAGTGGCCCATAATTCCTCTATTCACACAAAAATTGACGAAACTATGCATATTTAAATAATATTGTAATCAGTAAAAAAAACTGTTGACATTGATATTAAAAAAATCTTACGGCCCTGTTCTTGCGTGATCTTGCTGATGAATCATCGGCGATGATACATTTTCGCGCGGAATGTGTACTCACAGAACACCAATGTGTGTACTATTTTGTGTACCTGTGCATAAACAATATACGTGTTATGTTATGTGACACTTAGTATAAAAAGAGGTACCTAGTATTTTTTCCATGTGTGATATTGATTATGAATATTTTTTTTTTGAGTGATTTTTTCGTTTAAGTACATTAAGTGCTATATGTATTATAATAAATATGTATCATTTTTACACTGTCTTTTTACCGTCTTGCATTATGCGGAATTCTGTATGAAGATATGTTAGAAAAAAAAATACAAATTTTTATATTGTTACGCGTTACACAGGGGGAAGGGGGCGGGGCGGGTTAGTAAATGTGACAGTTTGCTACGCGGGGGGAAGAGGCGTTCAATTTTTTTGAAAAATTGCTTTACGTAATATATGGACAACCTAATACAATTGGTATAACTACATACGGACAATAAGAGTCCTTTTCTGGTAAAATTTCATAGTTTTTTCTTTTAATTGAAACCTGTAGATCGTTAAACCATTTACTTAAATGTGCAAGTTGTTTACAAACAATTGAATTGTAAATTATCCGCAGTTAGTTAAAGTTAGACAGAAAAGAAAGTAAGATTAAGCACGTGCAGTTGAGTTCGCTTAAGAATTAGAGCCTTAAACTGCGATCACGTTTTCAACTAGATCAAGGTTAACTAATCGAAACCAAAAAAAAAGGATCTTGTTAAACACTTAAAAAAGGAATAATAATTTTCCTAAAGACCACTTTACACGGAGCAATTTGTACGCAAGTTTGGTGCTATGCAATTTTGTTGCAAGAATGATTCGGTCACTGAGCATGCCTTCAGGCAAATTTGATGCTATTTTCGAGCCATCAAATTTTTGGAACAAGTTCTATTTTTTGACGATTTTTATGCAAGATTTATAGTTATTTTTGTGGTATCAACCTGGAAAAAAGTTACTAAGTCGATTTCTTGTTAACTTATATAGTAGCAACTGGACATGTTAATAATTATTATTATTAATAATAGGCCGGTCTGTCTAACTAAAAAGCTTCCTTAAAAAAGCAAATGCTAGGTTATGTTTTTGTCAACAAATGCAGAGACACGTCAAAATTGTCTGGTTGGCAGCATTGTTTAACTTGCAATATATAGCGTCAAACTTGGAAAAAAGTTACTAAATCGATTTCTTGTTAACTTATATAGT
The DNA here is from genome assembly GCA_958510825.1 of Brachypterus glaber. Lineage (NCBI taxonomy): Eukaryota > Metazoa > Arthropoda > Insecta > Coleoptera > Kateretidae > Brachypterus > Brachypterus glaber. Next base: position 8,367,880 of record OY294047.1, on the reverse strand, counting down.
AGCAACTGGACATGTTAATAATTATTATTAATAATAGGCCGGTCTGTCTAACTAAAAAGCTTCCTTAAAAAAGCAAATGCTAGGTTATGTTTTTGTCAACAAATGCAGAGACACGTCAAAATTGTCTGGTTGGCAGCATTGTTTAACTTGCAATATATAGCGTCAAACTTGCGTACAACTTGCTCCGTGAAAAAGCAAATGAATGCTATATCTGGCAGCAAACTTGCATAGCACCAAACTTGCGAATAAATTGCTCAGTGAAAAGACGCCTTAAGACCACCTACGAAAATGACAAATTTCCCAAAATTTAGACAGTAAGAAACTGTCATATTTAATACGGGTGCAAAATAATGTCATAGAAATGTGTAGAAAAGTAAATGTATTATGATTTTTGTTTCAAAATATTTTCTGTTTTATTAGATATTTTTCCATTACATGTTTATGTATCCGGCTATATATTTTTTCACTTTTCCAGTTTTTTATTATTTTTATAACAAGAATTTAAATGAACAAAACCTAATTAATTTTAACTGTCTAATCTAAGTCTAATCTAAGTCTAATCTAAGTCTAATCTAAGTCTAATCTAAGTCTAATCTAAGTCTAATCTAAGTCTAATCTAAGTCTAATCTAAGTCTAATCTAAGTCTAATCTAAGTCTAATCTAAGTCTAATCTAAGTCTAATCTAAGTCTAATATAAGTCTAATCTAAGTCTAATCTAAGTCTAATCTAAGTCTAATCTAAGTCTAATCTAAGTCTAATCTAAGTCTAATCTAAGTCTAATCTAAGTCTAATCTAAGTCTAATCTAAGTCTAATCTAAGTCTAATCTAAGTCTAATCTAAGTCTAATCTAAGTCTAATCTAAGTCTAATCTAAGTCTAATCTAAGTCTAATCTAAGTCTAATCTAAGTCTAATCTAAGTCTAATCTAAGTCTAATCTAAGTCTAATCTAAGTCTAATCTAAGTCTAATCTAAGTCTAATCTAAGTCTAATCTAAGTCTAATCTAAGTCTAATTTAAGAAAACAAACAAAAGAGACCAAGGTAAACTTGAATTGATCAATTAATTTTAACAAAACTGCAACTGAATTATTAATTTTTCTGTGAAGTACTCTTTTTTTTAAGTTACTTTTTTAATCAATATAATAATTTTAAATAATATTTTTATTAAACATTGCTCTGAAGAAGCCCAACAATAAGAAGCAAACCTTTGGCCTTATAATTTGGAGTATTTTTTTATTGTGTTCCTAAAAGCAACACTTTATTCAATATTTTAAAAAAATTATAATTTTATTTATTTTCATTTACAAAAAATTATATATATTTGAAATAATATTATTTTTGTTGGGGTCGTAGGAAAAACAGTGTACATAACTTGTTGGAAAGTTCTTACAGTACAGTACACTTTAACGGTACAAAAGTTTCAAACTGTTGTAGATATCTTGAAAATAGAATAATTCAATAAGCAGTTAAAACATTCCCCTAGCACAAGCATGTATAACTTTTCTAAAATAAAACAAATAAATAAATAAATAAAATAAATAATAGATGGCATTTATACTAGGTAGGTACTAATACTCTCAATGCTCCAGTGACTTGATGCGTTATTAAACTGAACAAAATACAGTAAAACCAGTAAAACAGTCACACACAGGGATACGTCACACTTTTTTAGGTGATTTTAGACCCCCTCCCCCATGTCACACATTGTCATAAAGTAATTGACCCCCCTGTGTGACGTCGCACTCTAATTTTGCTAAAAAAATATTTGTTCTTGCGGTGGCAGAGGAGCAGTTACTGCTAGAGGATATATTTAAAAGTTACGGTTTAAAATATGAAAACTATGTATGAGTTTTATTTTATCAAATATGAACGAATTAATGGTATGTGCTACAATATGCATTGTAGGGTTAAAGGTAGTGTACATATGATCTGTGACAGTATACAGAGTATACTGTAAATAATAATTTCACTTGATTCTACATGTAAATGTGATTCAGTGCAAATAAACGTAAAATTTACTACATTTTACATGTAATTTTAAAGTTTTACATGCAATTTTATAATTTTATACATTTACATTTTATTTTACAGTAAATCAAGGGTATTTTTTTACAGAGAAAATTTAATTATTTTGCTTTTTGGCTTGAATTATTTCCTTAATTGATTGGGTTTATTTAAATTCCAAAAAAAAATTACTTTATGTAATCTAGAATCTGGCTACAATTATGTAGTGTATTTTTTTAAATTTTAATGAAATCGGTTTCAACCAAATGTTCCCCTAAAATTGCCAATTAATTCACTGTGGGTGTATGGAAGTCTTTCCTGTAAGATATTAAAGAAATCTTCCTTTGAGATATTAATATAATCCATTAAAAACCTATTATTATTTATGATTTAACGAAAATATTTAACATATAATTGTAAACCAATATCATTCTAGTATAAAGGCACATTTGTAAGGTAAAACAATGCCAACATTGTTACATATAATATGCAACTGTTTTACCTTTGTATATATATATATATTAAACGAAAGATGATTATGTCTGAGCTACGGAAGTGTTAGATATATCTGAAGCACCCACTACTTTACAAATTATACAACAATACGGTGTATCACACAAATAAATATAGTGGTTGCAAACAGATATGTCTACATCGCTCTAGTTTTCTTAATTATGGACTGTGTTTTTCATAGTTTACATATGACGCAGTGCACTATGTTGCTAAGTGCCTATTTAGAAGTTCGCATAAGAACATAAAACATAACAATGCGATGCCGTGATTGGCTTGATGGGCCGCCATGTATCTTGTAAGCCAATCACGGCATCGCATTCTTATGTTTTGTGTTCTTATGCAAGCTTCTGGATATGCCTTAACGCGTCGCAACGGGAAAAAATGTGTCCATAAATAGGTAAATGAAATTAAGAAATAAGGATCAAAAACCAATAAAAGTTCTTCACTATACTTTTCTACATTAGAAAAACTTAATAAATTAATTTTACTTAAAAAAAAAATTGGGAATATTGAACCGTTGTAACGGTTGATCAAAAACATGCTTACAAAAAAAATTCTTATTTTAAAACAAACTATTTTCACTTTTTTCTTAGGTTATGGGATACTAATACATAAACATTCATTTTCCTTATTGAAAATGGCTACAGTAAAGAGGGTGTTGGATAAATGTATAGTTTTAATATATCAACTACCCCATGATGGGACCCTCAATGGGAAGTCCCCATTATATACATCCGCTTCTGCGATACTCTGTATAAACTTCCCTTTATATAACGTTTTCTTTATAAGGCTTATAATACGGAGTATTACATTATTCAAGAAACCTCAAGTCTAAAGTGTTATCTAAGCTTAATGCTTAAGCTTAAATAACATGAAGAGTAAGACAGCAGAATCATACCTTGCATGCCGAAAAATATAATCTACATAAATAATTCCAAAGAGATTGAAAATAACGCGGGAATAATTTAACTGTTTCCATGAGAATATAATTTATACTGTAATCAACCAATAACCAATAGAAATTAAAAATTTTTTATATACATTTCTATCAGAGCGATGGCAAAAACAATAGTTATTTATGGTACTAGTGGGTAAAGTAAGATATTAAACTGCGAGGCGTCAGCCAAGCAGGTTAATTTTCGAGAGGGCAATATCGGTTTACCCATGAGTGCCATACAAGGTTTTATCCAATAAATAGCTTAGTAATTCATATTTTTATTAAAAATTTTAATGACATTTACAAGAAAATAATTTGACAAGTGACAGTTGAGTGGGTAAAATAAATAATTATCCACTCAATAAAGTAAAAGCCACGCGGGGGTTATAATTGAGTTTATCTATTTAAAATAAAGCTGGTAATTGTCTTATTATCTGTATGTATTGGATAATAGTTATTTATTGTACTAGTGGGTAAAGTAAGATATTAACCTGCGAGGCGTCAGCCAAGCAGGTTAATTTTCGAGAGGGCAATATCGGTTTACCCATGAGTGCCATACAAGGTTTTATCCAATAAATAACTTAGGAATTCATATTTGTATTAAAAATTTTAATGACATTTACAAGAAAATAATTTGACAAGTGACAGTTGAGTGGGTAAAATAAATAATTATCCACTCAAGAAAGTAAAAGCCACGCGGGGGTTATTATTGAGTTTATCTATTTAAAATAAAGCTGGTAATTGTCTCATTATCTGTATGTATTGGATAAAATATTTTTCTCACTACCAACTAGGTAAGTTGACATTACTTCATCAAAATCAAAATGCGTAGCATTACATATGTTTGCGGCTAGTTATAAGTATTTTTAAATTCAAAATTTTCTCTCCCTTTCAAGCTCATTCCGTTAAAATCAGAAATATTAATATTTAATTGAATTCTTTGGGATTTAGAAATTTTATAGGAAAAATATTTTTCCAAGAAATATTTAAAATTCTGTAAGCATGATAAATATATCAATATTATTCATAATTTGCTTCCTTTTGTTATAGGCTTTTATTTACTTTGACATTATTTTGTACGTAGCTTTTTTAAAAGAGATTCAAGTTTTACGTAAAGTGCAGCAAGTAAAAAAAATAGTTGTTAAACAAATGAACCACTTGGGTTTTTGAGACTTTTGTAAAATTTTAAAGCAATAACTTTGATATTATACTAAAAATCTCTCCAGGACTGTTCTTAAAACTTGACCAAAAATAGCATTCAAAAGCCCAAGTGAGACATTTGGGGCATCCTGTTTTAAGTTATCACTTGTGCACTGCATGTCCCATTTTACGTTGTAAAATTATTTAAGGGTTTTTTTGGTTCTTTGGAGCGTATTTCTACCAAATTTTATTAACAGTGGCAAAGCTACTTTTGTATTTTATTAAAAAGTACAAACTTTGACAAAAATATTCAAAACATACAAACATAATTACCCGCGGGGGTAAGGAAAAAAAAATTATTATCAGATTCAGGTTCAGAGACCTCAAAAAGCTTTATATACTAATTTTTCAATTTTTTGCGAAAAAATATTGTATTTTCCCCCCTTTGCCCCCATTTCCCACCCAACGTTTACCAAAACAATCTCGAGCAAGAACTTTTGGTAACATACATGTATGCCAAATTTTATGTCTCCAGGTTGAACCGTTCTTAAGTTATGGTGTTTACATGATTACCCGGACAGACCGACCGACCGACCGACAGATCGACCGACAATTTTTTTCTGCTCGAAACTGATTTTTGAAAATTTTAGAACAAATAGAAGATTTTTACAAAATTTTGAAATTTTTCAAAATGGGAAGCAAATTATACAGATACTTCATCAGTTCTGTATACACTCCAAAGTAGCATTTGTATTCTCTTGTGGCCGTAATGGCTTACTCTCGGATGTGTCGGTATTAATCTTTCCGCTTCTAGGACGCAAGTTACGACTTATTATTAAGTTAAGTAAAATGTATGCAGGGATAGGCAGGGGATATAAATTCTATTTCCAAGTGTATACAAAATCGATGTTTTCTACATATTACCAATATTTTCAATTTTGGCGAAGGCGCTAACACGATAATAGTTATTTATGGTACTAGTGGGTAAAGTAAGATATTGCCCATGAGAAAATTGCGAGGCGTTAGCCAAGCAGGTTAATTTTCGAGAGGGCAATATCGGTTTACCCATGAGTGCCATACAAGGTTTTATCCAATAAATAGCTTAGGAATTCATATTTTTATTAAAAATTTTAATGACATTTACAAGAAAATAATTTGACAAGTGACAGTTGAGTGGTTTAAATAAATAATTATCCACTCAATAAAGTAAAAGCCACGCGGGGGTTATTATTGAGTTTATCTATTTAAAATAAAGCTGGTAATTGTCTCATTATCTGTATGTATTGGATAAAAAATATTTTTGTTATGAAATTAATTTTATTTACGTTCTACTTTAGTACACATTTAAATTTATTAATGTTTACAATAAAACACTAGTGCTTTTTAAAGATATTACAAAATCCAAATGTTTTTTAATTTTGACTGTACTTTTTTCTATTGTCAAGTAAATTTCAATGTAATCATTTTGAATTTTTCGGTTTTTTAAAGCTTTGGGCTTTTTTTTATAGATGAAATAGTATGTTCGTGAATTATGAATTTAACTTACATGTTACATTACATGGGAGGATTAGTGTAGTGGACTACCGCGTCGTACTTGACGAGTTTACTACCCAAAATAGCATGAGTTCGATTCTCACCTGCGCCGATTTGCCTTTTTCAGTAATTAATAGTTGAAATTTGGCGAAGGCGTAAGTGAAGCCGAAACTCCCTATAAATTAAATTAAGAAATTCTTGATCCTTACTCCTTAATAATGTTTTAAACGTTAGACCGGAGATTGTTGCCTGTCCCCTTACTGAGCATTGATCTTTGGAGTAAATATTTTTGTTTAAAAACTTTTCCAAAAATTTTGTTCCCTTTTTGGTTTGTTTTTGAGTTTTTGATGTGAATTTGCTGCCACCTCTTCAATTTTATTCCAATTACCAAGTTAAATATAAATTAATCTTTTTCCTTTTTTTATATTTATCTACCTTTTTTGCAATTTAAAGATAATTCCTTTAGTCTGTTTGAAGTATAGTTTGGATTATTTTATGATAGATGTCCCAGATTTTTATTCAATTTAAAATTTTAGATTTCATTAATTTATTTTATTTTAACTTTTTGTAGTTTTCTTATTGTTTAAATTTTTAAGATTTTATAAAAATAATAGAGTTAAGGTCAGTATGACATTTCTAATAATGTGTACTCAAGTTATTTTGTTTATAAATTTAAAAAGTAAGTTTTTCTAAAAGGAATTGTACCATTTTCAACCTAATTTTTCATTATTTGTAGCTTGAAAATGACTTTATGTTAAAAAAGTCGAAACAATTGTCGCTGTAATGTTTGTTTAATAGACAATAAATTAATATTTTGGAGAGATAACATTTTTTCTATGGTTTATTCCCTATAAATTGGTTCGAAAGTCAATTAAAGCAGGTGGTTCCCTTTACTACTAGCCCACACAAGTCCTGGACTTAGGGGATGCTTAATTAAGTAGAATAGTACAAGGTTAAACAAAAATATAATGTAATGTTAAAAGAAGGCACCGATATTGTACTCCACTATACCATCTTTTGCATAAAAAACGCTTAGGTACACCACCAAACGCAAAGTATGGTATAGTTGATGACAATATCGGTAACTTTTTGTAAAATGTAAGTTAAGTTCATAATTTACGAATATCCCTAACTTTTTTCGATGTGTGTATTTGAACCATTATTCGCGGTGACAAGTTTTTTCATTTTTCCATAAGTCGATTACAGTTGGATATATTTAATTATCTTTTTTTGAATTGGGGTGTCGCTTTTGCTCAAAGCGTTTCGGAGTTTAAATGACAAGATTCATTTATTTTGACGAGATAAATGCATTCAGCAAAAAAATAAATTGAATTCGATCGGTATTTTGAGTGGGTTTTGGATCCTATTAAAAATTAATTTGAGTCAAATAAACCTATGCGACTGTGGTATAGAGAAATATAGCAAAGATAAAGATAAATTTATTTATGCTAGCATACATTAGTATTTACACTTGTCAAAATAAATAAATAAATACAGATATTGATATAGTTGATACAAATAGTAACAGATTATATTAAAATACATTAAAATAAAATACAAAAAAATATATATAGGATCAAAATTACAAACAAAAATGATAAAAGTACATGATAAATGATAAAAATACAGTTAAATTAATAGGATAAATGTATAAATTGTTGCAAAGAATAACAAGGATTTCTTTGTAAGTATGTTTTAATATTTGTTTTAAAGTTTTCCAGGTTCAGCTTTTTTATGTATGGTGGAATTTTATTGTAAAATGTTGGAGCGTAGTAAGAAACGGAAGAGCTTAAAAAATTTATCTTCTGGTTAAAACAAAAATGAAATATACCAACCCCTAAACTTATTATACGTGCCTGAAATAGACTGCAGTGACTCATACCTAAAACCTATTATGCTCCTCTCGTATAAGAGATTCTCCTCAGACGGAGTTACGCGAACCACACCCGAGTTGGAATGATACTCGCCTTTTAGCACACTTTCGTAAATCACTGCAGTCTAATTCAGACACGGATAATAAGGCAGGATAATTTTATTTTAAAATAATTGGTATAAAATATTCACAAAAATTGCCCAATGTTTAACAATAAATAATTTCAGTTTAATATTTTATGGGGGTTGTTGATTCTACCAATTATCTACCAGCCATCCTAACTAATCATGCTTAAAGATCACTTTACACGGAGAAATTTGTACGCAAGTTTGATGCTATGCAAGTTTGCTGCCAGATATAGCATGAGGACAATTACACATTTATTTGCCTTTTCACGGAGCAAGTTGTACGCAAGTTTGGTGCTATATATTGCAAGGTAGTGCTACCAACCAGACAATTTTGACGTGTCTCTGCGTTTGTTGACAAAAACATAACCCAGCATTTGCTTTTTTAATGAAGTTTTTTAGTTAGACAGACCGACATATTATTAATAATAATTATCATTATTAACATGTGCACTTGCAACTATATTAGTAAAAATAAAATCGATTTGGTAACTTTTTTTCCAGGTTGGTACCACGAAAATAACCTTGCGTGAAAATCGCCGAAAAATAGAACATGTTCTAAATAATTTGATGGCACGAAAATGGCCTCAAACTTGCCTGAAGGCATGCGCAGTGACTGAATCATTCTTGCAACAAACTTGCATAGCATCAAACTTGCGCACAAATTGCTCCGTGTAAAGTGGCTTTTAAGATACAAATTTACGATAAAACCTAGCCATTAAAGTTCTTATATCTTCAGTCTTTTAGAAAAAACTGAAAATATGTTTACATAAAATGTAAATTTTATGTTTAAACATGAACATCTATGTTAATGTCATATTAATGTTAATTTAATTATGCATTTGTGAAATCAAAGGTCATCAGTACATTCAAAAAGAAAAACAAAACAGTTTGCTATAATGTACATTTTTAAGAAGCTGTTAAATAAGGTAAATTTTATAGTATAAATCTTTTATGTAACTAAAAGTCAGAAAAAACGATTTTCATTTGTTTCAATAAAAAATACGAAATACAAAATAGTATATTAAACTACTAGTTTCATAACATACGTTTTCAGCGCACGTGCACAAGTTTGGACTTTTTTTTTCTAAAGTAATAGTGCGCTAAAAACGTGTTATGAAACGAGTGCTTTATACAATTTTTTCTATTTTGCTCTAAAATTTAAAAAAACTTACATTTAAATTGATGACTGGTTTAGGGATTTTTGTTTTGGATTGGCATTACAGTTTACACCATGTTTAAAATTCTAAGAACAAATGATATTTTGATATATTTTATAGTCATCTTCGCTTTTTTACTGCAGTTAACTAAGCCACAATTTTAACATGGTAAAAATAACCTAAACACACAATTTTGTAGAAAATTCAACTTTAAAGCGACATTGACATTTGCACGGAAAACGTCAAGCGGTAGGCCAGGTCTATTGCCAACCCAAAAGAACAAAAAGTACACACTTCTTATGGGCCACTTGCACCAACTCTTAAACTGGGATTATCTCGACTAAACTGAGTTTAAGTTAAAAATGCTGTGTTCTGATTGGTTGACTGTCAATTTAAACCAAGTTGAGAGTTAAAACATCGTTGGTGCAAGTGGCCCTAAGAGTCGCAAAATAGAAAAAATATATGACGATTTTACGTCAAAAAGTAAAGTTAATGGGCATATAAAGTTAATAGGCATATTTGTTATATCATAACTCCGGAACCGTTTGAACTAATAAGAATAATTTTATAATATGGTTTACTACTAATAAGGATTATCCTTTCTAAGCCATAAAATAAAATAATATTTAATCAGGGGGGGGGGACTTATAATACTTACAGCCATCATAAAGGGGCGCCCAGTTACTACATCCCTGGTCAAAAAGTTAATTTTATTTTAACTTAAATGTTTATTTTTTTTTAATTACAGCTAATTATAACTTTTTTAAATAAGTTATGTATAATTTCTGATTTTCCCTGTATTATGTATCTTATATTTTATATTGATTTGGGAATTTTTGTAGTTTTTTTTTGCAATATCAGGCGCCAGTCAGACAAAGGAAGCTTGGGATTGTGGAAACATTCTACATTAATTTCTATTATAGGATTTACACATTACACACTCCCCGGAATTTCGCGCTAACTTTTATTAATGGACATCTTGACATTCATTTAAAATCACTGACTGCATCTAAATCTAGATGAACAGTCGCAAGCATATTACTTAAGCGTCTGCGCTAAATATTTTGAGCTAATATTAAAAAGGAAATTTGCGTGAATACTGCTACTACTATTAACTGAATAGGTAACCATTAAAACAACTGCGTGTTGTGTAAGTTGAACAATTTATTAATAGAGATCGGATTTTACCGAGTCGTGACGTCAAAATCCCTAGCCGGTTACAACAAATTAATAATTTTATAAAAATGTTTTATTAGCTATCATTTACAAAGTATTTAAATATTATAAAAATCCCCTAACGTTTTTATTTAAGTAAAAGAAAATTAAAAAAAAAAACAACGGATCCGAAAATTAAATTGGGTATTACTTTTATCAAGTTAAAAAAAAATCTGCCTGGCCAATCCTTTTCTATTCGCAATAACAGCTCACGTGACATTTATAACTTGCGAAAAATGTCTTTAAAAATTTCTTCGAAATTATTATTTTTACTCAAATATTTTGTTTTTCATATTAAAAATAAAATATAAATAAAATACAAAATTACACAACTAAAACATATAGTGTTTGTAGAAAAAAAACTACCAAAGAAATATTTTTGTGTTTTATTCAATTTGTGAAGAGGTGACTGGAAGGTGAAATCTATTTGAACTCGTTATAAATATGCAGGAATCTATAAGCTCTAAACTTGTTTCCGTATGCGTGCGATGAAATAAGTCAGATGTAAGATCAAGAGTATACCATGTACGTTATTTTATTGGTTAGAATCACGCGCACTCGGAAACAAGGTTTTTATTGCAAGTCATTTCGTTTAACTTATCTTAGCAATACGAGTTAATTTCTTTTTTTGCTCTAACTTTTTCATTTTTAATATACCTATTAGGGATAATCTAATAGTTATTTGTCACCGTTCATTTCATTAGTTAAATCCCTTAATAAAATGTTTGTAAAACCATTACTTACTACGGTCAAATCGTGGATTGAAAATTATCCAGAACTAGAGTTCGATGGCAATATTTTAAACTGCACATTTTGTAGAAAAGACTTAACCTGGGAAAGAAAAACTAATATTTTAAGACATGTGAATACAAAAACCCACAAAGGAAATGAGGAACAAGAACAAATTATTATTTAAAGTAAGTAAAAAAAATACAGCCACCATGCCACAATACTACAAATTAAATATGAATTATTAAAGAGCCCAACTAAATCGTAATTTTCAGAATTGTTATTTTTTTTTAAATTTTCTTACACTTAAATAAAACGTTACGGGATTTTCATAGTATTTATATAATTTTCTTTGGTAATGTAGTGGTTTGGCAACATATCAAACATTTTTATAAAATTAATATGAATTTCTTAACTTATTGTACCCGGCTATGCATTTTGACGTTACGACCTGCTAAAATCCGATGTCTATTTATTAAGGTTTGACAGTCTGTATCTCCAACATACAGTGTTGCCACGTCCAAATTTTAAAAATCCGTAGGTAAGTGCTAACAAAGTCTGTAAAATCTATAGATTTACCCTTGAAAAATCCGTAGATCTACGGATTTTTTAACTTGTGTTACGCAAATTTTGTTAAAACACATTACCAAAATTATACCTAAATACTGACGTATTCTGCATTTCATCCATTTTACCATGGTAATTTGCTACTTTTCTTTAGCCATTGCTTCTATTTTAGATCATTTTCCCAGTTAGATAAATATTTTTGGTTATATCGGACAAGTTTTTTCTTTTTAGTTGGGGTTATAACGTTACTCCATGATCTTCTGAATCATCACTACCTCGATTACTACTGTCATGCATTTTATGAATAAATTTAGGACAAAACACGTGCAAAAACGGCTTTTACAATCCTGTAATTTTGTCTAGAAACTGTAGAATTAAAATACTAATCCACATGTGCTCAGACCAACAAAATATATGCTTTAGAGCGCGGCCAATAAATTTGTCGTATACTAGAAGCTAAAGTTTCCGGGCCAAACCAGAGTTATAGGCGAAACACGCTTCGCGGTACGGCTCACAAATTGTGTCGTTGCCTGACTGGACTTCTATATGTTTTTGACTGGACTTACAACTGCAATTAGGCGACCTAACTCTACGACTCGATTAAGAGAACGGGAAAAATATACATAAAAACAGTTAAAAAATACGTAGATTTCAGATTAAATTCCGTAGAACCATCTGTAGATAATAGATAATAGTAGAAATACGGAAATTTCCGTAGACCTGGCAACACTGCCGACATGGTATATTCTAACTGAATTTGAATAAAAAAAAGTCATATTTAAAAATATTTTACTGTTTTAAATATGTACTAATATCTTAAAAATAATGTATTTCAGGAAAAAAATGTTTATAACATTACAAAAATTAAAATTAACTTAAACGTAATTAACGGAAAGGTAAAAGCACCTCATGGAGGAACGGGTTAAGGCATCGGATAGGGTCGAATGCTTTTTTCAGTTAATAAATAATTGAAATTTATCGAAGGAGGCAGGTAAAATATGGACACTATCTAAAACTGGTTTGAAAGTCAGATAAAGCCGGTGGTTCCCTCTACTACTAGCCCACACAAGTCCTGAAGGTTGGGGATGCTTAATTAAATAGAATAGTACGAGGTTAAACAAATATGTAATGTAATGTAACTTAAAGTAACCTATCAGATAGTTTATAGTTTATGGTTTGTTTTTTGCAAATATTAGATAGTCATGGAGAGCACGAAATAAGGTTGTGGCTTGTGCTAGGGGCTCTCCATTAATTTTGAAAAATAAAGTTCCAATTCTGACAGATAAAACAGTTCATTTTCCTCACTCTCCCCTATTCAAAGAAATGAAAATAGGATTTTCTTTTACTAAGTCGGATAAAAAAAGCTTATCCCTAATCTCATTAACGGTTACTATAAAATAATTATGGTTATGTACCGAGAATTCCTTTACAATAAAGGAGATGGCACATGGGTATATTGTAACTGTTAGTGCGTTGATCAAACTGACACAATCTCGTCTGATAAACAGTTTTGGTGCAACAACCATTGGTTGATTGATTGATAAAGAGAAACAAGATGAGGATTCGTACGTCAAACACTGCGGCCACCTGCGGGCCTATTGTGTTGTTCTTGAGTCTCTTGCTATTTACTAGATTTGCATTGGAGAGTATAGCTTCTGAGTTACCATTTACCGGTTGCCGGTATCTCCAGCGATGTAGAGCCACGCAGTCAAAGAGAACATGAGAGGCTTTCCGCCTCCTCATTACACAGCCTGCATATTGGCTCATCCCTATACACACGGATGGTATGCATGTGTTTCCTCAGGTAGCAGTGACCAGTTATTAGCCCTATCACCTTCCTAAGGTGGTCCCTGCTAAGATGTAGAAGGTTCTTCGTTGGTGGACCAGCAGTTATTGCACCGCCAAGTATTAACTTGCTTTGCTCAAGTCTCGGTGCCTGACCCCACTGTAAATTTTGCTGGGATGCACCAACCATTTAAGATGAGACCTTGTTTTGGGTATGCCTTGAATTAATGGGCTATGTCTCAAAAAAATTAAATGTCGAAATAAGTTTTAACATGATCAACATTTTTTACAAATTTTTCATGATTGTGATATTTTGCACTACTTTGTATATGCCAAAATAATTGACACCCGGTATATAAATTTATTATTATTGCATAAAAGCGGTTGATCAGCTAAGGACTACAACAAACCAAAATTTTAGTGACATCCGCAGACATTTTCTGAGTAAATGTGCGTTGTCCTTTAGCTATAGTTGATTAAATTACTGTATAATTGTGTTTGGATGGAAAATGCATGCTTTACTGAGTAAATTTACTAACAAATTAAAATCTATTTAAGCTGGTCAATGGAAAGTGTCTATTGGACAGGCTAAGCACCGTTATCTACGTTAAAGATTTAATTAATCTAATTTTAAACAAATAAAATAAAAAAATAAATCCAATTTGACAAATGTGTAAAAAATAACTATTGACCTCCCCTAGACTCATAACAGGGGGGACAGCCCCCCTTGGAATATTGTCTATACTTTTAAAAATTATAAAAGCTTCAGAATTTTAAAATATAGCCTTTTTTCCACTTAATAATAATTAAAACTTTATTTAATTCTTTTTTACTTCAAAAAATTTTGCTCCCCCCTCTGGATTATGAAAAGTCGTCTCCAAAGAATCGCTGTAGTATTTTATTTTTCAGTATTTCTGTTTACAACAAAATTTCATACCTAAAACTAATAAATAATTAAATATAAATATTTATACTAATTAATATTATTTTACAATAAAATTAATAGAAATATACATATTAATTAAAAAAAATAATTAACAATCAAGTAACAAATAATAGTAACAAATAAGTAAAAAAAAAGAAATAAATAAATAAAAGGATAAATCCCGAATGCACGCAGTATGTCAAAAGGAAGCAAGCTACTGGTTGAATACTTTACCATCATCAAATCTGGGTTTACTTTTAAATAGAAACTTACTTAGAATAGCTATTAATTTGAGAATGGGATCTACCAAAACTGTTGTCCACCATTTGTGTATTTGTGGTGAAAATGTTGATACATCTGGAACACATGGCCTTTTTTGTAGATATAGCAAAGGCAGATTATCTAGACACAAAGAAGTAAACAACCTAATAAAGAGAGCCTTAGCTATTATTGATCTACAACCTGTTTTAGAACCTCCAGGTTTAATGGCACGAATCGATGGCAAAAGACCAGACGGAATGACTTTGGTTCCATTTAAAAGAGGGAAATGCTTTGTGTGGGACTTTACCTGTGTGGATACTGTGGCTCCCTCTTATCTTCATATTAACTCTGAAAAGGCTGGCTCTGCTGCAGAACGAGCAGAAAACATTAAGATCAAGAGATACAAATTTTTATCAACAGACTATGAATTTGTTCCCATAGCTATTGAAACTTATGGTTCATATGGTCCAATCACTAAGGCCTTTCTTAAAGACATTTGTAGACGCTTGGTAGATTCCACCGGCAACCCTTTGGAAGGTCTTTACTTTCTACAACGCATAAGTATGGCCATCCAAAGAGGTAATGCTATAAGTGTCTTGGGAACATTTGATAATGATTCTGAAATGAACGATGATAAATTATACAACACCAACAACAGTTTAAATTACAGTGATATTGATGATAACAGCGAGAAAAACTATATCACAAACAATAAGCCAGAGGTCGGAAGTCCAGTCAAAACTCTGGGTCTTAAAGGGTTAAAAAATATCGGGAATACCTGTTTCATGAACTCGGTCATTACATGCCTTTCGAACACGAAACTTTTGTTGGAATACTTAAAGAAGGACAGCTATATGCAGGACATCAACACCAATATATCAAGTATGCATGGAGCTTTAATTAAGACATTTGCCGATGTGATAAAACAGTTGTGGTCAGAAGATTCATCTGAACGGGTAGTAAACACGGTTTCTTTCAAGAGCCAAATCCAGATTTTCGCCCCCCAATTTACAGACTACAAACAACAGGACGCACAAGAATTTCTGCGGTACCTTTTAGAGGGACTTCACGAGGACGTTAACAGGGTAACGGAAAAACCTAAACCTATTTTTACCAAAATAGATGAAAAATTAACTGATAATGAAAAATCTGCCGAATCATGGTCCAGATACCTCCGGATGGACGACTCTCGCATTTTGGACCTCTTCGTCGGACAACTGAAATCCACCCTCAAATGCACCTATTGCAGCCATTGTTCCGTCACATTCGAACCATTCTGGGACCTTTCTCTCTCTCTTCCACAACACACCGGTCAATTAAGTTTATCACATTGTTTGGAATCCTTCACACGGAAAGAATCGTTGGACGGTGATGAAAAACCTACATGTTCAAAATGCAAAAAGCGCAGAAAATGCACAAAATTCTTTAGAATTCAAAAATTCCCAAAAATATTAGTAATTCACCTTAAACGCTTCTCCCCGATGACACAGTTTCAAAGTAAGCTCAAAGTCACCGTAGAATTCCCCCTAGAAGAATTAGATATGAGCAATTATGCAGCAGAGTCCGTTGCACCCTCCAAATACAACTTATACGCCATTTCAAATCACAGTGGTACCACGTATAGCGGACACTACACCGCCTATTGTAAAAATCCCTATAATCATACGTGGCACGAATACAACGACTCTAGGGTATCTTCAATTTCACCAACATCCATCGTATCAGGGAATGCTTACATATTATTGTACGAACAAGAAAGTCAAAAATCATATACTTGAGTTTATTTATTTCTTTTTTTTTACTTATTTGTTACTATTATTTGTTACTTGATTGTTAATTATTTTTTTTAATATAAATATTTAATTATTTATAATTATTGTTATTGCTTTATTATTTACAAAAAAATACCACAATTCTTTTTATAAAATGTAATGACAGGTTTTCTAGGTTGACTTGAAAGATCCTAGCGCAGTGCCGCGCTAGTCAGTGACTAAACTATTGACAGAACCGAAAGTTGCAATTTAAAAATAGAAAAATAAGGTTTAGTTTAGCAATTAAGACTGGAATTAAATTAAAAAAATTAAAAAATATGCCTGTAAAATTATTAAGATAATTAATAAAACAATTTATATCATTTTGCAATGAAAAAAAAAAATATATATAAAAGTTGGTTTGACTATTTTAAATCGTTAAAAAATAATCTTCTGAATTAAACGCGATTCTTCGAATTATCGGAAAAAATTCACAGTTTTCATTCAAATTTGCTGTCAAAAGAAATGCTTACTCCAGGGGCAATGCCCCGGTAGTAATTATTTCCAGATGGTAAATTTTCTCGCATAATTCTCAGCCTCTTGTGTAATTATATATGAATATTTCCAGTTCTTTGATAAAAATTTAATGGAAATCTTCAGCAAAATTTTAGACAAAATACTGATATTTACCGGGAGTAGTTTTCACGTCAAAATGCTTATTGAATATTATAGAAGCCAGTGTTAAACAACACAATAATTGTTTTAAACTTAATAAAAGTTAACCAAAAAAGAGTAATTTGATTTTTTTTCACATTAATTTTCTAAATAATAAGTTATAATCGGTGGTGTAAGGCGGATTACGTTCGCTTTGTAATTCCGAGGTCGCGGGTTTGTATCCCGCATGGGGCATGGATGTAGTGTTTTTAAAATTCCTTTTCTGACTACATAAAAATAGGCCATAATCGACAGGTTGAACGCCGAGGTGTACCTGCCTAACCTACCGAACCTTCATGAGGATTAGCTTTTATTATTGGTATGTTATCATTTATATCTGATAAGCGTTTTGTGTTTAATGTAGAAGCTCCTGTAGAACTTATTAACATTCTGTCAAACCTATGCGCGGTGGTATTTTCTTGATAAGTGATCTATTAAGTATAGATGTGTATCTAAACAAATCCATCATAATAATAATATTACTGAGATTCAAACTCAACCTAACGTACCTTGAAGCTCAGTGTGTGCTATAGTTGAAAATTACGTAAAAGAGCTTGGTTTTCTATAATAAAATTTCTTTTATTGAATTTTAAAGAAACCTTAATGAAAGATGGAAATTAAATATCTATATATATCGAGTATTGAAAATACTAAAAATAGTAATTATTGATTTTTTTAAAGTTAGTTTTAACTGGTTAAAACCAAATAAGTTTATATCAAGTAAGTATTCATAAATACCTCATATTTTAATTTTTTTTATCAGTGTGTATTTTTTTTAATTTCAAATGATCTCCTAATATATTCTTTGTAAAGTAATACCATTAATGTGTAATAAGGAAGTTATCCTTTCATCTTAAGATAAACTTTGGTGTGAAATTCACAGTAGGAATATTTTAAACTAATATAAACTAAACTTTAGTTCAGAGTATAATTTGCTTTGATATAAAACTAGTCTAGAGTAGAAAATAAACGGAAACACGATTTTATAAAGTTCAAGTCTATAGATGTATCACATTAGGGTGGTCCAAAAAAAATTTATTTACTTAATCTTTTCTATGTGTCGTGGTTAGAACGCCCTTAGAGTAAAAATTTATTCAGACAGCTCTAAGTGGTACTTTTAAGGCCCCTAAAATCTTAGCCTAATCACAAGTTTCTAACCCTTGCCAACAAGGCCCCGAAATTACCCCTAAATTCCGAAAATATTTAAAAGATATTTTCGTTTGGACTTAGCATCTCTCAAGCTGTTGATGTTTAATGGCGCTTAGACCACATACTCGTTGCGTAATTGTAATATTTTAAAATAACTAAAATAGGTTTATATCGAAAAAAATATGTGACATATAAACTTTTTTATTTAATTTAATATCTATAATTCGTCAGTAGCACAAATTAATAGAAAATGCACTTTTTCGAAATTTAGGGGCAATTTCGGGGCCTTGTTGCACGGGTTAGAAACTTTTGAGTCAAATGTTTTGACCAGGCTTATTTTTATACTCAAAAAAAAAAATTAGATATCAAGGCTTTTACGTTTTATAAAATTTCAAAACCAGGGCGGGTTTTATACGAATTTTATCGATATTTGCATGATTCTAATGTTTTTAGGGCCCTAAAATTACCACTTAGGGTGGTATGTATAAATTTTTACTCTAAGGGCGTTCTAACCACGACAAATAGAAAAGATTACGTATAAAATTTTTTTTGGACCACCCTATACTGGAAATTCAATAAAACCTGTAGTGATTCAGTTGCGAATGTGTGGTAAAAGGCGAAGATCATGCCAGTTCGGATGCGAGTTGCGTAATTTCGTCGAAGCTTCACAAAGGCGGACCCTTTATAAGGAAGCAGCAGAGGTATGAGTCACTGCAGGTTTTATTGAATTTCCAGTATAGTATGATATACATCAACTTATACATCATACAAATAAATTCAATTGGCGTTATTTATTTCAATCTTTATATCAAAATAGATATAGGAATATATTTCTACTAGGATATGCTGTCACTTAAATAAAACTTTCCTGTCCTGCATTTATAGCTGTCAAAGAAATAAACAGCAATAGATTCAAAATCAACAGGTGCATCCGGTACATTGGTTATTGTACACAAGGTGATATTTTTTTAGTAGGTAAACATTACCTTAAAAATAATGATGGACTGTAAAAAGTAAACTGAATATCCAGTTAAAAATGGATAGGAATGTCCATTACTTTATCATGCCTTAATTATTCCATACCAAACATTGTTTTAATAACATTTATTCTAAAAATACAAAAAATTGTACTTTTTCAAGACGGGTAATTTTGACATCATTTGTCATTGATATACAGGGTGATCCATAACTGGCATTCCAAAATTTAAGAGGTGATTCTAGATCCAAAAATATAAAAAAAGTTCCTATAAAGGTTGGTCCGGAAATGAGCCCTAAGGGATCTAGGGCCCTTTAAAATTGTAATAAAAATAAGGTTTTTAATTAATAACTCGGGTACCGTTTAAGCTAGAGCGGCGAGCTTTTGCATGTATACTAGTATTAATAAGGGCAATAAGTTTATGTTAATTTATTTTTTTAATTTATCCAGAGGCGTGCCCAGACGGACAAAATATATGAGGCTTAAAACATTTTTGCCCCAAACTTTTCTATGTGTATGTTTTTTGGATTTGTTGTAAAAAATATAGATTTCTAGAGTAAAAATACATATAAAATATCATATAGTGTAACACTGTAGGAGCAACCGTTATCAAAAAAAAATGCAATTAAGAGGAAGTAACATTTTGTGCCACCAAAAACGTTACTTTTTAAAAGGCTATTACTCCTTTAAATTTAGGTGTTTTGGTGTATAATACTTCTTTGCTCAGTTTTAAATGAAGAATCACCCTGCAAGCATTAAAATTTTATTGGTGCTTTTTTTTGTTCCCCATTCAATACGTCATCTTCGAAGGGCTCATTTCCGGACCAACCTTTATAGAAACTTTTTTTCATATTTTTGGATGTAGAATCACCTCTTAAATATCGGTACGCGAGTTCTGGAACAGGCTGTATATACATAATATATTTTTTAATTTAGAGAAAACATTCTATGCATGTTATCATTTTAAAGAGAATGTTATTGTTAGTTTCTATAAATATTCTCGAAGAATATTCTATAAGAAGTATATTGGCACCTTTTCAGAATGTTCATAGAATATTCTGTGCTGTGTGGGTTATAGCGTGGCGGCCTCTGGTTACTAGCCTCAAAGACTGACCGAGTGTAGATACCAGGGCTAAAGCCTCCAGATATCTTGTTCCTAAGAAAGGTTATTTTTTTTTAAGTTTAAGTTATAAACCGAAAGAAAGGGTTATTTCTCTTTGATTTAAATTTTACTTATAAACCGCTCGAATTTCTGTTTGTGAAGAAACAAGTTTATTTTAGAGTGATACGTGATGATAAACAATGTATTATAATTTTTAATTTTATTTATCGTACCTGTTTATGTCTAATGCCCAATTATTAAGTAAACTTACGGTATATAATAATAGTATATTAAAGTACTAGTTTTATAACATACGTTTTTAGCGCACGAGTAAAAGTTTAGAAAACGAGCCGCTTGCGGCGAGTTTTCTGAAGTACAAGTGCGCTAAGAACGTGTTATGAAACGAGTCCTTTATTCAATTTTTTCTATTTTGCTCTAAAATTTAAAAAACTTACATTTAAATTGATGACTGATTTAGGGATTTTTGTTTTGGGTTGGCATTACAGTTTACACTATGTTTAAAATTCTAAGAATAAATGATATTTTGATATATTTTACAGTCATCTCTTCTTTTTTCACTGCAATTAACCAGTCCACAATTTTAACACGGTAAAAAATAACCCAAACACAAAATTTTGTAAAAAAATAAACTTTAAATCGACATTGACATTTGCACGCAAAACGTCAAGAAATAGGCTTTTGTATGTTGCCAACCTAACAGAAAAAAAAGTAGAGACCCCTTATGGGCACACGCAAAATGCGTGTGATTATGAGCTTATAAGAGTCGCAAAATAGAAAAATACATAAATAATTCTTCCGGTAAAGTTTATCAAAAAATTTACATATAAGTTGGAAAAGGATTGAAGTGTGCGAGGATAATCTCAAATGTAGCCTACAAAACCGTTTTCGTTTAATCGAAAACTACCCCGGTGAAAATAAAAGATTTTATGTTCCAACAAACTTATGAGGAAAAGGGGGGGGGGATGGCAATACCGTACAGCATATAATTCCAAACTTTATATATTTAAAATATTAAAAGTTATTTAAATGTTTGCGCCGTAACGTAATACAACTGTAAACAACGGTTCACCGTTTAGTTCAGATTTCAACCTGCGCTGGAGTTTGATTATTTTATTTTTTTTAAATCACCGTACGTGGATCTAATGTATTCGCTATCTAAAATAAGCTGCAGCGGTTTATTAGGTTTAAGCTTTTGTCAACCAAAAAGTCAAAACCTACATATGTTTTTTTCTTTTTATATTCTTAGTGTTGTTCGTGTTTTAATTCTTATCATATTTTTTAATTAAGGTTAAGTTGTGTTTTTCGGTAGAATACACTGAGAGCCCGTTATCGTAGTAAATACTAAACGTTTCTGCTTATATGGAACCCCACGAAAGTTTAGTTTACATTCACTGATTGTTACAGTAATACTTAACGTTGTTATAATTCTGGTAATTTTAACAGCCAGAGAATGTTAACTAAACTTTCGTGGGGTTCCAAATAAGTAAAAACGTTTAGTATATACTTAAATATATTTAATATAGTAACGCACGGTGGGCTTTAAGCTTACGGAGATAAAAAAATCGAACACCCCTTAACTGATAACGGGATATTGTTTCTAATGCTTTCAGAATTACATGTTCGTTGAGAACAAAATCGTAGGTAGTAGTATATTAGTATATATGTGACCCAAAAAATTTTCAAATTGAAAAGTTTGGAGGTCTCACCCCTTAAATTTGTTTATTGGGGTAAGAGTTTTATCCCTATTTTTTTTTTAATTTTTTGAAAAAATCTAGAGGTCGTTCACAGTAATTTTTCAAAAAATATGTTTGCTTAGCTATTCACTACATTGCTTGATTTTAGGTCTTATTACAGGCACAAAAAAATGTTTTTCATTGTCTTCAAACATTGTGCGTGTAGCCCAATATGTCCTCACATACAAACAACTATATATTTTTTATCGAATATACAGGGTATCCAGACAAAATAATATTTACATTTTTTTAACATTTTTGAGAGATAAATTCGGGTTTTAGTGACAGGGTAGGACTCAAAATAAGGGAACTTCTATATAACGGTCCATTGCTTCATACTGACCTGTTTAACTTTCTACATCCCTACTCTCGCAACATTCGTGTGACACGCGCCCGCCACACCCTGTATATCCGATAAAAAAATATAGTTATTTTTATGTGAGGACATATTGAGCTACGCGCACAATGTTTGAAGACAATAAAAAACATTTTTTTGTGCCTGTAATTAGACCTAAAATCAAGCAATGTAATGAATTTTCAAACTTTAAAGGGCACAGCTCCGCCATTTTGAAAGAAAAATTCAGATTTTTTTTGAGGTTAGCAATTTACAATCCCTTTATACCGTTTCGTGTTAAAAGATTTTAATTAAAACTCCTTGGGCCTTAAAAATAATAAAACAGCTAAGCAAACATATTTTTTGAAAAATGGCTGTGAACGACCTATTATTTTTTCAAAAATTTTGAAAACAATTAGGGATGATACTCTGACCCCAATAAAGAAATTTAAGGGGTGAGACCTCCAAACTTTTCAATTTGAAATTTTTTTGGGTCACATATACTAATATACTAATTTTTGAAGGAATAAAAAACGGCTACACCTACGATTTTGTTCTCAACGAACATGTAACTCTGAAAGCATTAGAAACAATATCCTGTTGTCAGTTATGGGGTGTTCGATTTTTTTCATCTCCGTAAGCTTAAAGCCCACCATGAATGGTAATGAGCTCTCAGTGTACCGTGCGAAAAGCTTAAAGTTCCAACATGATGAATTAGGCGATATTACACGGAAAAAAAATTATAGCTAGGAGCGCTATAACACACATACCAAGCAAATTATAATCGCTTATTATATAAATACAAGGCTTTCTCTTACAATTATGGCAGTCAGTGTAAAAATTTATATGAAATACTTTAATTGTTTAGTGAATAATAAAATATAACAAATAGTATGGCATTTATAGCTTAAATAGATTTAATTATTGTCCGTGCTAATAATTTTTATAATATAATAAAATTTCTGTAAATTTATAATAGTGCCTGTAATAAATATAATCGTGTCTGTAATATATATAATCGTTTCCAATTTATTTTTAACATTATTAGTTATTGTGTCCCTTATAATCTCTAGCCTAAATCACTATAATTTGCCACTGTTACCAAATATCTTATAATGTATAGCGCAGAGCCCACTAATTTCTTTCCGTGTAGACGATACTGATCTCAATTTTTGTTTAGTATGTGGATAATTGGATGAAGTACTCAATGGAAAGGTTGGAGTGATTTTTTACACACTTTACACACAGTATTTTATTCATGCAATTTTACTCCATAAAGTACCTACCCGGGAAAAAAAGGTTTATATATTTGAGATATGATCGGATCTCTGTATATCTAAATTTCATGTCCAAGAATATATCAAGAGATCCAATCATATATGCTGCTCGTCATATATGAGCAGATATGCTTATATATAAGAAGTTATAAGCAGATATAATCTATTTGTACAAGTGATTAGATATAAAAATATATGTGCATATATCGAGAGATCCGATCATATCTCCGATGATATGAGCAGTTATGCTTATATATAAGCAGTTATATATCAAGAGATCCAATCATATCTCGCCATATGTGAGCAGATATGCTTATATATAAGCAGATATAATCTATTTATACAACTGAGATATGATTGGATCTCTTGATATATAACTTCTTATATATAAGCATATATGATTGGATCTCTTGATATATTCTTGGACATGAAATTTGGATATACAGAGATCCGATCATATCTCAAATATATAAACCTTTTTTTCCCGGGTATTAAAAAGTTTTGATGTTTTTTACTCTATAATTGTTATTAATGGAGCTCTCTACAACTAGAATTATGAAACAAAAGACGTCTACCCTATCTCTATCTCATTTGTGCCACACTTTCCAGCCAACCAAATAAATACTGTATTTGTTTTTCATGCAACAAATACAGTATTTATTTGGTTGCCCGGAAAGTGTGGCACTGAGCGGCACGAACGAACATATCTAATACAGATTCAGTAGAATAAGATTTCTACTAAAAATTAGATGGCGCCAGTAATTTCTTTAATAAAAATAATAAATTTAAACTTTTCGCCCGGCCAAGTAAATATTGTATTTGTTCAACAAAGAACAAATACAGAATTTGTTTGGTTGTGTGGAAGTGGGAGTGTATGTATGTCTTCTATCCTTTTTGGGTAGAACTTTCGTCCCTGTCTAATCTAACGGGAGAAATCTCCATTGAATATTTCCATCATTCAAATCACTACTTTCTGAAAATTTTCAGTTTCCATGACTTTTTCTTCTATACATATATGTATATAAAATTTTTTGTCTGAGTAGGTTTTTGGCAATTTTGGTATTTTAAAAACTATCTTCTCTGCAAAGAGTAAAATAAGTATGTAAATTTTACTTTCCAGAATTACTTTATTTTTCTTGAATTTCCCAGGAAAAATAAATAGATTCTAATAAACATATTGTATCCAATATAATACAATTGCATTCAAATTCAAATTGATTCTATTCGATATCAATTGGAAATCCGAACACTAGATTGTTTTTAAATGGTGATTGTCTCTGATAAGAGATAGTTTAACTAGCGTATGCTTATTCAGGAAATGAAAAAATTACGCTGATTCCATTTTGCCGTACTATGTAGTAACATCGATTAAAAGATCCTTGAAATAGAATTAAACGTTCTTAGCACGTTTTTAGGTTATTAATAACTCTTTATAACAAAACAGAAAGAAGTGCTGCTAATTAAAAGTATAGATATCATACAGGCTTAATCAGGCCTAATTTAACTCACTTGTCTATAAACAGCAAAATTAAGAATTTCTATATTATTTCTGAAAAATTCATTATAGGAGGTAATAGTTTAAGATTGACAAATATTCAAATTCCTCAACTTTTACCCCTGGAGTATTTATGAATCTTATTTGCACATTGACTTAGTTTACACCATGGGGACTATATTTTAAGTTCAGGTACTATTTATCTATCTCTGTTTACAAAATGCGATAAACAGAGATAGGTAGATAAAAAGTAACTGAACCTAAAATATAGTCCCTATGGTTTTAACTAAGCCATTAACTTAACGATGTTTGCAACGAGAGTATTCGTTTGGATGATATCACTGCATATGACGATAATGATGATCAGACAAAAAAGGTTTTTTTTTTTTTTGAGGCATAGATCTCCCAAGTTCTGTAAGTTTTATTCTTTGTTTACTTTATTATCCTAAATCAAAAGTTAAGTTTTGGACAAATATTTTTTTTTTACTTTAATATACTTTAACTTTAACATACAAATTTTTAAACTTGACTAAAATTTTTTTATTATGGCGTTGCTGAATTTTTTCATAAAAATGCTTTAAAATTCATAAATTTATTACTATTTCAATAAAATAACAAAAAAAATCAAAGTCTAAACATAATTAAAAAAATAATTGAAATACTCAATAAAAAGTTAACCATCAGTTAACTGGAAATTGAGATTAAGTTTAAAGAGGCTTTACCAACCACTGAAAAACCGGAAGACTAAAACTTTTGATAGCACGTTTTTAGGGTTAAAAATAAGTTAGTAATAATAGGTTCATAACATACTCGCCGCAAGCGGCTCATTTTCTAAACTTGTACTCGTGAGCTAAAAACGTGTTATGAAACGAGTGCTTTATATAATTTTTTCTATTTTGCTCTAAAATTTAAAAAAACATTTAAATTGATGACTGATTTAGGGATTTTTTTTTGGATTGGCATTACAGTTTACACCATGTTTAAAATTCTAAGAACAAATGATATTTTGATATATTTTATAGTCATCTTTTCTCTTTTTTACTGCAATTAACCAAGCCACAATTTTAACATGGTAAAAATAAACTAAACACAAAATTTTGTAGAAAATTCAACTTTAAAGCGACATTGACATTTGCACGGAAAACGTCAAGCGATAGGCCAGGTCTGTTGCCAACCCAAAAGAACAAAAAGTACAGACCTCTTATGGGCCTATAAGAACACGCAAAATGCGTGTGATTATGAGCTTAAAGGAGTCGCAAAATAGAAAAATCTTAATAAAAGAACAGATAATATAGATAGATATATAGATAGATATATTTATAAATAGATATTTATTGTTTATCAGAAAAAAAATCTATAACAATTTTACGAAAAATAAATTAAAAAATAGCCAAAAGAACAGATAATATTGCTGATGAATTACAAAATATCTATCTGGCCCCATCAGGCTTAATTTAATTCTGTCAGGTGTTTAGATATCCATAGTCTTGGTAATTAAGATTTTTTACTCAATTAACATTGTATAGATTTTTGTAGTTTTTTTACAAAAAGATACTTCATAGACTAGGATACGGTTTATTTTAATACAAAAATATCAAAATTATTTAGAATTACAGATCATTTAATATTATTACATAGACTAAAAGTTTGAAAGTTTAAAAGTTTACAATATATTAATAATTAAAATTTAATATAAAAAAACAGTATATACTGTTTTTATCCTAATTTAAACTTACCTGTCTATAAATAGCTATGTTGAGCAGCGCCAAAGAAACAAACGGCAATAGATATAGAAACACCAAGTACAACCAATGAACATATATCATCAAGTACAGTGGATTGTTTCTAAATGGCGACGGTCTCGGACAAGAGATGGTGATATTTTTAGGACCATAAAACTCCGTCATAATGCTAGACTCCCATAATCTGGGCAGGTTATACAGTGTCGAGAAAATGACAATGCCAATTACGTAGATCCTTGCCCTCCCGTAAGTGCATAGCGATTTCACTCTCAGAGGATGGCACACCGCGACAAATCTCTCCAACGAAACAGTTAGAGTCAAATAAACCGAAGCCGTTTGTGCGATAGTCGCTAGAGGATACACAACGGGCACTATGTGGGGATATACACTATAATAATACGTAAAGAAATACTCGCTATACGGATACATCCCTGGTAGTCCGAACAATAAAATACTGGTAATAATGAGAACAGTGTCCACTCTTGCTAATCCAATTAGTAAATAGTTTATGCTTGATCTCATCTGTGGTCGGGATAAAATGATTATGGATATAATGTTACCCAATATCCCAAATAATCCTGTTAAATTCAACAGTAAACCGTTCGTTATAAAACGATAGGTTTGCACGTATATCGGGAATATAGCTATGCATGAGTCCGTTTCTGTTAGATTCGCATCTATGGATAAATTCGATTCTAGCGTGGGAAATAAGCTGTCATTGTGTAGCACCACCCCACTATCACTTGATCTTAACATTTTTGGTTTATTTAGTTTTTATTAGAAATTTTCTTTTTGAACTATCATTTTTTTGGTTATTATGTTGGTATTTCATTTTCCACATTTTAGTTTGGCTTTAAGTTTGATATTTTAGTAAAGGATAAGTTGTCCATGTGAGTGGAAAACATCGTTCCGGAATAATGGGCATCGTTCCTGCAACAAAATAAATACAGATTAGATTTTTAGTATGGGGGAGGTTTGGACTATACAGGGTATTTTATAAATAGAGGTATTTAAATATGAAGTAAAGCAGTGGTGGACTGGGTAATTAGGGCCCGGATCGCTAAGGTCCTTGGAGGCCCAAACTAAATTATAAAAAACCTACAGAAAACCCTAGCGCCAGAGGCGAAACTTTTTACGAATTTGAATGTTATTATTTATTTTAGAGCACTAGTACTTTAGAAAACTCGCCGCAAGCGTCTCGTTTTCTAAACTCCTGCGCTAAAAACGTATGTTATGAAACTAGTACTTTAATATACTATTATTTTTTTTAAATTTTATAAGAAATTCACAGAAAGACCTAGCGCTGCAGGCTCAGATTTATAATTTGGAACTTTATGAAAATGTAAGAAAACTCTATCGCCACAAGCAAAAATTTATAGGGTTAAATTCATTTTAAATTTTATGAAAAATCTACAGGAAGCCTTGGCGCCGCAGGCGAAGATTTTTATGGTCATATTAATTTTAAAACAATTTTATAATTTATATTTGATAAAAAATCTACGGAAAAGCCTATAGCCGCAGGCGAAAATTTTATCAATTATCTTACCTATCCATTTTTATAACTTGGTAAAAAAAGTAAGAAAACTCTATTGCCACAGAAGGAAATTTTGTTGAATTTAAAGAGTAATATCAAAATTTTTATGAATTCTGTTAAAAAAAGTTAAAATTTAAATAAAAAAACTCTAATTAGATTTCGGAAAAATTCAATTTGAATTTTCTGGAACAGTCTAAAGAACAAGTATCTCAAGCCTAAGTAAAGGCTTCAATGTATTCTAATAATTTTGGTATAAAAAATGCGAAACAAAAAAAATTACAAAATTTAAATGTGTTTTTCTTAAAAACTACTAGAACTGAGCTTTGCTTTTAACCAAAGAACTTTTACCTCAAGAAGTTATTTCAGACCAATGTATGAAGGTGCCATCTTTTTGTTTGTTTACATAAACGTACGCGATACTGCTTCTGGTGTAAACATAAGTATCGCTAGTTTTAACCTTCTGGTGACCAGAGCGATGTTGCGTAATTTTCACTTTATCATTATGATAAATCTTTATTCCTACATTAAAATTTTAAAAAACTACTATACTACGACACTATAATTATGTTTGATAATGTAATATAATTAAATTTATTAAAATTAAACTACTAGTTCATATAAAACTCAAATAACACTTATATTTCTTAAAATTTACAATAAAATATCTAAAGCAGTTGTTGCAACCGGCAACACTGTATTGCTTGACAAAGTTTACTACATTAGACTGTGAGCTTACACATTCTTTCTCTCTCTCTTTACGCGTACTAAGTGTAAACAATAGTTAGTCCCCTCACCGTAGTTGGTTCACGCTTCAAACAAAGCATACGGTAGATTTCATCATGTTCATTCTTGAGGTAAAAGTTCTTTGCTTTTAACACATTTAGAATCAACATGGAAAATGTTATAAAAATCATTGAATAGAATTTGCAAATTAATGATATTCTCGCCATGATCTCTGCAGAAGAATATTTAACATTATTTTCCAAGAACGAGTTTTTAGAATTTCACTTTCAATGGTTCTTTAATGTCAAGCTACACTCTTATCAAGCCTATTCATGCTTGATATTCGAGTCTTGAATACAGTTGATCGAGTAGGAACTCAGAAGGTTGGTACGCTCTAATTATAAGGTTATATTTTTGCATGAAATTTAGGTAAAAATTAGCTTTAAATTCAATTATTGTAAAGTTGGTTTGTTCTGTAAGAAAACCTTATTTATAAAATTAAATTATAATATTTCTTTTTCTTTTTATATAATGAAAAAATATTGCTATTAAGAACACTTTAATACAGGGCCGTAACTAGGGGGGCCCTGGGGGCTCCAAGTTTGGTAGAATCCGTCAAGGATGAAGCTTTTTTTATGAGGGTATTTTTTTTGAGAGTCATTTTTCTTTCAGCGGCGCCAAGTTTGGTAGAAACTGTCAGGGAAAAAGCTTTTTTCTTGAAGGTAATTGGGGCGCCAATTTTTAAATTTTTTTATGCAGGGGCCCTAAGTTTGGTAGAAACCGTCAGAGATAAAGCTTTTTTTCATGAGGGTATTTTTTTGGGTGCCAATTTTGTTTGTGGGGGCGTCAAGTTTTGGTTGAAACCATCAAGGACAAAGCTTTTTTTGGGGGGGGGGCACCCTGGGGGTTAAGCCCTCCTAGATTTATTTTTTTTCTGGTTTAATACCAAGATTTTATCATTATTTTATAAAATTAAACTAAAATTTAATTGAAATTTTATATAAGAATTTTTATATGAGGAATATTGCTATGACAAGTTTAAGTGCTTCTTTTCCAGTTAATTTAATTTGATTTAATTTGATTTTCTCTATAAACATCCACATGTTTTCTAAAAATAAATTATTATACGGTGCGGATCAAAAGTCATCCCCCTCTTAACTTCTGAGCGACTTTGTACTTTAAACTTAAGCATATATTTAATATTTTTAGCTTTTAAAATGTGGTCAGGAGGCATATAGGGAATGTTTTTTGAAAATTCTTTATTTTAGCCGTATATATGTGAAATTCAAATCAATGTCAATTTCATTATTTAAAAATCAGTTTTAATTTTCGAATGCAGTTAATATAATGTCAATATTGCAATATTTTTTCTATTTTGCCAAAAGTCTCTATTTATTTTCCTTTGGGTTGGCAACAGACAAAACCCTGTTGAAAATCGGGTTTTACGGCTATCTCTTTCTCTCTCTCTCTCTCTCTCTCTCTCTCTCTCTCTCTCTCTCTCTCTCTCTCTCTCTCTCTCTCTCTCTCTCTCTTTCTCTCTCTCAAAAAGCCGCAACGGGACATCCTTATTGTTTTCATCAAGACGCGACGGGCAACGGGCCACGGGCGACAGGGGACGGGCGACGGGCTACGGGACTTCCTTATTGTTTTGAAGTATACCGCAACAGTGATCTTGGTGGTTTTTAGTGAATCGATTCCTACGCGGACAAAGTCGCGGGTATATGTTAGTTTGTATATATAGAGCAAAATAAAACTTTCAGATTTTATCTCTTAAAAAAGTTTTATACTGTAGGTATATAATATAATTTCCAACTTTAAATTAGAATACGTACACTTCAGGAGAATACATTTTAAAAAGTCGTGAAGATATTTACTGCTTCGCACTCCAGTGGATATTATACTGCTTTTTCTGTCCAAAAATTTTCTAAAATATGATTTTTTTAGCTCGAGTTTACATAATTCATGTGGGTGGTAACTTCTATCCTTTAGCTACCAGCCAACCCAATTATTTTTAATTAATTTACATTTCCTGTGATACCTTATTTCAAAGAGCTTAAAAACTGGTATCTTTGATATTGAAAAAAAAAAAATACCAACTCTTAAGAGATTTTATTTCATAATAATAGCAAGATATTTCAAAAATAACGTATTATTAATAAAAAATCTAATGTAAACTTACCGTAAAAAAATTAAATAATTATTTTTGAGGGTTGAAACATCTACCTCAACCCGCAATCTTGAACTGTATTTTTTATGTACAAAATATCATTTTTAAGCTTTTTTAAATAAGGTATAAAACCGTTGGGGTTAAAGCTAAACTTTTTTAGCTATATATATATATATATATGTACACGGAAAGAAATTAGTGGGCTCTGCGCTATACATTATAAGATATTTGGTAACAGTGGCAAATTATAGTGATTTAAGCTATAGATTATAAGGGACACAATAACTAATAATGTTAAAAATAAATTGGAAACGATTATATATATTACAGACACGATTATATTTATTACAGGCACTATTATAAATTTACAGAAATTTTATTATATTATAAAAATTATTAACACGGACAATAATTAAATCTATTTAAGCTATAAATGCCATACTATTTATTATATTTTATTATTCACTAAACAATTAAAGTATTTCATATAAATTTTTACACTGACTGCCATAATTGTAAGAGAAAGCCTTGTATTTATATAATAAGCGATTATAATTTGCTTGGTATGTGTGTTATAGCGCTCCTAGCTATAATTTTTTTTTCCGTGTATATTCCGTGTATATAAATATATATATATATATATATATATATATATATATGGGGGTTGGGGGTTGGGGAATGAAAGTTGAAAATAATATACTTTAAAAACCAAAATTTTCATATTGTGCTTATTTTTCGAGCTATTTGGATTGGATATTCAGGTGTATAAAAATAAGTATTTAATAAATTTTATTAATTACAGTTAAACAATTATTTAGTCCGAAATATTTAAGCCAATAGATTTTATGTTCATCGTAATTAATAAACATAATTACCATAATCAACCACAATTATAATAATTAACCATGGTCATTGGTCAATTAATAGTATATTATTCAATGAGCGTATAATAATTGCTATTAATCAATGAGGATGAATTTTGGGACACTAGCCGATAGGCGAGTGACCTAATCACCCGAATGATTAATAGCTATTATACGCGAGTAGAATTCTATACTTTATCCACGGTCGTTTTAAATTTTAAACGGTTTATTTTTACAGACCTGTGATTAATAGGCCTATTAATCACGACCGTGGATAAAATACTTTATTAAACATTATTTATTTACCACCAATTTACTTAGATCTAAGTATATCTCTGTAGAGTTTATTTAATTTAATAATTTAACTGTTCTCTTGTCCCCTATTTACTATATACTTTTTAATTGTGATTATTAAAATTAGGTATATTTGCCACAAATATATTTTTTCTCGGTGTGCTCTTCTAGCACTTTGTGCTATGAAGAGCATAATAAAGTATCGCAAAGTCAAACATCTATTTTTAAAACTTAGATTCTAAGTTAGAAGTAAACTCCAGAAGATGCCAACTGTAAATATATTGGCTATGCTATTTACATGACTTGAAAAATATAAACCAGAACAGATTTTATCAAATTGAGTTAAAAAGCTCTAGAGGATTGGTTGACATTTTAAAAGAGAGCATTGTTAAATCGTACATATTAGATTTACTTCGTTTGAAGTAGGTGTTTTTAGTTATATTATGGGAAAATGAGAAATACACAAGGATAAAATTATTTTTTAATCATCACAAATAAAAATTATGACAAAATAGGGAACAAGAGTATAGTTAAACTCCATAAATACACTCAGTTTTCTCATTAGATCATATATACATAGATATGGCATTAATGTTGATTTGTTTTATGTAGAACATATACAAAGCCAATTGTAAACAAACTACTATAGCGGTGATGTTCTTCTTCTTCTTCTTTATTTTTGGCCTTTGCTTTATGTCAATTAGCCAGCTCGCTACTGTCTTGTTAATTTCTGCAGATGGTTTGCCTGGTTGCTACCATACCATCGCTTTCTTTCGACCTGGTCTTATGTAAGACTTCTTGTGGGACCTCCCAATTCTGTTTAAATGTCCGTAGGAATAAATAAATTTCTTCTATCATAACCTCAAAAATATGTGGATAATCCTAATCCAAATTACATCACATATACATCGCTTTCTTTTGGCCTGGTCTTTTGTAAGACTTCTTAACTGTTTACTTCTTCTTCTCTTCATTAATTATGACCTTTTGGTCATTTTTGGTCCTGAACTCGTCCCTTTGACAGGTACAAGTGTTATCCTTGTTTCAAATAAATAAAATTTCTTCTATCATAACCTCAAAAACATGTGGATAACCCTAATCCAGATTCAACCACTAAATTACATCACATATATTAACATTCCATTGCAAAATCAATATCAATAGTTATACCGATTGTAGATTTAATAATATTTTCTTAACAAACACATTTTTACATAAATTACTTGATGCAGCTACCGCGAAAAACTTACGCCATTTTTAATTTTTCCCTATATGTTTAACACACTACCGCCTTCGCGTCTCCTACGCGAATGTTTTGTAGCGGTGAGGTTGCGAGGAGGTGAAGTATAACATATTTGTCAACAAACCACTATAGCGGAGGGTGGTGACCAGAAGCGGGAAGGTGAAATCTACCTGGATATAGCAATGAAAACATTTCGGTTTGACGTGGACTCAAGGCGCGTCTAGGAGGGGATATATGATCTAATGTTTTCTCATTTAGTATGTATATTGGTGGTAAACAAAGTATTCTTAATATATTATTTTTATTGGCTCGAGCCAATGACCATTGTTTAACTGATAATTAGGTTGTTTAATTACCTTTAATATACAATTTATTTGCCTTAAACATTTCTCAAAAAAAAAAAAAAACAAATACGGGAACGTTCCCTAACTAGCAAAATAGACTTATAAAAGAACCGAAATATTTTATAACTATTCACGGAAAGAAATTAGTGGGCTCTGCGCTATACATTATAAGATATTTGGTAACAGTGGCAAATTATAGTGATTTAAGCTATAGATTATAAGGGACACAATAACTAATAATGTTAAAAATAAATTGGAAACGATTATATATATTACAGACACGATTATATTTATTACAGGCACAATTATAAATTTACAGAAATTTTATTATATTATAAAAATTATTAGCACTGACAATAATTAAATCTATTTAAGCTATAAATGCCATACTATTTGTTATATTTTATTATTCACTAAACAATTAAAGTATTTCATATAAATTTTTACACTGACTGCCATAATTGTAAGAGAAAGCCTTGTATTTATATAATAAGCGATTATAATTTGCTTGGTACGTGTGTTATAGCGCTCCTAGCTATAATTTTTTTTTTCGTGTTGTCTGGCGCCGCTTATAGAACAAGTTTATTTTTTAGTGAGTCTTACGATAATTCTGTCATAAAATAGGCTAGTTTTCATAATGCTGTTGTATAGACATTCCTACAACTCATATTATAGAACAAAATTTGTTTTTAATAATGATTGTAAATGTGCTAATTTTGTAACAGTTGTATAAAGTTTTATACAATCCTTTAAAACTAATTATTAAAAAAATTGTATAAAAATTATAATACAGTTTACCTATTCTTATACTTTTCATTTTGACATGGACTTTTTGACAGTGTACATTTGGCACTAGTGCCAAATGTATACTAACCGTACTATTTACATAAGTTTTTAGGACACGTAAGGGCATATCCACAGCCTCGCATAACACGCATAATACATATGAATGTGATACCGTGATTGGCTTGATGTGCCATCATGTATCTTGTAAACCAATCACGGTATCGCATTCTTTTGTACTGTTTGTTATGCAAGGCTGTGAATATACATTAAGGCGTCGTCCTCTTGCAAAATAACATACCTTTCTAAGCCTGCGCACAAGAAACTTGACAGAACATCGTTGTATGTTATGTATTATGGTTATGCGAGCCCCTGGACTGCGCTTTTTAACCATATTTTTCTACGATCCCCCATGAAAATTACATTTAGCATACTCTACTGTTCTTAAGAAAACGCCTTATAACACACTATTTGAATATTTTTCTATCACACTGTGATGTTTATTTAGGTATCTACGAATTACCTCGTTTTATATGCCTATTGTATACATTATTTATTATTTTGGCTAAGGTCCGTAATGTTTACGTTATGTATTATTATTATTATTATTATTGCACTTTCTCAGCATAATGCTGGAAAACTTTTACCAACCCACTTTTTTTTCAATTTGGGGATAGGCTCGCAGCCTGAAGAGGAGATTCATCCTAATTCAGACTACCTAAAAACTTGCGGACAATATGGCATGTTTGCAAGATTGCCGTTTTTTGAATACTCGCAGCTATTGAGTCGGGAAGATCTAATATTTTTAAGTTGTCTTTTAACTTTGTGGAAACCATACCCGTTGTTGCCACAACTATTGGTACAATGCGTACTTCTTGCACCCCCCACACATGTTTTATTTCATTGGCTAGGTCTTCGTACTTAGTAACTTTATCTATTATTATTATTATTATTATGAAAAATCTTTTTTTGTAGAGCAGTGTTATTGATTTGTTTTTATTTAAATATGTTTATATTACACATTCAATGTTTCTTTTTTTTAGGGTTATAGAGTTTATGGTCCTATTATGACCCTAAGCAAATTCTTATGTAAAAAATATGTTAGATTTCAGGATTTGAAATATTTCAGGATTTGGACTTTGAATGTTATCCGTCTTTTTATTCGCTTTAGTTAAGAGCAAGGGGCTAAAAAACAGGGAATTTTTTGATTTAATATAAATAAACTCCATAAATATATTTTCATTTAACGTATAAATACGAGTTAACCAAAATAAATTATAATAATAAAAACCAAAGGAAGTAAATTACTATTTATGTACGTACGCACAAAAACGACCTATTTATAAACAAATAAATAAAATAAATAAAATAAATAAAATAAATAAAATAAATAAAATAAATAAAATAAATAAAATAAATAAAATAAATAAAATAAATAAAATAAATAAAATAAATAAAATAAATAAAATAAATAAAATAAATAAAATAAATAAAATAAATAAAATAAATAAAATAAATAAAATAAATAAAATAAATAAAATAAATAAAATAAATAAAATAAATAAAATAAATAAAATAAATAAAATAAATAAAATAAATAAAATAAATAAAATAAATAAAATAAATAAAATAAATAAAATAAATAAAATAAATAAAATAAATTGTATACAGCATCTTTTATTTTAAAATAGATTAAATCTGTTGCGGAAATATTAATGTGTCGCTCCTTGGTTCGCTTTACTTGGGTTTGAAAGCTACGTATGCGCGACCTACCGTATAACCTTGTGTCAAGGGTCAGTTCTCACTTAGCCATCGTCGAACGCACGACACATTTTCTCGCTGAATAAAACTCGCCACGGACCTCGTGATAGCCGCGGCCCATCTGTGCGTCCTTATTTATAATTACAAACTGAAACTAATATTTATTTCTTTATATGCATAATAAACCCCTACATTGTCGCGTGTACGAAAAGGCTACAAGTCTGGACCTCCATGTGCAGCCATTGGACATTGGATTAAAAAAGTATACTCTGCACAGAAAGCAGACAACCAACCAAAGGTAAGATTTGTACCTTTCGACAGCCCTTGAGTTAGAATCAACTCTTAATACAGTCCATTTAATACAATCGCGTCCATTCTCTTCCAAAGGGAAACTTCTGGAATAAACAAAAACTATAAATCATAATGAAGCTGAAGTTTGCAACGTTTTTTTGCAACGAAAATTCAAATAGTATATTTAAGTACTAGTTGCGTTACATACTTTTTTAGCGCACGAGTACAAGTTTAGAAAACAAGCCGCTTGCGGCGAGTTTTCTAAAGTACTAGTGCGCTAAAAACGTGTTATGGAATAAGTGCTTTAATATACTATTTGAATTTTCGATGCAAAAAAACGTTGCAAACTTCAGCTTCATAAATCATACTATAATATAAAAGAGAAAAGACTTTTGTGTGTTTGTATTTGTAGTCAGGTTTTGTTTACCTACAAAATAGCTAGAAACTTAAAATTTGGCATGTGCATAGAGTATTCCCCAAAAAAAAACTAAAAATTAAATTTCAGTCCCAACCTTCCACCCTAAATTGCAGAAAACCCACTTCTAAAAACTTAAAATTTAATGTGTACAGGAAGGGTGTCCCACGAATACAGAAAAAAAACGAAACTTGACCTCCTTAACCTAAACTTTTTACAAAAAAAAAAACTAATAATTAAGAAAAAATCTAAAAATTGAAGAAATTTTTAAAAACTGAAAAAATTATCTAAAAATTTGATGAAAATAATTTTAGTTTTTAAATAATTATTATAACGGATTATTATCCGTGCAAATAACGGATTATAATCCGTCTAGTTAATAATATATAAAAGTAAGTAGCGGTGAAAATTAGTAAATATTCAAGAAAATTAGGTATTTTTTGTGCCAATTATATTATACAGGGTGATCAGTGGCATGCCAAAAACATGAAAAAGTTCATAAAATGGTTGGTCCGGAAATGAGCCCTAAGGGAGCTACGACCCTTCGAAGATGGACATATTGAATGGGGAACAAAAAAAGCACCATTAAAATTTTAATGCGGCAGAGTTATTCTTCATTTAAAACTAAGAAAACAAGAATTCTTCACCAAAACACCAAAATTTAATATTAAAGGAGTAATAGCCTGTTAAAAAAGTAACATTTTTCGTGGCATATAATGTTGCTTTTTTTGAAAGCGGTTGCTCCTACTTGTGTTACACTATGACATTTTTTATGTATCTATAATCTATATTAAAAAAAAAAACAAACAAATACAGATATAAAAGTTTGGGGCAAAAATGTGTTAAGCTTTACATATTTTGTCCGCCTAGGCACGCCTCTGGATAAATTCAAAAAAATAAATTAACATAAACTTATTGCCCTTATTAATACTAGTATACATGCGAAAGCTCTTCGCTCTAGATTAAAGGGTGCCATAGTTATTAATTAAAAATCTTATTTTTAGTACAATTTTAAAGGGCTGTAACTCTCTTAGAGCTGATTTCCGGACCAACCTGTGCAGCAACTTTTTGTGATGTTTTTGGATGTAGAATCCTCTTAAATTTGGGCATGTCAGTTACTGATCACCCTGTATTTTACAACTAAAATGTTTAGAATTTTTTTAAAATATTATTTCGAAATGAAAACCTAAACAAACACGTTTTAATTAAAATATTTCTTAACTGTATTAAGTTGGGAAACATTAAAATTTTTCCCAAATATTTGGAATTTCCCTTTTATACCGGCAAGCAACACCTTTTGGGGCGAACGTAAACATTTTATTTGTAGTAGAGTTCTAAAGGCTAATACTGGCCTTTTCTGATTAGTCTACAAATGAGGAGCTTGCAAGCAAAATATTGCTACTCTAACAACATTTCTGTATAAAAAGAAAACTAATAATGGAAGGACATAATAAAGGCATAGGTCTCTTAATTTAAATTGGCATCTCAATCCCACAATTTTCTAAAATATTTTTCCACCCATTTTTCCAAAATATTTTTTTGGTCTGTCAAACGTGGTTTTTTTTATATTTTATGTAATTTTACAATATAATTATACAAAAATTATATTATATGTATATTATTATCACATTAGATATGATAAAATATTTAGGGGGGGGGGGGGGCAGCATCCATAAGGAAAAAAATTGCGCTTTCACCAAAAATACAATTTTGAAGGTATTTCTATGCTAGTATATCTCGCTGCGGGTGGCATGGTCCTCATGCCCCCCCCCCCCTTGTAAATCCGCCCATGAAAATATTACACAATATTAACATCGCACGAGAAAATTTACCATACTCTAGATGGGTCCGAAACGTCTTACCTAGTATATTGTAAATTTTTTTACAGTGTATGTGATCGTATCGTATTCTTAATTTTGTTTTTCCACAATACCTTTCCTTAGAGGAACGACAAAAAAAAAATAGTGAAACAATCCTTTTGAAATAATACTTTTCAAATTTAGGGATTGTGCCCAAACGCAGTAACGCAAATTTATTTGCTGGTCCCCAGGGTACACTTATGTCCGAAAGATATTGTGGTTTACACACTCTAGTCAAGTGTGACGGACTAATTATAATCTGTCTGCTTGCACGTAGAAAACAGTTTAAGCGATTAGTCTAAGAGCTGGTGACCGTTTTATTTAATTATTTTTTCCCGGCTGTATGTTATGTTTGTCTTAAAGTTCATTTAAATTAATGGATTAATTTAGATAAGTATAATTGCAGTTCAAAAATATAAGGTAGTAATAGTAGATTACAGGTCTACTTGGAAAATAGTACTTTTCCTAGACCTTTATAGGTCGAGGAAAAGTACCATTTTCCGGGAGACCTGTATACTATTTTATTTGCAACTGTTTTTATTCAAAAATAAAGCACTAATTTTTTTGAAACCTAGATGTTAAAATTCAAATTAGTTTATTAGTTTATTATTATTTATTTATACAGAGTCATGGAGAGCCCCAAATGAAGAAAATAATTAGTTTTTTAGTTCTTTTCATATTTATCACAAATATTTTTGCCTGCATTTCACAAGAAAAGCACAACCATATAAAACTGAAATTCCACATTTGAGTAACCCAAATAAACAGCCACAAAAAACATTTGTTGATAGCTCACAAAGCAACGTTTATAACATTTATTATCCGTCTCAGTCTCAAAAGTAAAGAACATTGACTAAAACTGTACATTTATGTTTTTTAAACGAAATGTATTAGATAATATAATTATATTCGTGTTTATTATGACAACAGCAGTTCAGCCATCTTGTTTAAATCATTAATAATGATATTTTAATCGGTAACGCCATCTAGCGGAAATGAATGATTTAAATTGCAGATCAGTAATAATTAGTTTACTGGTCTTTATTTTTCATTATAGGTCAGGTCCAGGCGTGTAAAACAGTGGGAAAAGAAATCACGTACTTCCTAAACTTTATTAATATGTAATGTATGTATTACATCGTCGGCTTACAAGTAAAAGGCACTAAGTCACTTTTTTGCAAAAATGGGATTTTAATGGCACTGTAATTAATTTTTGATTATCTATGTATAGGTAAACCGAACTAACTTCTAGGCGGACTGCCAAGGGAGTTACCCACTATACAAAACGCACCTATTTGATTTTGATTAAAATTTTATCTGGCAATAGACACTAAGTTACTTAGTGCACTTAGTGCGTTTTACTTGTAGATTATTTCAAATGTTTCTGCACTAAGCGACATAGTGTTTGTTTGGCGAAACGTGCATTTTTGTAACAGTGAAAGTTAAATTTGTCAATATCTCAAAACCATGTTTTTGGACTTAGTGCTCTTTACTTGTAAGCCGACGACATATTCAGTTGCGAATAAAAACTTTTTTTTAGCACACTTGAAGCTTGTTAGGTCTGTTTTAATGGAGATTTCTCCCGTTAGATTAGACAGGGACAAAAGTTCTACCCAAAAAGGATAGAAGACATACATACACTCCCAATTCCACCCAACCAAACAAATTCTGTATTTGTTCTTTGTTGAACAAATACAATATTTACTTGGCCGGGCGAAAAGTGTAAATATATTACTTTTATTAAAGGAATTACTGGCGCCATCTAAATTTCAGTAGAATTATCTTATTTTACAGATTCACATTAGCTATGTTCGTTCGTGCCGCTCACTGCTACACTTTCCAGCCAACCAAATAAATACTGTATTTGTTGTATGAAAAACAAATACAGTATTTATTTGGTTGGCTGGAAAGTGTAGCACAAATGATATAGAGATAGGGTAGACGTCTTTTGTTTCATAATTCTAGTTGTAGAGAGCTCCATTGGTATAAATTTTATTTTGAATTACGAAAATAAAACACCCGATTTTAGACGCATAGTTTTTAATTTTAATTGTATCTACCTACTTAAATTATGTTTGGTCATGCAAAAAATGGTGTATATACTTCCGGACTAAACGTGACTGTTTTAGTCCCTCGCATTTCTGTTTCCCTTGGTATATAAATAACTATTATATCCTGCTGAGGCCCTTGTTCTTTATAATCTACACAAAATAAATCCATTGTTTTTTATGAAACTAAAGATGAAACGCATATTTTAAGTACTGTAAAAAATACATATTCAAATTTTTAAGGGTTGATAATTTCAAACAGGCTAAATTGGGGTCTCCCTGTTTTCAAAGTTTTTAGCCAAATAAGAGCTGCGGTTTTTCTTTTGTTTAAAATTAGATGATTAATACACATTTATTAATATCAAAAATGCACCCTTTTCTAGAATTATGATGTTTTTAAGTTATTCTGGCACAAAATTTAAATATGTTAACTTGTATTAGCACATTTCTTTTGTAGTCAAAGTTATTCTACCATACACTGTAGAAAAAAAAACATTTAGTATTTTTGTTTTGTTAACATGATTTGCTAAAAATTAAAAAAAAA
Organism: Brachypterus glaber; assembly: GCA_958510825.1. NCBI lineage: Eukaryota > Metazoa > Arthropoda > Insecta > Coleoptera > Kateretidae > Brachypterus > Brachypterus glaber. The sequence goes on along the minus strand of OY294047.1, from coordinate 8,325,955 downwards.
ACACTACTATTATTATAATAATTACTATAATAATAATTATGAAAATCCAGTTTTATAATAAAACAGGATTTTCATAGTTAATGAAAAAATCCTTAACAAAAGGACATACAGCTACTATTTCACGCTTATTTGAGATCATCAGTGCTTTCGCACTGATCGATTTTTTTTTTATTTTTACTGGATTAAACCTATATTACAAAATATACTAAAATATGTTTGGAATGTGTGTGCAGGAGAGCTATATAGTATTTTATAATAGTCATTGCCGTTTATGTCCATTATTAGTTTTCTTTGGATCCTTAAACAAAATAACTTCCGACTCATTAGGTGATAAAAATCTTAAATGCAAACTTTTGTCAAGAATGTTGTTTCAGTTATAAACTCATTTCGTCTTAATACCTTCTCAGTCCCTCGAAGCAGAAGTTTTAAAATTGGTTTAGATTATTTTGGGCCTGTAATATCTTGAAGATTAAATAGCTTTTCCGGCAGTTTATTATACTTTTGCACTTGCTTATTACTAAACAGACATTTGCTTTGGTTATTAAATTACAAAAAATAGTACATATTAAGGCAAAGTTAATATAATTTTTGAATTCAGCATCTCAAAATAAAATGAAATAGCCTAAAGTATGGTATTTATTTATTTATTTATTTATTTATTTATATTAACATCCAACAGATAACCTAATTATAGGATGAGTCATGATTAAGAACTCCAGTACGATACTTAAAATAATTCAAAGAAAAAACATAGTACAAAAATAAGAATTTGATATTAACATTAGATTTCAGAAAAAAAAAGAAAAAAACTTAAAATTAATTTAATTGGCGAAAAACATATTGAATTCGGTTAATTGAACAAGAGAAAATATCAGCCTCTAACTGAATTTTGTGGTAATTATTACACATAGAATAAATAGGTGAGTTATTAAGCAAGTTGGTTCTAGGTTTAGCCATATAAAAAGTATTTATTAAGCGTGTATTAGAAGGGACATGAAAATTTATCAACTGTAATAAAGCAGGACAGTCTATGTTATTTCGCAGCAATTTATGCAGAAAGACAACAGATGAAAGTGTACGCCTATCTTCCAAGCTTAAAACATTAAACCTATCCAACAGCAGGTTATTCTCAATACCTGTATGAGGATAAACACTATCCAGTTTAAAACTGACAAACTTTAAAAATCTTCTCAAAATTTTATCAACATTTTCAATTTGATATTTGTACTGAGGGTTCCAGATTAAGTTGGCATACTCAAGTTTGGGTAGAACGAAAGAATTAAAGAGTGTGAATAAAACCGTTTTGTCCCTGAAACCGTAAGAGTTTCTTATTACAAATCCAAGACTTCGAAAAGCTGATGCAACAGTCTTCTCAACATGTAAAGAAAAATCCAATCTGCTATCAAATGTAACGCCTAGATCCTTAATTTCTGTAACTCTAGGTACAATGACATTACCAATTTTGTAATTAAATAAAACCGAAGTCCTCTTTCGTGTATACGTCACAATGTTGCATTTAGCAGGAATGAGCGATAATTTGTTATCATTGCACCATTGGATTAAGTTATTTAGAGCATTCTGGAGTGACACGCAGTCTAGTAGGTTGTTTATTTTAAAGTATAGTTTGGCATCATCAGCAAACGCAAGCGCAGGAACACATATAAGATTGAAAATTGCATTAATAAAAATTAAAAATAATAAGGGTCCCAGTATTTGCTTTAATTAGAAAAAAAGTACATATTAAGGCTAAGTTAATATTATTTTTGAATTCAGCGTTCCAAAATGAATTTTTAAATTTTGTACGTTACCGCCTTCGCCAAAATTATAAATATCAAGGGCGAATATTCAGTGTTTGGTAAATTGAAGACACGCCCCTATGTTATGAAGCTATTCATAACAAGTTCTTAAAAAATGTCAAAAGAATAACTTCTCATGTAGGCCTAGGTGCATTTTTTTTTAAGAAGAGTCAAGCGATAAAAATAATTTGATATATTTTAGTAAGAACTTTAATAATGTGCAAGGATTTTAGTCCTTTTACCAGTAATAAAGGATTTATAACATTATTTCCAAAAAAACAAGGCATAAATAGTTATTTGCCCCTCTTGACCTACTCCAACATCAATCACATTAAACAAATTTTGACCTGATACAAATTATGAAAATTAAAACAGATTTTATAAAAATTGAACCTGCAAAAACTTTGCTTTAAAAGATGCAAAAACATATTAACGAATAGTATATTCTATAACTAGTATGAAATAGATAATATTCCGCTCGAGCGGAAAGTTTGTCATACGAGCGGACAGGCGAGTATGACGGTCCCGTGAGCGCGGAATGAATATTCCATATGTGTTATAGACTATACTTTTTCTTCGACTGCAAATATGAAACACTGTATGGCTTTAAACTGCGGACAAGGTTAAAAATAATGTTTTTTGTGACTGGACATTGTAAATGCAACAAAACATAAATTTTTAAATAAAGCGAATGTTATTTAATAATTTTATCAAATCAGTACTTAAAAAAGATTCTTATTTAATTTTAGCACATATTTACAAATTATAATGCAAAAATTGAAGGTTTTTGTGACATATATCAGGTTTAAATATTTAACAACAGATGGAGCAGTTTTAATTGTTTGAACAAATTGATAAAAAAAACTGGTCAAATATTAAGAAAAACTAATAAACTTTATGTAATTTTAACGCAAAACTTTAAATTGCATGAAATTATTCAATATTTCAAGGTAAAATATATATATTTTTGCTAATTTTGCTACAGTTTTCTTTAATTTTATAAACAAGAGATGGCACTACATGTGCTCATTCTAACACTTATCTAGAGCTAGAATGGATTCATTCTGTGTTTGAAAAGTGTGTGTATTTGCTTACATTCTAAAGCAGTCGTAGAAAAATGTACATTTTACTTTAATTTTGTTAAAAACTGGAATTAACCCATTTATATAACTACCGATTCATATGGATCCGCTAAAACTTCTATTTAGTTTTTAGTTTGTCTTCTAAAAGCACCAATCGATTACATATTTTATAAAGTAAATATTTAAACTCTGAGACAGTTTAACTTTATTTAATACGTTATTATTTTGTTTCCACTATATAAAATTTTTAATGTATATGGCATTAGGGTGGACCTTAAGTTTTTTTACTATGTTAAATTTTTTTTAAGGTGTAACTAGTAAATTCTGAAAGTATAAGAATAATAAAACTTTTCTAAGGGTCCTAACTGGGCCCCTTAAATTTGTAAATTACCCATAAATCTTAATAAATCGTAAATAGTCTGTAGTTTTTGTTTAAGTGAAAAATATTAAGGGCTTGAAATTTTATTTTTTTTTATTTAAGCACACTGAATTTTGTGTCAAACTTCAAAATGATCAAAAAATTTTAACCCGTGCCGAAAATCCCCCTAACACTAAAATTTACGAATTTCTACCATAAATATGAGTCAGGCTGTAAATAAACATTTTAAAAATGGATCATATCGAGATCTAATCGCGATCCAATCGATCGGACTAAATTTATTTTTATTTAATGCATTCTAATTTATATTCACTGATTTAACTAAAACAAAACGAGCTAAGCGCCAAATAAGAGCTCCTAAATAAACCACTTTGAGCAGACCTTATTTGGCGTTTAGCTCGCTTTGTTTTAGTTAAATCATTTTAGTCTTATGAGCATATCTTAGAATACATTAAATAAAAATAAATTCAGTCTTCTCTGATACATTTTATTTTTTTGTTTACCGTTTGACTCATTTGCGGTAGAAATTCGTGAATTTTAGAGGCAATTTGGGCAGATTTTCGGCAAAGGGTAGAATTGATTATTTTGAAATTAGAAACATAATTTTGTATGCTCAAAAGGAAAAAAAATAAGACTACAAGGCTTTTAAATTTTTCACTTATACAAAAATTACAGACAAATACAAATTTTAGGGGCTCAATTAGGACCCTTAGTGAAGTTTGATCAGATTTTTAGAATTTTCTAGTTACACATAAATGAAAATTTTAAGAAAATAAAAAATATAAGGTCCACCCTAATGGCATGCCTTTTACTTTTGGAAAGTTAGATTAGCTAGCGCCAAGGGTGTCATGTTCACGTAGGCAAAGAAAACTCGAGGTGTAGACTTTAAATCCCAAATGTGTTTATGTTTTTAAAATAAAGTGTCACACACACACACACACACACACGGAAAGAAATTAGTGGGCTCTGCGCTATACATTATAAGATATTTGGTAACAGTGGCAAATTGTAGTGATTTAAGCTATAGATTATAAGGGACACAATAACTAATAATGTTAAAAATAAATTGGAAACGATTATATATATTACAGACACGATTATATTTATTACAGGCACTATTATAAATTTACAGAAATTTTATTATATTATAAAAATTATTAGCACGGACAATAATTAAATCTATTTAAGCTATAAATGCCATACTATTTGTTATATTTTATTATTCACTAAACAATTAAAGTATTTCATATAAATTTTTACACTGACTGCCATAATTGTAAGAGAAAGCCTTGTATTTATATAATAAGCGATTATAATTTGGTTGGTATGTGTGTTATAGCGCTCCTAGCTATAATTTTTTTTTTCCGTGCAGACACACACTATTAATGTGGAAATAATACACTGGATATCTACAGTATACGTAGCATAACAGCAGAGTAGTATACTTTTTTACGGATTGTTGAAATCGAATTTAATCATTTTTTTCCATGTTTGTGTTTAGAATTTCATAATACTTAGAGAAAATTTTTCAAAGTGAGTTGGAAAAATGTTGGTCTGTCTGTCGTTCACCAAACGAATCAGGACCTTTGTAGTTTGAATTACGTGAAATATGGTTAATGTCGTGTGTGTGTTCCCCAGCAATATTAAAATCTAGCGCAGCTAAAATTTTTTATTAGGGTTAATTTTAGATCTGTTATGAAACGGTTAAAGTAATGATAAAATATTATTTAAGTGCAGGGATAGGTTAAGAACATTTGCGCGGAGGGTGCGATTTTACAAAATAATTATCAGATTTTGTAGTAAAATTTATATAATCTATCGCTAGATAGAGTGACTCATTTGACATACAGCCAATTTGAAAGAATACACTCTTTTCTACGACTGCTTTAGAATATAAGCAAATACACACACTTTTCAAACACAGAATGAATTCATTCTAGCTCTAGATACGGTATGAATATTCCGTATCAAGGGTTAGAATGAGCACATGTAGTGACATCTCTTGTTTATAAAAGTAAAGAAAACTGTAGCAAAATTAGCAAAAAAAATATATATTTTACCATGAAATATTGAATAATTTAATGCAATTTAAAGTTTTGCGTTAAAATTACATAAAGTTTATTAGTTTTTCTTAATATTTGACCAGTTTTTTATCAATTTAGTTCAAAAAATTAAAACTGATCCATCTATTGTTAAATATTTAAACCTGATATCTGTCACAACAATCTGACATAACCTTCAATTTTTGCATTATAATTTGTAAATATGTGCTAAAATTAAATAAAAATCTTTTTTAAGTACCGATTTGATAAAATTATTATATAACATTAATTGCTTTATTTAAAAGTATGTGTTTTGTTGCATTTACAATGTCGAGTCACAAAAAACATTGTTTTTAACCTTGTTCGCAGTTTAAAGCCATACAGTGTTTCATATTTGCAGTCGAAGAAAAAGTATAGTCTACAACACCTATGGAATAGTCATTCCGCGCTGGCGGGACCGTCATACTCGCCTGCTGGCATGACGGTATGACAAACTTTCCGCTCACGCGGAATATTGTCTAGTATGGAACTAGTTATAGAATATACTATTCAATGAAGTAAAATGTCGTCCCACTGCAATACCTTACGTCATTTACGTCATTTTACAAAACCGCGTAACGTCTAACTGGTCTAACTGCAAAACCGCGTAAGGTTTAAAAACAAAATTTCACATGAGAAGAAAATCTAATACGACAATCTTAAAATTAACTTTTCTCTTCTTTATTGAGTGAAACAAAATATGGGCCAACAAATTGCATGTTTTTGTCTACCTTATTAAGTTCTTGCCCTGCAATAATCAGCTTGCGACAGGTAACACAATTTTACAAGTTTTTATAGTGGAAGAACACGAAACAGGATCCTGTGCCTACACTCAAATCAATAAGTAATTATTTTAATTTAAAAAAATTGCATTTTAAAATATTAAAAGTAAAAACTTTACGTTTAAGTTATGAATAATATTAATTTAAAAAAATAATTTATACATCAAAACGTTTTTCACTTTAAAGTACCTTACTTTCTTATTTTAATGTTTTCTTAATATAATTATAATATTTTCCTTTATATTGTTGAAAAATATCAATATATTAAAAGAATTCTTTTTAAAATAAAGAGTTTTGTATTTAAAACATTTACAAGTTTACAAATGATATAAAAGAACATTTTTCAAATTACAATGAATATTTTTATTTTTACAATGGCTTATAAAATTAAAAAATATCTTTTTGAATAAAAAAAAACACTGTAGCAAAAACATGTTCGTTTTCTTTTAAATCATATGCCTTTTGTTTGATTTTATAACGATTTTTCTCTGAGTGTAGGAACTGCGTTTTTGTGTACGCCATTACCAACTGTATACAGACACATGATATTTACAGGTATCTTTACGATATAACAGATATACTGGCAGCGCCATCTATGACACAGAGGGCGAACTAACAAGTTTAAGAGGGGACTGGCAATATTAGGAACATGGCAATAATTGGCTCACCCACCTTATTTTATATTGGGGTTTAATAAACCCCAACGAAGTTAATTCGATATTTTCAAGTAGTTAACTGAGGGGGAACGTTCAAGTATTACGTAACGCTCGTAGGGGGGTGGGGGTCATTACGCCAATGTTAATGGTATGGGAAAATAGCGTTACAGGGGGGGTCCAAAATGATCAAAATTTGCGTTTCATAATACTTGAACGTTCCCAGGGTAAATATAGGAGAAAGTAAAACATATGATGACGCCTTGAAAATATACAAGCCAAATCTGATTCATTTCTTAAAAAAACCATTTTAAAAGTTTTTGTCACAGCGCATACATTTGAATCCAAATCTACATTTTAAATAAAAATCCCAAACACATCATGATTTTTATATGTGCTTTAAACTTTTTAGTATACTCTTTGGTATGGTTTGGACTTTAAAAAGAATTTTAGGTCTATAAATTTTAAATTGCGGTTAAAGTATAACCATACTGTACGAGTTATCCCAGGTAGCAAAATAACATGACATTCACGTGAAAGCCACGTTAATATGTATATGTATATATATATTCACAGCGTTGTTAAATATTTGTTATTAAATAACATGTTTGTCACGTCACACGTGTTACGTTGCAAATGTGATGTTAAATACATGTTATTTTTCAATATTATGTGATGTTATGATTTAGTTTAAAAATACACCCAAAAGTGATGTTAATTTCTTGTAATATAACATCCCTTGCTACCTGGGGTTTACCTTCGAAAGTTATGAAACGCTAACTTAAAAAATTGGTCTTGCATATTAGGGTGCACTGGAAACTTTAAATTTAAAAAAAATCGCTTAAATGGCCTAAATTAGTGAAACCCCTTGAGGACTCGACCACAGTGGTCCCAAATTAACGACTGACGTTGACAGATCTCTTGCCTAAATTCTGTAGCACAGTGTTATTTATTATTTATTTATTTATTTATTTATTTATTTTCCTAAAAAATATTAGATTAAAAAAAATGCATTGTTACTATATTTTCCTTCTACACTGTAAATGCAAATATGGTAATTTTACAGCAAATAAAGTAGGTCATATGCTGCCAGCAAAGGAAGTGGTAAATTTAAATCATTACTGTAAATTCACAGTTATCTGTAAAAATGTGATTTTTTACCTGTGATTTCACAGTAATTTAAGCATCGAATTTAATGTGTATTTCAAGCAGTATTACGAACTCTTGTAATTTTCGGGAAAAAGTTCCGGCTTTTTGGACCACATGCATGAATTTTAATGCAAAATTATTGTACCGACAGGAAAAAAGCTGAGATTTTACTAAACCCAGTAATATTGAGGTTAATTTAATAAATATTGTTAATTCACATTCTGACATTGTAAATTTGCTTTAATTATTACAGTTAAAACTACTGTAAGATTGACGGACAAATTTAGAGTGTACGTAGACGTAGAAGTCTTTTTGAAAACACGAAGAGTTCAACACTAAAATAAATATTCGTCTACCATCGAGACTCGTGCGATAAGAAATCTTTAGTTTTATTTTAAACAAATTCGGAAAATAAATTTTTCTTTTCTCTAGAATTAGTTAGCCAAATTATACAATGTAGCGCTTTATCAGAAGTAATGGCATAAAATGCGGAAGCTTTAAAATAAGACAAAAATAACACAGGTCCACAAAAAAAAATTCAGTAGTTTTTCGAGTGTTTTTTGAGGTTATGTCAAAATCCTGACGAAGGGTTAAACGGGTTACGGATTCGCTTTCAGCGGAAAAAAAATACATAGGAATATCATATTGGAATCCAAGACTCACAATTTTTTTTTGTGGGCCGGTGTAATTTAACAGTATAACAGCCTATAAGCTGTCTAATTATAAGTAGCCGGTATACCCGCAAGCTACCGGTATCCCGCGCAGCTTTCTTTGTGAATAAATGAAAATGTTACAAACCCCTTAATTGTAAATGTTTGCTTAATAAGTCCAAGATCAAACATAGTTTAGGTGGCAAAATTCATAAAACGAGATATTTCTGTTATTTCCTAAATAAACGTTATTGAAAAATTCAATTAAGGTTTGGATAATTATCTATAATCTATAATCATGATTATAATTACTTTTAAATTTTTGCCTTTTTAACCGACTTCCAAAAAGGAGGAGGTTATCAATTCGACGTGTGACTGTTTTTTTATGTTTGTTCCGGCATAACTTTGGAACGAATGAACGAAATTTTATGAATCTTTTTGCAATTTAAAGAGGACATTCATGAGGTGGTCCCGTGTCAGTTTGATGCTCATATAAATCCGGGTGAGCCGGATAATTAAGATAAATTTAATAATTTCAATGCAATTTCACTTAAAAACGGCTTATTTTGGTTCTACTACCAGCCAAATTTTTAGAGAAATATCGGATAACTCGGATAAGCCGGATAACTTGATTAAGGGTTCACTCAAATATTACGGCACACTGAAAATTTTTTAAATGCCGCTAAACTTAATTCTCTGGATCTGTAATATTAAAATAACAAGAGAAAATGATAAATTTTGTGATTTTACCATAAGGCGTTATTTTATTATTACTTAACGCTTAAAGTCCAAACAAGATTTTCTTTAGTATTTCGTTTAAAATAAGGTTAGTTGGACTCTTGGGCGCTGAAATAAAAATATTATTAATATTTTAGAAATTTATCTTTAAGATAATGACGTCAAAACGCACTAACAGTGAGTTGTGACGTCAGCAGCTTGCCGAGATGGAAGGACAATTATAATTTAGCTTAGATGACGTTAAAAATCTACAAGTTCTGTGTCTCTAAAAAGTAAAAAATTAAAACTTTTTGCAAAAAAAAATTAACCGACTTCTGTCTCTAAAAAGTAAAAAACATGAAATACTTAAGTCGGTTCCAATTTTACAGCAAACAATAATAAAATAATAAAAAAATAATAATAATATAGGAAATGGTGTAATTGGCACCGACTTAAGTATATCTTATTTGTTACTTTTTGGAGACATAGAAGTTGGTTCATATTTTTTTTGCAAAATGTTCTTATTTGTTAAAAATATGTTTACAAGCAAATAAAAAATAGCGTATGATACACGGAAGAGATCTCGGTCTTACGCGGTTGTGAATCTTGGCTCACGCCTCGTATCACAATCTCCGCATGCGAGAAACATTATTTCTCGTTCTTGGATCATAATATACTATTTTAATTTTTAATTAACTATAATAATAATATAATAAGATTTAACATACAATAATAATAATAATAATTTAATGAACATTAGAGTGGGCCGTTCCTATATAGGTGTTTTATTTTTTTTTTTAATTTGAAAATCCAATGGGCGGGAAAAGATGCGTCTTGCGAAGAGAAAAAAAGCGTATATTTTATATTAATTATTTTTTCAATTTTTGTGCCCTCTATAAAGGTGTAACTTTTAGGAAAAATAAAAAAAAAATAAGAAAACATAATAAGAAAAATGTAAAAACTGGTCTATTGAAAAAAAGTAAGTTTTACAACCGAAAATAACATTTACAAACATCATAGGCCATATTTTAAGTCACTCTATATTCTGCTTTGTGGTGGAAGTGAGGCATAATTTCACGTGGCTAAACTCTTACGTGAATATCCCCAAAAATTGGTCTGAAAAAATAAAAAAATATGTGGGCAAATGGATAATTTAATAAGCTTTTAAATGATGTAACATACGACCCCCCTTTCTGTTTAAAATTTTTCCCCTCCTTGCCCCCCTGTCTCCATCGTGCCCCCTAAGTATACCAAATATATACCAAAAAAATACCTGGGTTATTTTATTTATGTGCTTTAAATTTCAAGTTGATATCTTAAGCCTTTCAAAAGTTAAAGGGGGAGGCGCACTTTTGACACGCTGTGTATACATACATTACAAATATGAAGAAATACGATATTTTCATTAACCCTTTCAGGACGGTTGACATATATATATATATATATCTGACAGTGGGAAAATTGCCACACAGACGGCTGACCGATATATAGGTCAGGCTTTTTTCAGGCTTTAAAGGCGGCTGTATGATAAATCAGCCAGAATTGAAAAATTGAATTGGCTGTGGGCCGACTGACTGATATATCATGACTGGAAAATTTGGCGTATGGACTAGCGCCATATATATCGGCCACTGTCCGATATATGTGACGCTCGTCTGTATGGCACACACTCAACAAGAGAGGCGCGCGCGCGTCAAATCATATGGAAAGCCTGTCGCTACGTGTTTTTAAGTATTTTAGTTGCATTCAAAATGTCGTGCGAACAAGAAGCTGGGGCTTCGCGAAAAAACACAAAAATAAATAATAACGCTACAAGCTATATTTAGGAATATTTTGGATAAGTTTGATTATATCTTTTAATATTTTTCAAATGTTTATTAGTTAAAAAAATATATTTTGAATTAAAATAAAGTTTTTTGATTAAAAAAAGTAATTTTTTGCGTTTTTATAAAGGGTCCCACAAGAACATTTCTGTGACCGATATATATGACATTCTTCCACAGGGCACGTGAAAAACAGCCGTCTGTGTGACACTCTGCGGCAAAATGGTGCCGTCCTGAAAGGGTTAATATTGAAGGCTTTGTAGAGGGTTCAAGATGACCTTTAATCTGATTCTGCTTTGCACACACATTAGGCATATAAGAAGGAATATTTTGGCGGGTATTGCGTTTTGAAATTCCAGATTTCAATTTTTCGGCCCACCCTAATGAACATATTGATTTTGTTTGTAATAATAAATACCTACTAAATTTAAATTAAAATTCACCATATTTGGTGAAAATAAAATACTACTGTAATAATTTTTTTTTATTAAAGTATTTATTCTATTTTTTTTTGCTCAAATTCTATTTTAAAACAATTCTTTTTAACCATAGTTTAACGTTTTCAAATATTCAGTGCACTGGAATGTTTACAGTAAACATTTAAAGAGAAAATAGTTTCAATATCATCGCATAGGCAAATATTTTCTGTTCTATGGAAAATGAAATAATATGGAAAGAATAAAGCTTACAATGCAAAATTTAAGTGCTTTGTTTGCGATCTTTATTTTTTACTTTTTTTTTTAATTGAAAATATATTTATATAAAATTGAAAATGTTTTTATTTATTTATTGTCTGATGAAGTAGCTTAACATTATAACTTACGAAGACTAACATTAAGATGGATGATTTCCCTGTTCAAGTATTACGTAACGCAAATTTTGATCATTTCATACAAAATAAAACACATTTTAAGGTGCCTGGGTTCTGTAAACGGATTTTAAAACTACCTCATGCCTAGTTACTAGCCTAATAACCAAAAGCTTTCTACTTCACGCTGTAAGCGAATCTGATGTTAAAAAAAAAGTCAAAATGACTGATCCAATATGGCTGCGGAACAGACAAAAGGATATGGCATTTTATTAAAATTTTTAAAAAAATTGACTCCGTGTTAAATCCGCCATTTGGAATTTTAATTTTTTAAGATCGTACGGTTTCAGCTACCTTAAAAAACCCTAGAATGGGTACCCATTTTCAAAAATATTGTGTAATTTTGCAAAATTCTTATTAATTTGTCTATTTTAACAAGTTGGGATCAATTATCTTGAAAACGGTGTGTAGTAGAAACCTTTTAGTAATCAGGTCAGTAAATAGCAAATAGGTTCAATCATAATTTTTTTTATTTTGCGACTCTTATAAGCTCATAATCACACGCATTTTGCGTGTTTTTATAGAGGTCTCTACTTTTTTTCTTTTGGGTTGGCAATAGACAAAAGTCTATCTCTTGACATTTGCCGTGCAAACGTCGGTTTAAAGTTTAATTTTCTACAAAATTTTGTATTAGGGTTATGTTTTACCGTGTTAAAATTGTGGCTTGGTTGTCGAAAAGAAAAGAAATGACTATAAAATATATCAAAATAATATTCGTTCCTAGAATTTTAAATATGGCAAAAACTGTAATGCCAATTCGAAAAAAAACCCTAAATCAGTCATCAATTTGAATGTAAGTTTTTTAAAATTTTAGAGCAAAATAGAAAAAATTGTATAAAGCACTCGTTTCATAACACGGTTTTAGCGCACTAGTACTTTAGAAAACTCACCGCAAGCGGCTCGTTTTCTAAACTTGTACTCGTGCGATGAAAACTTATGTTATGAAACTAGTACTTTAATATAATATATTGACAGAACCCAGGCACTTTTCCAACTGTTGACCTGTGTTATTTTAAAATTTGCAATTTTGGCGAAGGCGCGCCTATTGGCGCAGAAATATTTCTTAAGTATCTATTTTAAATATTATAAGGTGGGTAAGCCAATTATATTTATTAATTTAATTCCTTTTTTGGACATTAACAAAGTAGGCGTGTGAATGGTCGTGATTATATATAAAAAGTATCATGGGTAGTACCTATGATATAGGGTGTATCATAGAAAAAACTCCGTATTGTGATGTCAGGAAAAACTTGAAGAAGAAGAAGAAGAAGAAGAAGAAGAAGAAGAAGAAGAAGAAGAAGAAGAATGACTTTATTTAAAAACGGCTTCATAAGCGATTTTAATTTTTGTCAAAAACTGTTTGAAAATGCCCCAAAAACAACCTAAAATCAAAATATCCGGGGTGGCTTGACTTTCCATTTAACTTTGTTTAAGGCTTTTTATGTATTTTTTATGAATCTTATTTATAATCAATAATTTAGAATTTTTTAATTAAATTTTCATAAAACCCACATAATATTAATCCATTTTTAATAATAATTTTAATAGATTTATAAACGTAAATTATTATCCAGTAAACTCTGATATTTTCTCATTTTTCATTAAGTAAGCTAGGTATCTAATAAATAAGAAAATGCGCTATAATTTAATATAATAATCCGCTATAAATTATCTAGGTGTAATTTGTTACTGTCCTAAACAACTCTTTCGTAGGGGACTCCCTGCGAACATACGGTAAAATATATAGTCTGAATTTTAGTTAAAAATTTGCTTTAACAACTAGGGTTATTAGAAAAATATTTCATTTGTTTATTTTTCAATCATTGTACAGGGTGATATTGCTAGACTGAACAGTTTCGGCTGCTGACCTTCATCAGTACCAAAATTCAACTCTATACGCTGAATGCGAGGCTATAATAGTCTTCTATACCGTGGTTTATATACGATTTTTTTAACTACTAGCACATTTATTCTTATTATTTAATATTTGTATATCAATAATAAACTAAAATGTTTGCTGAATCTTAATTATCCGCGCAAAACCAAGTAGCCTTTGAAATCGAAATTTTTGAAAACAATTGAATAAATTGATTTATTCACTGAAAGTTGACAGTTCTAGTGCTTGGCATTTTAATATTTTTTCAAAATGTGTAAAAACATCGGTAAGTTCTTTATTTACTGAATTATATGTTATTTTCTATTATAATTAATTTATTTATAACGATTTATAATATTAGCCATGCTTATTTTTTATCCAATGACAAAATATTTTTGCATTTGGTCCATTAATAAATTATAAGCAATGACATGTCTTTGCAGTTCAAGGAAAATCAAGTGGCAGATATCAATTGTTTATAAAATTTACTCCTACTAGGAGAGAAAAAATTATTATTGCTATAGGTGAAGAAAAAGTTTTTATAGGGAGTGTCCGCTTTACTTTCGCCTTCGCCAAATTTCAATTATTAATTAACTGAAAAAGGCAAATCGGCGCCAGTGAGCATCGAACTCACGCTAGTTGTAGTAGACTTATCATGTACAGACGCGGTAGACCGCTACACTATCCAAACCAAATGTATTATTTTGTATTAAATACACTAGGCAACAAATCGCAACTTTTTTTTTGCCCCGATCGGAAAGTAAATTTTTCTTACTAATTCGAGGGCGTAGAATCCGAATCTGACCTTTCCAGCACCTAAAATTTTTGAGATATAAGTTCAGGTAATAATGACGTTTTTTTTCAAAATCTTTAAAAAAAAGAGTAGAATTTTAAAAATTTTAGTGTATATTAAAAAAAAAATACGAGGAATTCAAAAATCTATATGTCAAGAACCTACTGTCAGAGTAAGTACGCGAAAAAAAAATAAAAAGGTTAAAATGAAAGTTCAGAGTTTACTTAATTGCTCATTTGTGGCAAAACTATCAAATTTTTTTAAAAACTTTATAGAACTTAATTTATAGATTATAAAATTCTCTACAAAAATATTTATACAAATATTTTTTTATTTTGCTTAGTTTGTTCCTAAAAAGTAAATAAATGAAAAAGATATAAAATTAAAGTACACAGTGTAAACTTTTTTCCCGAGCCCAAAAATATATTTTTCTTATCAATTTAAAGGCGCAGAGTCCAAATTTGACCTTAAAAAAAATTCAGCACGTCTTATTTTTTAAATTTTAGTACATGCTATTATGCCAATTTAAAAATAATTTATAAAACAAAATATTGTGTTTTTTTGTTTGTTTTTTTTTTAATGGTTCTACATCACAAAAATGTTACTTTATTACATAAGAACCATAATACGTAACATTTTTTTAGTTCATTTTTGACCCCCTAGTAATGATTTTTGACAATTTTAGCATGAGTACGTGGTGATAAGCTTGTCCCCTTAGGCACCCTTCTTCTTACCCTCTACCCCTACTTAGTTTTGTCACATTATCCATTTTTTTAATATTTTTTTTCATAATATCCCTATTTATTCTACCTATGAATTTAAAGTTTCTATTTTTTAAGTTGGGTATTTTTTAACTAATATTGAGTCGCCGAATCCAAATTTGTCCTTGGAATATATTTCTCCCATGATTTTAGAACAAAAGAGGGATAAAATAATGATTTTTTAACATTTTTATCTTATTTTTCTCATAAAACTTAGGTAATAGAAATATTTTGAGGCCAGATTCGGTTTCAGCGACCCGAATTAGTTAAAAAACATATGACTCCAATCGGGGCAAGAAACCGTGTTGCCTAGTGACATTGGTGTGAAAAATTAATAAAATTAATATTTAATAATTATAATGGTTTCAGTTGAATTTTCTATGAGGTTTAACTATTAAAATCCTTTTGCAATGTAATTTATTACTAGTACTGTATGTAGTTTAAAATATATTTATAGTAAAAAACCCTTCGATCAAAATTGGCTTTCCCCTATTAAAAAAAAACATATATATACAGCCTGTTCCAGAACTCGCGTACCGAAATTTGAGGGTATATTAAAAACCCTCTGGAAAATATGAAAAAAATAAAAAAAAAATTCATCTTCAATACTAATTAAAAAGGAAGCTATTTAATCTGACCAATCCTGTTGCTGATGTTAAATTACCTAAAAATTAGTTTTTCCCTACTTATTAGTAACTATGGTTGCATTTTAATGGTTGACTCGTGCATTGTTTAAGACTTTCAACTTTAAAATCTTTTTAGGTTATTATATTTTGACAAAACCGACAGAGGCTATCAAATATTTTATTTTTATAGGGTCACTCCATCCGGCGGTGGTTTTATGATACCCGTCTTAGACGGCAGCAACAAACTGCGCGCTGAATGTAGTGTTTTTTTTTATTAGAAACTCAGATCTTTTAATTGATTTACTGGCTATAAATTCTTAATACAAATTAATAAAATAAAAATACAATAACTGAATTTTATTTATTTATTTCAAAGTAATGAACATAGGAAAAATTTTTATCGGTGTTCCGAAAAGAGAACATTCTAGCTAGAATGTAATTTTAAGATTGGTGCAGAGGGCAAGGAATTTTGGAAGTTTAAACGCAAACTGAAAAGTGGTTGGAGACACTTCGCGAAATGTTGATAATAAAGAAGCTGTCATTTAGACTTTTGAAGAATAATCTGGAACAAGCATTAGTATAGTGGCAAAAAATCTTGATATGTATGTCCTGTGTTTAATGAACTCTAAAAGATGAAGAAACGCATTATTTTTAGCAAACTCGCGTTCAATGTATGAAGCATGCTAAAGAATATGTTCAAAATGACCTCCACCAACTTGATCACATAAAGCAGCTCTTTTTAACAGACTTCTCCTGGCATTAATAATCATATTTGGAGTTACTGACTCAAGCGCTTCATTTATTCGGTCTCCTAGTTCTTCTACGAATAGAATATTCTACAGATGTAGCTGAAGCACTCCGGCCACACTCGCCATATAAAATTAGCATTTCGCAATACTCTTCTGAAGTAAAATCATGAAAGTTTTGATATTTTTTTATGACATTAATAAATATTTATGTCACATTAATCACCATGTCAACCTACAGAATATGTACCTGCAATAATTAAATTTGCTTCCATAGCTACAAATTCAACCTTTAATGGTAATTTATAATCAGCAACAGTATTGGTCCACTTAAAGCGTTCTTATTTTTGAATTGAACGAAGATGGATTTTTTTTGAAATTTTTTTCATATTTTCCATAGGGTTTTTAATATACCCTCAAATTTCGGTACGCGAGTTCTGGAACAGGCTGTATATCGAAAAAAAAAATCACCTCTTAAACCAGTTTTATAACAAAAGTGGAGAAAGTTCATTTTGATTGTAAAGGTTTCAATGTATGTAAAATAACTTAATCTAAGTTGGAGGTCTAGAGTTTATTGAATATGTGTACGAGTCTGTGAAAATTTAATAATGTTCTCGAGAGATTTCGAGACTGTTAAATTTATTGCTTTTAGGCATTTTGATAATATATGTATATGCAGTTTTGTAAATATAACTATACTGGAAATTCAATAAAACCTGCGGTGACTCAGTTGCGAATATGTGGTAAAAGGCGAAGATCATACCAGTTCGGGTGCGACTCGCGTAATTTCGTCGAAGCTTCGCAAAGGCGGACCCCTACAGGTTTTATTGAATTTCCAGTATAGTTAAATATAAAAAAACTAGACGAACAGTTGCAAGCATCTTATTAAAACATTGGCACTAATCTAAAACCTTAAGAAAAAGAAAGTTTTTTGTGAATATGCAACCTTATACAGTCGAATATGGTATAATTTTTTATTTTTATTTATTTATTGAAAAAATACATCATAAAAGCCCAAATGGGCCACATCTGATAATTTACTGTTAATTCTCACATATAATTTAAAAAAAATTAACATAATTTAAAAATATAAATAATCTACATATAATTTACCAAAATACATCAACATCAATTTCTGTTTTCAAACATATAATCTCTTATCAGTTTTTTAAAGTCTTTGGTTCTTTTTTTCTTTTAAGTTGGTAGGAAGTTCATTATATACTTTTAGCCCTTCTATTATGAGTTGTCTTTGTGTAATTATGGATCTTGTTCTGGCAATTCTGATTGCGTTCCTATTTCTTGTTGCATGTTGGTGAATATCCATGTTTCTTGTTAGCTTTATTTCATTGTCTATTATTTCACCTACATCAATTTTATGTAATAGTTTAAGTGTTTCTTGTAGTATTAATTCTTCTATATCAAAATGTTTAGTCAATTTGTAATTTTTTATTATCCAGTAAACTCTGATATTTTCTCATTTTTCATTAAGTAAGCTAGGTATCTAATAAATAAGAAAATGCGCTATAATTTAATATAATAATCCGCTATAAATTATCTAGGTGTAATTTGTTACTGTCCTAAACAACTCTTTCGTAGGGGACTCCCTGCGAACATACGGTAAAATATATAGTCTGAATTTTAGTTAAAAATTTGCTTTAACAACTAGGGTTATTAGAAAAATATTTCATTTGTGTATTTTTCAATCATTGTACAGGGTGATATTGCTAGACTGAACAGTTTCGGCTGCTGACCTTCATCAGTACCAAAATTCAACTCTATACGCTGAATGCGAGGCTATAATAGTCTTCTATACCGTGGTTTATATACGATTTTTTTAACTACTAGCACATTTATTCTTATTATTTAATATTTGTATATCAATAATAAACTAAAATGTTTGCTGAATCTTAATTATCCGCGCAAAACCAAGTAGCCTTTGAAATCGAAATTTTTGAAAACAATTGAATAAATTGATTTATTCACTGAAAGTTGACAGTTCTAGTGCTTGGCATTTTAATATTTTTTCAAAATGTGTAAAAACATCGGTAAGTTCTTTATTTACTGAATTATATGTTATTTTCTATTATAATTAATTTATTTATAACGATTTATAATATTAGCCATGCTTATTTTTTATCCAATGACAAAATATTTTTGCATTTGGTCCATTAATAAATTATAAGCAATGACATGTCTTTGCAGTTCAAGGAAAATCAAGTGGCAGATATCAATTGTTTATAAAATTTACTCCTACTAGGAGAGAAAAAATTATTATTGCTATAGGTGAAGAAAAAGTTTTTATAGGGAGTGTCCGCTTTACTTTCGCCTTCGCCAAATTTCAATTATTAATTAACTGAAAAAGGCAAATCGGCGCCAGTGAGCATCGAACTCACGCTAGTTGTAGTAGACTTATCATGTACAGACGCGGTAGACCGCTACACTATCCAAACCAAATGTATTATTTTGTATTAAATACACTAGGCAACAAATCGCAACTTTTTTTTTGCCCCGATCGGAAAGTAAATTTTTCTTACTAATTCGAGGGCGTAGAATCCGAATCTGACCTTTCCAGCACCTAAAATTTTTGAGATATAAGTTCAGGTAATAATGACGTTTTTTTTCAAAATCTTTAAAAAAAAGAGTAGAATTTTAAAAATTTTAGTGTATATTAAAAAAAAAATACGAGGAATTCAAAAATCTATATGTCAAGAACCTACTGTCAGAGTAAGTACGCGAAAAAAAAATAAAAAGGTTAAAATGAAAGTTCAGAGTTTACTTAATTGCTCATTTGTGGCAAAACTATCAAATTTTTTTAAAAACTTTATAGAACTTAATTTATAGATTATAAAATTCTCTACAAAAATATTTATACAAATATTTTTTTATTTTGCTTAGTTTGTTCCTAAAAAGTAAATAAATGAAAAAGATATAAAATTAAAGTACACAGTGTAAACTTTTTTCCCGAGCCCAAAAATATATTTTTCTTATCAATTTAAAGGCGCAGAGTCCAAATTTGACCTTAAAAAAAATTCAGCACGTCTTATTTTTTAAATTTTAGTACATGCTATTATGCCAATTTAAAAATAATTTATAAAACAAAATATTGTGTTTTTTTGTTTGTTTTTTTTTTAATGGTTCTACATCACAAAAATGTTACTTTATTACATAAGAACCATAATACGTAACATTTTTTTAGTTCATTTTTGACCCCCTAGTAATGATTTTTGACAATTTTAGCATGAGTACGTGGTGATAAGCTTGTCCCCTTAGGCACCCTTCTTCTTACCCTCTACCCCTACTTAGTTTTGTCACATTATCCATTTTTTTAATATTTTTTTTCATAATATCCCTATTTATTCTACCTATGAATTTAAAGTTTCTATTTTTTAAGTTGGGTATTTTTTAACTAATATTGAGTCGCCGAATCCAAATTTGTCCTTGGAATATATTTCTCCCATGATTTTAGAACAAAAGAGGGATAAAATAATGATTTTTTAACATTTTTATCTTATTTTTCTCATAAAACTTAGGTAATAGAAATATTTTGAGGCCAGATTCGGTTTCAGCGACCCGAATTAGTTAAAAAACATATGACTCCAATCGGGGCAAGAAACCGTGTTGCCTAGTGACATTGGTGTGAAAAATTAATAAAATTAATATTTAATAATTATAATGGTTTCAGTTGAATTTTCTATGAGGTTTAACTATTAAAATCCTTTTGCAATGTAATTTATTACTAGTACTGTATGTAGTTTAAAATATATTTATAGTAAAAAACCCTTCGATCAAAATTGGCTTTCCCCTATTAAAAAAAAACATATATATACAGCCTGTTCCAGAACTCGCGTACCGAAATTTGAGGGTATATTAAAAACCCTCTGGAAAATATGAAAAAAATAAAAAAAAAATTCATCTTCAATACTAATTAAAAAGGAAGCTATTTAATCTGACCAATCCTGTTGCTGATGTTAAATTACCTAAAAATTAGTTTTTCCCTACTTATTAGTAACTATGGTTGCATTTTAATGGTTGACTCGTGCATTGTTTAAGACTTTCAACTTTAAAATCTTTTTAGGTTATTATATTTTGACAAAACCGACAGAGGCTATCAAATATTTTATTTTTATAGGGTCACTCCATCCGGCGGTGGTTTTATGATACCCGTCTTAGACGGCAGCAACAAACTGCGCGCTGAATGTAGTGTTTTTTTTTATTAGAAACTCAGATCTTTTAATTGATTTACTGGCTATAAATTCTTAATACAAATTAATAAAATAAAAATACAATAACTGAATTTTATTTATTTATTTCAAAGTAATGAACATAGGAAAAATTTTTATCGGTGTTCCGAAAAGAGAACATTCTAGCTAGAATGTAATTTTAAGATTGGTGCAGAGGGCAAGGAATTTTGGAAGTTTAAACGCAAACTGAAAAGTGGTTGGAGACACTTCGCGAAATGTTGATAATAAAGAAGCTGTCATTTAGACTTTTGAAGAATAATCTGGAACAAGCATTAGTATAGTGGCAAAAAATCTTGATATGTATGTCCTGTGTTTAATGAACTCTAAAAGATGAAGAAACGCATTATTTTTAGCAAACTCGCGTTCAATGTATGAAGCATGCTAAAGAATATGTTCAAAATGACCTCCACCAACTTGATCACATAAAGCAGCTCTTTTTAACAGACTTCTCCTGGCATTAATAATCATATTTGGAGTTACTGACTCAAGCGCTTCATTTATTCGGTCTCCTAGTTCTTCTACGAATAGAATATTCTACAGATGTAGCTGAAGCACTCCGGCCACACTCGCCATATAAAATTAGCATTTCGCAATACTCTTCTGAAGTAAAATCATGAAAGTTTTGATATTTTTTTATGACATTAATAAATATTTATGTCACATTAATCACCATGTCAACCTACAGAATATGTACCTGCAATAATTAAATTTGCTTCCATAGCTACAAATTCAACCTTTAATGGTAATTTATAATCAGCAACAGTATTGGTCCACTTAAAGCGTTCTTATTTTTGAATTGAACGAAGATGGATTTTTTTTGAAATTTTTTTCATATTTTCCATAGGGTTTTTAATATACCCTCAAATTTCGGTACGCGAGTTCTGGAACAGGCTGTATATCGAAAAAAAAAATCACCTCTTAAACCAGTTTTATAACAAAAGTGGAGAAAGTTCATTTTGATTGTAAAGGTTTCAATGTATGTAAAATAACTTAATCTAAGTTGGAGGTCTAGAGTTTATTGAATATGTGTACGAGTCTGTGAAAATTTAATAATGTTCTCGAGAGATTTCGAGACTGTTAAATTTATTGCTTTTAGGCATTTTGATAATATATGTATATGCAGTTTTGTAAATATAACTATACTGGAAATTCAATAAAACCTGCGGTGACTCAGTTGCGAATATGTGGTAAAAGGCGAAGATCATACCAGTTCGGGTGCGACTCGCGTAATTTCGTCGAAGCTTCGCAAAGGCGGACCCCTACAGGTTTTATTGAATTTCCAGTATAGTTAAATATAAAAAAACTAGACGAACAGTTGCAAGCATCTTATTAAAACATTGGCACTAATCTAAAACCTTAAGAAAAAGAAAGTTTTTTGTGAATATGCAACCTTATACAGTCGAATATGGTATAATTTTTTATTTTTATTTATTTATTGAAAAAATACATCATAAAAGCCCAAATGGGCCACATCTGATAATTTACTGTTAATTCTCACATATAATTTAAAAAAAATTAACATAATTTAAAAATATAAATAATCTACATATAATTTACCAAAATACATCAACATCAATTTCTGTTTTCAAACATATAATCTCTTATCAGTTTTTTAAAGTCTTTGGTTCTTTTTTTCTTTTAAGTTGGTAGGAAGTTCATTATATACTTTTAGCCCTTCTATTATGAGTTGTCTTTGTGTAATTATGGATCTTGTTCTGGCAATTCTGATTGCGTTCCTATTTCTTGTTGCATGTTGGTGAATATCCATGTTTCTTGTTAGCTTTATTTCATTGTCTATTATTTCACCTACATCAATTTTATGTAATAGTTTAAGTGTTTCTTGTAGTATTAATTCTTCTATATCAAAATGTTTAGTCAATTTGTAATTTTTTCTTATTGAAGTGTCCCTATTGATGTTGTATAATACTTTAATTAACCTATTTTGTACCCTCTGTAATTGTGCTGTGTTTGTTTTATTTCCAGTTCCCCAGAAAGGTATCATATACATTAATTTTCTTTTTACATAGGCATAATACAACATTTTTTTTTGTTTTTTTGGTAAGTTATCTTTTACCTTATATGCCATGTTAATTATTGAGCATATTTGTTTTTTTTAACTTTATTATATGTTCATTCCAAGTCAATTTTTTGTCTATTGTAAGTCCCAAGTATTTTATTTAATCAACCTGTTTAAGTTTTGTACCATTTATACTAGACAACCTGCTGGCTCAGGTCACAGAAAGACTAAATAAATAAATAACACCTGCATGTTGCATAATTTAATAAAGTTTGTAAGTATGTTATATTTAAAAAAATATTAAATTTTATTTTTACCCCCAAATTACAAAATATCAAAATTTGAGGCAGTTTGAATGTGGCCCAAAAACCCCCTATTTGCCAGGTTCTACTCAAAAAAATATTTTTTTTTTCAAAGACATTTCTTTTTTCAGAAAACGAAAATATTAAAAAGAATGTATAAGAAAAACTAAAAATGATAGTTTAGTTTAACAGCCCATAACTTTTTTGTTTTTGGGGGATTACTTTCCGTCCCAGAACTTGATTTTTCCTGAAAATTTCGAGTCCATCGGATTATTCTTGAGTTATCGTGTGCACAAAAAACGTGACATCGGACGGACAGACAGATTGACGGACAGACGGATATTTTCATAGTATTTTTTTCATGAAACACGTTTGTACCCAAGAATTTTTTGTCTAAGACGTTTTTTGACGATTTTGGGAAATTCTAAACTACGGTATAATAGTGTTCTAGCGCTTGCGCTGTGAATGGTATGACAATCTATTTATAACAAGTACATATTATACATAAAAAATCTCTTATGGATTATAGTAAAACCACGTATAGAATTATATGAAGTTATTTTTTTTTATTTTTTTTTTTTACTGAAAAGAGCACTATTTTTCCATTATGCATTATGCTGTTAATAAAATTTATTTCTTGTATATAAATTTAACGAGAGCAATGAAAAGAATCAATATCATAACCTCCTGTAATAACCCGTTATTGAAATAGACTGAAACAGGATATTCTAGGGACTCTAAATAATGACATTAAAAGTTGAAGTTTATTGTTACTTTATTCGGGAACCCTAGTATATTCTACAGTGAGGTCCAAAATTCACCCCCCCCCCTTTTAACTTTTGAACGAGTTGAGATATCGACTTCAAATTTAAAACTCTTAAATAAGACAACTTAAACTATCTCTTAGCATATATTTGATATTTTCAGCTCTTAAAATGTAGGCAGGGGGGCATGGAGGGACATTTTTTTAAATAGAAAGGGGGG
Organism: Brachypterus glaber; assembly: GCA_958510825.1. Lineage (NCBI taxonomy): Eukaryota > Metazoa > Arthropoda > Insecta > Coleoptera > Kateretidae > Brachypterus > Brachypterus glaber. The sequence continues at coordinate 8,301,629 of OY294047.1, read as the reverse complement.
TCGTGTGATACATCATTTTAAAGCTTATAAAATTCTTTATTTAAACTAACATTTTTAAATTTTTTAAAAATGTTTTTAAAGTTTTGATTTTTCAATTTTTTTGCTAAAACATTCGATTTTTTTAAGTTTTTTTTTATAAATTTTTATTTATGTCAACTAAAATTAGTTTAAAAGTATAATTAACATTTTTTTTAAATTAAATTAGGCATTTTTAAAAAATTATTTGTTTTTTTTTTTAGAGGAATTTTGACATTAATACCCATTTTCAACCCCATTTTAAACCCAAAATTTTTTTTGTTTAAATTTAAAAATATGTAGTTAAATGGAAAATTTTATAAGCTTTAAAATGATCTATTACACGACCCCCTTTTCCATTAAAAAAAATGTGCCCTCATGCCCCCCTGCCCACATTTTAGGAGCTGAAAGTGTTAAATATATGCTAAAAGATAGTTTAAGTTGTCTTATTTAAAAGTTCCAAATTTGAAGTCGATATCTCAACTGGTTCAAAAGTTAAGAGAGGGGGGTGCCTTTTGGACCGCTCTGTATAACTAACGCCCTTAGTAGGGTATTGCAAAAAAACACATTTTTCTAATTTATCATATCGCCTTTTAAATTCCGAAACATCGTATTTGAAAAATGACCACTTGACAGGTATAACAAATTATCCTTTTTTAAACAATTAATAAGGTATTTATTTAGAACTTTATTAATTACATATAAACAAGAATATGTTCTTATTTATATAAATTAGTCAATTAATTAATTACTACCCTACTAATTCTATAAAAAAGAATCATTTTTAGTCTCTGGAAGTTACCATTTTTCAGATACAATGTTTCGGAATTTACAAGGCGATATGCATCCCTCCTACGTATGCAGTTTCAATTGAAAAACTATGTTTGCATACAAATTTTCTTTGTGTATGAAAAGAAAAAAGAAAGTAAAATCCATTTACTCAGGAGCAGATTATGTGCCCTTCGCAGATCATTTAAGGGTGTGAGCTTATAGCAGTGGCATTCATCAGAGTTTTGTGAAAAAAACACTGATCGTCGTCTGCTAACAAAATTTATCGCACAAATTTTTCTTTTAAATTTCTACGAAAGAAAAACAAAAGATTATCACGTAAACAAAATGTATTTACATAATATGTGAAATATTATTTTATTTTTCAATTTTGAGTCTGTAGGTGCAATATTTATAAACCTGTTTTACACTACATAATAAATGTGCATAAATTCTTAAGATTAGTTTATTTGTTGCATTATTAAGGCTGATCAACCCTAACTATACCGGGTGTTTCAGGAATAGTTTATTTTGAAGAACTTGGTATTAACCCTTTGTTGCCTGACTAATCAAAAATACGATTATTTCACATTTTTTTTTACTCCAAGTGATTAGAGTATGTGAATTTGCATGCATTAATTTTTTGACGTTTTTTTGGAAAATCTTTCCAAAAAATTTTGAGATGAGTACGTTGAAGAAAGCAGGCAAATTAAAGCAGTCGGTCCATCCCCTTAAAAAAAAAAACAAGTCATTTTGTAGGGTTATGAACGTCCCCACAGGTGAATAATAATGCCTTACTTATCAAAAACTTCACACAAGTAAATAAAAAAAAATACAAAAAAAACCAAACCAACTCACTATAAAAACTCCAACTGTCACTGCACGACTATAAAAATCATGATATTGTGTCGTATAGTGTTGCCCTCTTGCTGTGAATAGGTTATATCAACTATTCAAAGAGGATTTGAGAGTACCGGTTGGCTATAAGAAGCTTTCAAGGTAATAGGGAATTTATATGATTTAACAAAAAACCGGTACTTCAGAGTACCGTCCGTCAACAAAGGGTTAAAATTCTAATTGTTATTTATACACTGCGCTAGGAGAGTATAGTTTCAAAATTTTCAAAATCGTCAAAAAAGTTCATGGACAAAAATTTTTTGGACAGAAATGTGTTTCATGAAAAAATAATCAACTTTGAAAATGTTTGTCCCTCCGTCCGTCCGTCCGTTCATCCGTCCGTCGGTCTGTTTGTCTGTCCGTCCGTGACAAGTTCTATGAGAGGAAGGTCCCCCAAAAACAAAAAAGCTAAAGAAATCGGATCGATGTAATTTTTTTTAGGGAAAAATACTTTTATTATAAAGTTAAATGATATCAATTCTAAAACAAATCGGCCAATATTTGTTAAAAAATTGAGCAACTTTTATTGGAGATTGAATGTATCGTATTAGTCTATTCTTATACAATCGTTTCTTAGTGGCCGTTAGATCAATAGTAAATCTATAGTGTCGGCATTGTGAGCCAGAGGTCCAGGTTTCGATTCTCAGTTCGACTACTCTTAAAAAAAGTCCAATTATGCAAAATAGTGGTTTGAAATTCCCGCGATTTTTAAGCTACATTATTGATTAAAAACTCGTTTTTAACATATAAAATATTGTGATATTTTTTGTCTATGACAATGATTGACGGTCGTTAAAGCTAATAAAAGAAGAGAAAGTTACATAAAAAATGGTTATACTTAATGTTATATTTAAAAAGGTACTTTTTTGGTTTATTCTTCATACACTCACACTAAATTAGCATATTCTACATATTGCACAAACGTAAATTATATTAAACACAAGGAAAACGTAATATTTTTAGGTTAAAATTACAACTTAAGGCCTATCCAGAGCCTCACATAACAACCATTACAAGATACATGACGACACATCAAGCCAATCCTGGCATCGCATTCTTATGTACTTTGCTTGCTATGCGAGTCTTTGGATAGGCCCTTTCCAGGAAAACAGTACCGACATCTGTTAAATTTTTGATACACTACGATTTATGCATAATTATGCTATTTATGCGCTCTGTGGTGTAAAACGGCCCGCGTCCCTTACTATCTTGCATAACTGGACGTATAGTAACTTTTTTAGTTACTAATAATGAAATGAAATAGGGTATATTTAAAGAAATCGCAATGTACTATCCACTGAAGAGTATCCTATCTTCACGACTTGTTTTTAATTAATTTTGGTTTAATATCGCATTTTAGTTTTTAAATATTTTAATATTATAGTATTTTGCCTTGGGCGATTAATTAAAAACAGAAAAAAACTGAGGTTAATAAAAGTTTTTCCAATTCTTATTTTTACAAAACCTTTTCAAATGAAAACGAACTAAAATGTATTGAATCTTTATTAATGACATTAAGACTAAAATAAATAACAAGCCATGAAGATATATAAACTAATCTTAAAAAAATATATAAAATTAAAAAAAATTATATGGGATTTAATTATTCCATGGAAAACCCCGATAGTCCAAAAAAGCTGATTTTGAGTTAAATGCTTAACGCTCGTTTTTTGGACTACCAGGGTTTTTCCCCAATACCGCGTACTATCAAATGTATTTTAGTGAATGACGGGGTTTTGCACGAACGATGATAGCTGATTTGGAAAGTACTTCAATAACCACAAGATGGTATTATCAACCCGTTTTCGTGCAAAAATCGACTACACTCTAAATTTGTCCGTCAATCTAACAGTAGTTTTAACTGTAATAATTAAAGCAAATTTATAATGTCAGAATGTGAATTTACAATATTTATTAAATTAACCTCAATATTACTGAGTTTAGTAAAATCTCAGCTCTTTTCCTGTCGATACAATAATTTTGCATTAAAATTCATGCATGTGGTCCAAAAACCCGGCAATTTTACAGACAGTCCCGAAAATTACCATAATAATAGCTTACATTCTACAAAAGATAGCAGTAAAATTACCAAAATAAAAATTCACACTTTTACAGATAACTGTGAATTTACAGTACTGATTTAAATTTACCACTTTCTTTGTTGGCAATATATCGACACTCCCAAGCAACAAGGACGTAACTCAAGTTAGACCCATTTTGAGTTATACTCATAGGTAAACTCCTTGAAAAAAGACACACATGGTGGTACTACTTAGATTTCTCCACAGGTCATTTTAACCAAAAGTTTACTTAAAAACACTAAAGTAAAAAAATTTAAACCTGAATATTATCAGAAACAAACAATAAATAAACAATAAATACTTATACAGTTAAATAGAGAATTTTATAAGCTTTCAAATGACGTATCGCATGGCTTCGTTTTCCACTTCAATCATTTACCCACCCTTAAATAACAAAAAAAAATATTTTAGAAATTTAGCTGTCGTGAAAAATGACAATATATGAGTTACGGCTTTGTTGCTTGGGGGTATCGATATGACCTACTTTATTTGCTGTAAAATTACCATATTTGCATTTACAGTGTACCTGGGTTTTCCCCTGTACCCTTCATACTTGTATTGATCCATGAAAACGTTAAAAAATTAAGTGCGTGTGCTCTTTAAGAAATTTGCTATAGTGTTAGTCTAAAAATAAACTGAATCTTGTAAGGTTGTTTTTAGTGTACTAATGAAGTTTTTCAGGCTATAATTTCTAGCACAAATTAATTATAGGCCTATTATTCTCTTTCCTGTAGGAAACTAAATTTAATAACAAAGCTTTGAATATAATTTAATTTATTATTCCATCAATCTATTTTCTAATCATCGTACTGAGTGATATTGGTAGACTAACAGTTTCGGGCTGCTGGCCCTCTTTAGTACCAATAGTCAACTCTGCACGCTGATTAAGAAAATGTTTTAAGACTTTACTCGCAAAAGGAATATAGCCATTAGATTGATGTAGACTTGTGCGCCATCTATTTCTACCATTCAACGTCTCTAGACTAGAAGAGGTATGAGTAGTTGTCTACATCTAAAAATAGATAACGCAGTCTACCAATATCACTTTGTACGATGATTAGAAAATAAATTGATGGAATACTATATTAATAATAATATTTTTATAATTTTGTTTAAAATTAAAAATTTCTGTCCTTACTAATTCTACGTCTAACCACCCGTTAGGGGGTTAGGGGTACTATGTGCTTGAGGCACACAAGTCTTCAACTTGCTACTATTCAAAGTCTCCAGACTAGGAGAGGTATGAGTAGTTGTCTACATCTAGAAATAGATCGCGCACAAGTCTACATCAATCTAATGGCTATATTTCTTTTGCGAGTAAAGTCTAAAAACGTTTTCTTAATCAGCCTGCAAAGTTGACTCTTGGTGCTGAAGAGGGCCAGCAGCCCGAAACTGTCAGTCTACCAAATTTTGAATTTTTTAAAAAAAAGTTATGTTTTGATTTTTTTAATTTTTTCGTTTTTTTGGCAAAAATAAATAAAAATAAACAATATTGAATTTTTTTTTAAATTTTTTTTGAAAAAAAAAAATGATGTTTTTCGTTTTTCAAAAAAATATATTTTTTATTTTTTTTTGTAAATATATATTTTTTAATATTTGGGAAAATGCAATATACCATTTACTGTGAATAATATATAATGAAATCCGTAGCATTACATATCTTTACGGCTTGTTATAATAATAAAACGATTGTTACAAAAATTGTTGAAACTGGGTTTTATGCATTTCTATCGTAAGATGCATATTTACCGAGATCAGCAGTCAGCCCTAAAATTCAAGATAGCGGACATCCCTTACACAAATCACCCGGTGAAAAGCCAACAGGAGTGTTATGTTACCATCCACTACTACCCTTTAAAATATCAGCACGTGTAAATTTATTGCAACTTATATTTATTATTTGACTGGACTAAAACTACGCACAAAAGATCAAAGCAATTATATTTTGTGAAGCATATCGATATAAAACGCAATATACCATCCAGTGTGAAAAGTGTTCTATGGAAATCGAAGCATTGACTATCTTCACGGCTTGTTTTCTTTATTTTAAATAAACAGTTGACTTACTTTATTAATGGTTAGGCTTTAGTTTAATTTTCTTTTGATAGTTAATTTAAAATTTTCTTTAATTATGAAGTAACAAAAATTTAATTTAAATTTAAATCTAGGTTTAATTTCACGGTTCTTAAGAAAGTGTGTTCTATAATTACTTGGATTAAATTTTAATTAGTTTATTAAATGACAAAGGTTATAATATATAAGTTTTTAAATTTTAATCAAAATTATAAAAATATTAATTAAATGTTCCATCAATCAATAATAAAACGAAAACGTGAATATTTGTGATGAATAGTTAAAGAGTATGGATAAGAAGCTACACATCATAGCTGTGTTCTTGGACTTTAGGAGAGCGTTTGAAACTATTAATGTAGAGTTGTTGCTGTTAAAGTTAGAAAAAATGGGATTACCTGATAAAGTTATAAAATTTTAAATGTAATTTTAAAATTTTGTATGTAATTTTATAATTTTTTATTATTTTAAAGTTTTATATGAATTACATTTAAAATTGTAAAATAACAAGTAAAACCTGCTTTGAATCTACATTTACATACAGAATCATGGGTATTTTTTACAGAGTACTTTTTTTACTAGACTTGTCTTTCTGTGAGTGTGAGCTGACAAATTAGACTCTTCCTGCAAAGTTATCCTTTCTGCCTTTGGCATAAAAATAACTACTTATTTCCTCTGCTATTTTTTTTGCATAACATCGTAACTGTCCGAAAATTGTTTTTTTTTTATATCATGAATAAATTTGTTTTGATCTATGGCTAGCGGAAGCCCCAATAGTTGCCTCTGTATCCTTGTATGAAATTAAATATAAAATCAATTTTACATAAATTTTAGATATACCCCACTTATAGTGGGATGTGATGTTATTTTTTCAATTTACATAAATCACTCTCAAAGTTCAATGGTATGTAAAATTATATATAGTGTGCCATGGTCTTCGCAGCTTCTTAGCAGAGGAGTATTATAAGTAAGTCCCTTAAATGGACGAGCAATAGTACAAATAGTACAATAGTAGTAAACAAGCTCGGCGTTTTACACATAGTTCCCCAGGAAGAAGAAAAACACATTGTTATGAAATTATTGCGGATGCAGAATTTTAGTTTGTTGGGTGTTTTTGACAAGACGTCAAATTTTTGATTATTTTTACACAATTATATCGATACCCCCAAGCAACAAAGCCGTAACTCATATATTGTCATTTTTCACTACAGCTAAATTTCTAAAATATTTTTTTTTGTTATTTAAGGGTGGATAAATGATTGAAGTGGAAAAGGAAGCCAAGCGATACGTCATTTGAAAGCTTATAAAATTCTCTATTTAACTGTATAAGTATTTATTGTTTATTTATTGTTTGTTTCTGATAATATTCAAGTTTAAAATTTTTTACTTTAGTGTTTTTAGGTAAAATTTTGGTTAAAATGGCCTGTGGAGAAATCTGAGTAGTACCACCATGTGTGTCTTTTTTCGAGGCGTTTACCTATGAGTATAACTCAAAATGGGTCTAACTTGAGTTACGTCCTTGTTGCTTGGGAGTGTCGATATTTGCTTTTAAATTATCATTTATTATAATTCTTGTAATTTATTAATATTAAATATCGCAACATTAGATTTTTCTTTTATTTAAGGAGCACTGTTTATTATATTATTCACAGCGCCTGCGCTAGAATAATATCATACGGTAGTTTCAAATTTCCCAAAATCGCCAAAAAATGTCCTAAACAAAAAATTCTTGGATACAAATGTGTTTCATGAAAAAGTAAGAAACTTTAAAAATGTCCGTCTGTCCGTCTGTTTGATGTCACGTTTTTTGTAGACACGATAACTCAAGAACGAATAATCCGCTCGACTCAGGAAAAATTAAGTTCTATGAGGGGAAGATCCCTATTGTTTTTCAAAAACAAAAAAGATATTGGTGGTTAAACTTAAAAAAAAAATAAAAACTATATACAAAAAAAAAAAAATAAAAATATTTTCGTTTTTCGCGAAAATCAAATTAAAAACAAAATTTAAAAATTTGATTTTTTTTTATTTTCTTTTTGTGAAAGTTTTTTTTTATTTTTCTTTTGTCAAAAAAAGATCTTCTGAAAAAAAAATGTATTTTTTTTTGTTTTTAATTTTTTTATTTATGTACCATTTACTGTGAATAATATGTAATGAAATGCGTAGCATTACATATCTTCACTGCTGGTTTGATTTTGTATTTAAGTTAGTTTAAAAGTCAGTTTGACAGATCAACTGGCCAACAAAGTAAAATTCTGAGTTTGTGTAAAAAAATCGTAATTATTTCCAGACAGCAAATTTTCATGAAAACAGTGAATTTCTTCCGCATAATTCTCAGTCTCTTGTGAAAATATACATAAAGAGTCGATGGTAAGAAAATAAAAACATAAAAGCTCTAGGGGGCACCACTTAAAAATTAAAAATATCCCAATATATTTCAAATTAGCTTAACGAGGAAATATCTACTTGCTATATATCTTACCAGCTTGTTTTTTTGATTTATTCAGTTGGACCCACAAAAAACGCAATATTTAAATATGCTAAAATGTCAATTTTACTAATTATTTTATAGTGTAAGTAAGATTTTAAGAAATAGGTTAGGTTTATTTGACAATTAATTGTAGTTTTTTCAAAGTTTATCACAGAAAATGTATGCGAATAATGTCAAATATTAAAAAAATAATAATAATAAATAATAAACTGAAAAACATTTAGAATATTGAATCAAATCCAAAATTAAAACACAATATTTAGTAAATCTTATGAAAAAATAAAAATTTGAACTCTACTAACCAAACATGTAATTTATGAAAATTATGATTTTCGTTTAAAAAAAGGTTTTTCCGGAGGTTTTTTTTTCGCTTTTTTAATCTTGGAACTATCGATGCGGCGACGGGCGATGGTTTTTGACCCAGGAAAATTTGTATTGTTTATAGCATGCACCGCTTCTTGTAAATGGTATTCTCTCAAATAATTAAGTAAATTTTCATCCTGTATTTCATTTCATATCTTCTTTCTTTCCGAGTCTGCACGCCCTTTCCTCCCCCATTATCTTAACCATTATTCTTTTTTCTATGATCTTAACACAACTCTCCGAAACACTAAATATCCTTGCCACAATTAAAGGTCTCTATAGAGATCACTAATCACAATCACTTCCTTTCATCCTGCTTCCAATATACTAATAGTTTGAGATTTCTTAACATTTCTTAACGCATTTCTAATTACTTTATAATTATTATAAGTAATTTTGACAAATTTTGTCAACATGACAATGGCTTTGTTTTTATTGTAGTTATTGAATTTACGCAACTAAATTTTCAATCTTGTTTTTTTTTCGGATTCAACTGTACCAGGGCAAAAGGGAAAGTTTTTAAATTATGTGGATGAATAAAAAAATTTTCAATAGCAGTTTAAATTAGATTTTAAGACTTTTTTTAGTTACATTTAAATTTCGTACTCTCCTTTTCATTGTAAAATCCATCTAAAATAATTTTAGTTAACAAAAAATGGCATGTAAAAATTTTCAGAGTATAAACTTTAATTATGAAGGATAAAAATTTAAAACATAATTTTAAAATCAAAACTTTTTCACTTTAAAGTGAAGATAGTAAAATAAGTTATTAATATAATAATAATGTTGCCCTTTATTTTATAATGTTTTATAATGCGGTGGTACACTGTAAAAAATGAGGACTAAATTAAACAGTAACATTAAGATTAAATTATAAAATTCATATGATTTAAACCAATTTTTTACTGTTTTAAGGAAAGGGTATAGCCGGATATATATGGGAAATCTGCCGCGGCGTTTTCTATGGGCTTGGAGGATCGTTTTGGTACCAAATAAAAATAATTCAGTCAGATTTTCAGCTCCTAATCTCAAGCAGTTTTCAAATTATTTAAAAAACTATTTTTCGATTTTATTCTTTTTTAATAGTTAAAAAGAAAATAAAAAATGGCAATTTTTTTCCCAATACTTACGAGTACTTTTGTTATGATGAACAGTCGATTTTTAAGAGAGGAAATGAAACTAAAATCATTTTTTTAACGCGTTTTAATTAAGTGTCACTCACCAAATTTTATCAGAAAATACTTTATACTCAGGAATGTTTTTAATTTTTTTGAAGTGGTGGAACATGAAAAAAATTAAAAACTAATTTTATTTCTATAACACTGTCATCAGATTCGTAATCAGCGACCCCAAAAACCCCCGAGTACCAAGTTTCAAGCAAATCCGAGCAATTTTAAATAACTTAATCTGGCATATTGGATCCGCCATTCTGAACGCTAACTTTTAAATTCTGACCTCGAATTCAGATTCAGCGACCCAAAATACGTAAGAATTGACGAACTCGAGATTTTTTTGTGCCGGTGCCGGTGTTATAGAAAAACAAATTAGTTCTTAATTTTAATTTTAATTTAAGGCACATCCAGAGCAAAGTTTTACAATTTCTTTTAAAACTCTGATAACGATAGCCCTTAACTAAATTGCAGGAAGTATTTTTTACAGTGTACATCTACAAATAAAAAATATATAACTAGTTTTTTCCCATTTAAATCAGTTGCTACTTATTTACGAATGATTTGAAAGGCAAAGTTTTTAAATTACAATGAATCTGTTTAAGGCACATCCAGAGGCTCGCATAACAAGTATAATACAATGTATTATTAATACATAGGAATGCGATACCGTGATTGGCTTACAAGATACATGACGGCATATCAGGCCAATCACGGCATCGCATTCTGAAGTATTATGCTTGTCATGCGAGCCTGTGGACATGCCTTAGGTCCATTCTTTTTATACCGGGTGTGAAATTTTTACACTTCAAACACAAATATGTCGCCATCTAAAACTATATTTAAAATTCGTTGTACCTATATTAGGTACTTGCAATAGGAACTACTTTCGTCATGTCAAGTTTCATTGTAAAAGCTGATAATAGTGTACTGCTACAGCAACTTTAAGCAGTGTATCCGGCGTGACAAAAAAACACTATCATTCGACACTTGCTCACATTTATTTAAAATTCTGTTGATTGTATGAGACCGCAGATGTGTATTTTTTTACACATTGTATTGACACAATATTGACACCTAATTTATTTGGTTATCTTAAACTTTATTCAATTTCTGGAAATATAATAATTTCTTTGTATCTAGAGTGACGTATCAGGATTGATATAATTGTGCGAGTCTGTATTTTAATTAAAAAATCTGTTGTCAAGATCTTTTTTTTATATCCCTAATAAAACAACTAATACAAGTATTTTTTAAAAATGTATTTTTAAATTTACGCGAAACAAACACGGTGCATTTGTCGGTGTTATAAATCTGCCTCTCATTTACCAAAGTTATGCCCATATTAGAAAACGTGTAACATACCAACAAAAAAAAGCTAAAAACCATTATAAAAACTATAATCTGTACTTAAAGAGTAAGTATTTATCCTTTTACGAAATAGTATGTTTCTCTATCTTAATTACTTTTTTTTTGGTACCTACTCGGTACCAGTTGCAACGTTTTTTGTAGACACGATAACTCAAGAACGAATAATTGGATCTTCAGAGATAATCAACTTCTATGAGGAAAAGATCCCTATTGTTCTTGAAAGCAATCCCCCCAAAAACAAAAAAAGTTATGGGGGGTTAACTTTTTAAAAAATAAAGAAAACTTTCATTTTCAAAAAAAAATTTTTTCAAAATTTTTTCGTTTTTCGCAAGAAGAAAATAAAAAAAATGAAAAATTTTGAAATTTTTTTTTTGTTTTTTTTTTTCAAAAAAGATCTTTAAAAATTCTTTTTTTATATTTTTGACTATTTGAGAAAATGCGATATAGTATAATGAAATGCGTAGCATTACATATATTCATGGATTGTTTTTTTTAGCGTATGGTTTAAATTATTAAAAAATTTGTCATTCAATTATTTTATAAACGTGTATTCATTTTTGTATCGAGTCAAATCCAGACACTTCGTTCCAATTAATCCCCAATTGTGTAAACTATAAATGAACATGACAAAACGGATTACATTTTTACACGTCTCATAAAAGATTATAATCGATTAACCCTAGAAGGGTAACATGATTTTTTGTAACACGAAGGGTATCATCGGTGTGACAGACCGACTTTTTTAATCGCACATATTTTTGTAAAATGGACAAAAAATTATATTAATCTATTTTTATTGGCTTATTTACTTTATTGTAAAAGTATAAATCGTCTTGTAAATTTCAGGACGTCGTATCTCAAAAAAGACAACTTTACAGGAATGAGAAATAACTCTTTTTCGCATTATTCATAGGTTGAAATGTACTTTTTTAATATAAACTTAATACATTTTTAATGATTAACTTACCTTAAGTCATTTTATTGTGTATAAAATAAATAAATACAAATAAAAACCTAATGATTATAGATACGACATTTTGATGCTCAAATTTAATAATTTTTTTTTAAGATACGAGCTTTGAAACATTATTAGCGGAACGCACCTCTTGCATCGCATGCGCAGTGTTATTCAAACTGTCATTTTGCCAAGGTTGATTCAAACACCGATCAGCTGATCGGTGGATTCATAGAACAAAATATATATATGCAAAAGGTGCGTTCCAAGTCAGTTAACTAGATTTAAGAGATACGAGGTTTTAAAATTTATTAATCTGTAATCATCTAAGATACGACGTTACTATTTTGCTTATATTTTTGTTATTTAAAAAAATAGCAGGTGAAACTTAATTTTTAGATGTAAATTAATAATATAAAGCGTTTAAATCCAAAATCTCAAAATCGAAAAAAAATTAGATACGACGTCCTGAAATTTACAAGACGAAATGTAACAAACAAATAAAATTTTAATTTCTTAAAAAAAAAATATAAAAAAAAGTTAGTAATGCTACTTTTTAACATAAAAACCTTAAAAAAGACAGAAGTACTCATAGCAAAATAAAATCAAGTATACAGGGTATTCACAAATAAGTTAAAAAA